>CM062818.1:1109940748-1110445873 GCA_031772625.1 Pinus tabuliformis
AGTTTCCTCTAAAAAGGCTATGTCCTCTAAAACCTCAGCATCCTATAACTGGACAGTCGTCAATGACTTACCAGTAGAGATGACATGAAAACCTTCATCTATGATGTTATACTTTTGTTAGTAAGGAGAGACAAAATAAGAAACAACAGATACGGAGCTAGATGGGTATGAGATGGATAAAGAAACACTAATACAAAGGAACATATGTTTGAAATAGAAGAATAAAAGCATTAAAACAAAGAGAACAAGTAGCAAGAAACAAAGAGCTAAGTGGCTTCAGGGACAGAGAGGGAGCTGAACAATCAAAATCCCATGGCCTTAATCAGCACCCATTATCTAATTGCAAATAATCCTCACTAACACTTAATACCTTGTTGCCAAGGCAAAGTAAGTACACATTATCGATGAAGCAACACTTTTCATAAGGAGGTGATGATGAGTATCATCATTGATTAATTATATGCACCTTAATTGGCCTTAATCCACCTCCTAACTTAGTCAAACCAGCTATCCTCACAACATATTTCATAATTTTGATTATATTTTTTCTTATGGGTTGAGTTAGAATTGATATTTTTCTTTGTGGTCTAATGTGCATTAATGGAGGAATAAAGGATAAAAGCAAAGGAAATGTAGGGATAAAAGGTAAAAAGCAAGGAAATATGGTAAAAGACCTTGGTAAAAACTCGGATGGGAACAAGAAAGAGGAATTAGAGTAAGTAAATCTTCCTCATTTACTACCAACCATTCGAATATCCCTCCATCAGCTGAAAGTACACACAGGAGTACAACAGGATAGCCAAGAAAATGGAAGCACAAGCCTCCCTACTAGAAGGCAACTGAGCTAGTGAATGTCAAAGGACAAGTTACATTAAGTTGGGAGCTGTACCTCCCTGATTTTGAGGGAAGTCATTGAGACTTCAGATGTATAAATAAGGAGGCTTAGGACCTTAGTTTTTTATATCAAGTTTCTTCTCACCTAAAGGTGCTTCCAATTCACTGTCGTGAAGAAGAAAGGAGGTTGATTGTTGATGAGGTGGGGTGTTTGGTAAGAATTTTCCTAAAGTATCCCTAATCCTACGAGGCATGAAAGGAAATGTATTTTGGGTTTTTGTGATATTTTTCTTGATAGATGGAAAGTAATTTCGAAGGGAAATTGTTGATTAAATGAAAAACTAATTAACAGAATGGAATCTACTTGCTGAATTGAAATTGTTGATGAATGAAAACCACTACAAAAAGAAACTACCTGCTGAATTGAAATTTCTTAAAAAGGCTATTGACATAAGGAAACTACCTGCTATTGAAATTGTTGAATGAAAGGAAACTAGATTAACTTGCAGAATGGAAATGAAAGTAGATAAATGACAAAATGATAGAGAAGAAACTAGATTACTTTTGCAGAAATAACAAATGGAAGAAATTTGGAAACTAGAAAATAGAAGAAAAGAATAGTAATCATTACTACTCTGACACCTCCCTGGCAATGGCGCCAAAAAGTGATGAGCTTAGGTATTGTAAAGAATGCTGCAACTCCTAGGGCTACTAGATTTACTTATCAACTCGAGTTCATACAAACTTGGAGGTGATTGTGCTATATACACAAGTAGGAGTGAAAATACTACCTGTTGTCACTACTCATCTGGCAAGAGACCCTTGGGCTTCCAAGCCAGACTTCTATAGGGCCAGAAGAAGCTTGAACTTGATGGAGGGGAGGCATGTATATTCTAAAGGAGGGCTACTCTACTGCAGCAATCAAGAAAGCAACATGCAAGCCTAACTCACACCAAACATTAGCTAACCAATTACACAACTATGCTAAGCAGAATCAGAAATCAATACTAACCTATTGCTGCTATAAGTTGCAGAAGCAAAAAGCATCAAACTAGGCTAAGGGGTAAGAAATGGGACAAGGCTAAGCTGTGTCTAAGCGGGAGAATGCCAAAAGTAGGTAGATGGATGGTAGAGATCACAGGTAAGAGAAAACATGCGAAAATTGTATCTAGTGAAGCGACAACTGTTAGATATGGTAGGGAAAATCGACAGTAAGGTTGGCGCGTTAAGAAACGTGAAAAAATGGCAAGCGGGTTGGAGGGGTGATAAGCGGGATATCATGTGCCCTCAAATTCTTAACTGGTTTTGAGGATTCACATGATTAACCTCCTCAGCAACACGTACATGGGAACCACCCATATTGCGTGCCTCAGCTGATAATGGTCAGGCGGAAGTCCATGTGATATGCGAGGACCATTGGATATAGCAAGGCAGATCTATGATGGAGATGTGACGAACAGGTTGGTGAGCGGGTGGTGTGTGACAACCGTTGGATCTATCAAGGAAGATCGATGGTGGGGATTTAAAAGGGAAAAGTCAAACGCAAAAAGGAGTTGTGATTGGACGATCTAGCTTGCAAAAGACGATTTACAGGCAAAGACCATTTGAACATGAATTCAATATCCCTGCTCAGGCATTTCATGCTAAAGCAAACTGGTATGGGGAGGCGAGTGAGGTCAAATAATTGAAGAGAGAGAGAGATTGAACTAATGACCAAAAAGGGGTAGAGTGAAGACGAACTCAGTGACTGTGTTTCAATGACAAAAATCCATAAAAACCAAAACGTTGTGTTTTTGGGGGTTGCTGCGGGGTTTCTTAATCACACCATGGTCCCAAGTGAGGAGGTGAGACTGAGACACCTGTGAAAACCTTGTAGAGCTTTTCTTTTCCAACTAATGATTTAATGAAAGCATAGACGGAACAACTGAAATAGAACTACTTTGTTCTACCCTTGTAATGGACTACAACTATTCAAGAAATGAACAGGAAACAAGAAACTTCTTGAGTTAATGAGAAGGAATAAGAAAGCTACATTGAACCACTAGAATCAACATGCACCTACTTAACTAAATGAGAAATCAAACATGCATCTATGTTACTGTAGTAATGGCGATGAACTACTAAAAGAAATGAATAGAAATCATGAAGCTAAGCTACTTAACAATACAAGAAAGAGCAACTTTGGCTGCTAGGTTGGGCCTAACCCAAGAGCTTCAACCCTCTGAGTTAACTCAGTGCTGGCTCAAATCAAAACTCATCCTCATTATAAAAAACTGTATACATCAAACTTTTAAAAGTCTGCAATTTTCTATTGGTGACTAACTGACTATTTGATCAACTCCTGGCTAACTAGCAAAAAACTTGAGGTCCTATGCCTCCTTATTTATACAACTAAATGAATTCCTTCAAAATCAGAGAGGACACAGCTCCCAACTTAATGGTAACTTGTCCTTTCACTCTCACTAGCTCGGTTGCCTTCAAGTATGGAGGCTGCTTGTACTTCCACTTACTTGTTGTCTTTGTTGTACTCTTGATTTGGTTGTGTTACTTTCAGCTGGTGGAGGTATAATTCGAATGGATGGGCAGTAAATTAGGAGGATTTATCTCCTATAATTCCTCTTTCTTATCCCATCGGAGTTTTTACCAAGGTATTTTACCATAGTTCCTTACTTTTACCCTTTCATCCCTGCATTTCCTTTTCCTTTATCCTTTATTCCTGCATTATATTCACATTAGACCAAAAAGTAAAATATCCAACTGTAACTTAACCATAAGCAAATATAATCAAAATTATGCAGGTAAGTTGTGAGAATAGTTGGTTTTGACTAAGTTAGGAGGTGGATTAAGGCTATATAAGGCCATATAATTACTTAAAGATGAGACTCATCAAGGACAAAGGAAAGGAAAGGAAGCACAACACAGTACAGGAGAGGAAGACACTCTAAAAAGTCAAAGGGAGAATCCAAAAAGCTGCAAGAACCTAGCCCACAACCCATTTTGAGCTCTTATTACAGATATCATTGAGGGAGGCAGAGTAATACCACATAATTTTTCCATCCCTCTCTTCTTTGAGCTTGATAAGGAGAGAGGAAGGACACATCACTGGAACCAAATTGTTAATCAAAGATTTTAGAGGATGTAGGCCATATGAAAAAAGAACTATTGGAGATGGGCAGAGAGTTGAGTAGATAAAGAGAGGGAATGAATTATGAAATTCAAACTGTTGTGTGTGGAGCATGATTGTTCAGAGGTCTTTATTTCAGCCGATGTATACCCCAAAGAATTTTTGTACACCCCTCCACGCGGGGGGGTACGGGGGCCAGCGGTCCCCTGAAGCCAAAAATAAAGTAAAATTGCCTTGAAAAGTATAGTTATTTCTAGTCAATCTGGGCCGTTCAGTTGGCGGATGATCTGACGGTAGAACTTATGTTTAGCTTAGGTTTTTTGCCCTAGAAGGCAACCCCCTCTCTTTGTATGAGCATTGTATTTGAGGCTATGTGATAGATGTGTATTCTGTGAGCGAGAAACAGAGAGGTGTGACTGTGATAGAAAACAGAGGATATTACAACGGATTTATTGTAGGTTGTGTCTCTTCATTTTGCTGGATAATAGAAAGGAAGGACTGGTGTTTCGGATTGGACGTACCCAAACTGGGCGAACCACGTATATCTGTGTCTCTCTTGTTTTGTGCTTTTCTGTGTATATTTTCTGCAATATTTTTATGTGTTCCATTGCTCCGTAATAAATAATTTTCTAACATCAACTAGAGGCTGAAAACACATCACTGAGGAGGTAGGTAAAGGAAAAAGAGAGCAAATTGGCCACTATGGCAAACCTCTCTATGGAGGCACTCTAGTGCAGGATGCCACCAATTTCATATGCCTTGTACCTCAGAGATCAATGCTCCAATTTCAGATAAATACACTAGCAGAATGGGGACTATGCCTTTCCAAGACTATAGGCACTTCATTGAACTATGTGACACCAAAGCACCCTAGAGGATAAGGCCAAGATATATGAATTCTACTTACTAGCTTGTCCTTGATAGACTTGAATGTGTGGGACCCTAATGCAAAGCTCGGGTACTTATAACTAATGACCCTTGAATCATGGATGAGTCATGAAGAGGCAGGGCTAAGAAGTGAAGGGGTCTTGGAAAGAGAATAAAAAGAGCCCATTTACATCAGAGCAGAACATATCAACTCCATGGCTGTCATTAGCACACACAACACCATCGCCATGATCCCCACTTGCACCAAGATACCTAGCTACAAAAGAGCAGGCAGTCACTCATTTTGAGGACTCCTTGAGTTGCTAGGGGATGAAAGCCAACAAGCATGGAAAGGATATGGGGCACCCTACCATACAACCTAAGGATTAGGGAGTATCACCCCCTTAAAAATGAGACATGCACTAGAAAGGACCCCATTGTATAAGAAGGCACTACAAAGACTCAAAATCAACTGGATTGGTTTGAAACTTAGTCCACCCATTGCTATTGGTATATTAGAAGGAATAAAGATGAAAGGAAAGAAAGAAGTGGGAGTAAATAAGAAGCATGCAGGATTTTATCCATAAGAGGAGACTACATCAAACAGAAGCGTGGATGTCAAAAAGGCCACAAGAGCAATGAAAGACAACACATAGACTAAGTTGCTCATAGGATGAGCAACACTTTCAGTAGGGGGTGATCATGAGGCTCACCAATAGGTAAAATTATATGGACCTTAATATCACTCTCCAACTTATCAAAATCAACTTTTCTCAATTTTTGTACATATTTTATTATATTTTCCTTAGTGAGAAGGGTAAAAGGTAGATTTATGTCATGTGGCCTCATGCGTATTAAACTGTAGTATTTGGAGTAGTTTTTGGCTAATTAAGTGTAGGAACTGAAAGTAGACACACAAAGGGATTTTAGGAGATTGGATCACATTAACTCCTCAATCACTGAAGATTCCTCCACTAGATCTTACAAGCAACCACCCATCGGAAAAACCCTATTGAGAAGTTAATAATATCCATGTTAAAATGGGGGCGACTAATCATGATTAAAAATTTGTTATATTGTAAAATTTAAATTATATGATTATTACTTTATATGGTTAAGAAATCATTATTTTGATTTATATGGTAAAATGAATGTTATCTATAAGTACTATATATATGTGTTAGTGTGATATCTATATTATGTTTTTATTTTATGTAATTTTATTACTAAAAACAAAATTACATTGAATTTAAAAAATATTTTACCTCTAATGTTTAACATCTAACACCTACACATCTACTATATACAGCCCTTGTTGTACAAAAAAACATATATATTAAAACACTAAAACATAATGTTCTATCTTTTAAACACTTTAGGTATAACTTCAATAATGGACTATCTTTTCAACCAACCATAAAAGTAAAACATTGGATTCCAACCATATTTTCCAATTGAGTCTCAAGTGAAGTCCAAATATCAAAACATGGACATAAATGTGACTTCCAATGTGCCCCAAATTTTCAATTAAAAAGTTAGTTAATATTCAAAACTATCAAAGGACTTTTTAGGTTCCCTACTTTTATGATGTTCCATAATCTCAAGCTAGATAAGGACAAAAAACTAAGTTCTCTTAATCTCTAAGCTATTAAGAGTCTAACTAATTTAATTTATAGGAGGTCAAGATCAACCAAAAACTATAAAATGGAAATGGAAATGAGCGAACACATAGGAGGTTGGTTACTTTCTCTAGCATCACAATTTTTGCACACAAATACTTCTCAGCATCACAATTATTTGCACACCCACGGATTCTCAACATCACAGTTCTTTGCAGACCTACGGTTTCACCATATCGGCTTATTCAAGCCACTGACAATTATGTTGTGGCACTGGTATACCATGAAACCATTGAGCGCCTGTGTACTTGTTACTGATGGATTTCCAAGCTTAGGCCCAAAGAGTATAAATAGGCCCCATTAGTGTTTTCGAAGATTATCAAAGGAGCACTAATATACAACTCCATTGTGGTAAACAGGCCAAAATACTCAAAAGAAGCATATGGGGATACAACAAAATGTGTGTCCAAAAGGTAAACATGGTTATGTGGTGGTTGTTGATATTGGTGTTGTGGCTACTAATGAGTCCCATCAATAGGTATATCTTGAAGTTCATTATGATATCCTCTAGCCTTAAGACTATCCATTTTCTCACATTAAACATTTTTTTTGTCATATATCTTAGTAAGAAGTGCAAAAGGTGTTTGTCGTAGTATTTGGCCTAATGCTATTGAATTGTAGGGAAAAGAAGCATTTTTGAGGCATTTACTATGTAGGGGCTTGATGGAGATAGCTAGGAAGGAATCTAGGGAGGCTTGTCCGCCTCCTTAACTCTCTGAATCAGCTTGAGATCACCAAATCCTCACTCACAAGCTAAATTCACTGACAACCAAGTAACTCCAAGTGCATGAGAAGCTCAAGGAGGAAAAGATCCACAATTTTTGAGATCAAGGAGGGGATCACTCCTATTTTCATGGAGATGCTATTAGCTAGCCTTTTATATAAATAAATGAGTTGAAAGGCTCATTAGGATTCAATTTTTTATTCAGCTAGGAGTAGTTATTGAGCCCAAGGCCTGAACTTGTTATTGTTAACTTTCAGGTGGTGTATGAGACTACTAATTTTTGCTATGAGAGTTTGTTATTGAGTTGCATCTGAGCTAGTTCTAGAGGGCTAAAACCCTTGGGTTTAGGCCCAAACCAGAGGCTTTAGTCCCTCTTTTTTATTTTTGTTTTGTTCTTGTTTCCAAGCATTTTGTGTCTTTCCTTTGTTGTAGTAGATGTTAAGCTATAAAAACTTGTGATTTCTAGCTTCCTTATCACCTCTCTTTTGAAAAATGGCGGGAAAGATTCACAATGTGAATCCAAAAATATTTTTATGATTTCTTGGAAATAGGTAGATGTTAGTTATCATTTTTCATATTCAGTTTTTGCAACCTAGAGTTAGTTCAGTGATTAGAGTAGCATTGTGAAATAGAGTAATATTGTAGTCAAATTCAACTCATCATTTCCATGAAAATTTATGTCATTGTGTTATTGGTCATTTAATGCATGAAGTGGGCTAGTTGCAGGTTTGTTATGGCTCTGATACCAATTGTTGTGGCTCTGATACCAATTGTTGTAGATCTGATCCAAAATATATGAGAATAGAAATATACGCAATAAATAACAAGATCAAAATAGATAGAAATGATTCTCTTTATTGATATCAAACCCTTAAGGTAGGGCAACACCATACATTCACTCCTTAAGGAAGGAGAACACCCACAAGCCATATGCATGTTCATACAATGATCCTCTCTTCATATTATTTTTTGGGTTTTGATAATAAAGAATCATTTCATATTATTTCTGGGTTTATTTGCATTATCTTATATTTTCATATCAGATCTATAATATTTCTGGGTTAGATCTATAACAATTGTATCATAGCACTTTCTTGGGCACAAAAGTGGAGATTTTTTTTTTAATTTTTTGCAGGGTTTCGGGGGCGGCGACTTTGCAGGTCAGATCTGTACATTTTGGTGCAAGATCTGTAAAATATAATTACAGATATGGATTCTTTGTGCAAAAATAGTCGAATTCAAAAAAAAAATCAGTTGAATCGGAGTCTGGATGAAGGAGATATCACTGATCTAAACATCAGTGGGGTTGGAGATAATTTCAGGGCAGCGATTTTGCGGCGCAGATCTAGACGTCCTGGTACAAGATCTGCAAAATCTAATTGCAGATCTGAATTCTTTGGGAAAAAATACCCAATTTCAAAAAAAAAATCAGTCGAATCGGAGTCCGGATGAGGGAGATATCGCTGATTTAAAATCAGCTCTTTTTGCAGAAATTTTGGTGACGGCGGGAGAGTAGCAGCACAGATCTGAAATTTCAAGTGCCTGGATCAAGATTTCTACCACATGGGCAGATGCAGAATGATTGTGCCATTTCTAAAAATAGGTTATATTAGCGATTCTGAGCAATATTGACGGAATTGTGACCATTTCAAATTTTCGCCAATATTTTTGTGATGGCGTACCTAGATCGGGCTTTGAGGGACTTGTATAAATTTGATGGCTCTCATCCAGCTAGATGGATAGCGCAAATGGAGCAGTGTTTCAATCGGAATCGCATCTATGATAATGAGACTCAGCTTATGGTGGGAAGCATGTACTTGGACTATGAAAGACGACAATGGTGGCAAGAGCATCAACGTTCCAATAGAAGGTTTTGGACTTGGGACATGTTTACAAAAGCTATTATGGACCTCTTTGGCCGAAAAACTATTCTTGTTGATAAGCTCACACAGACAGACACTTTGCCTAGCAAAGAGCTTATTTTTACAGAAAAGAAGGAAACCATGGAACCTAAAGGTTTATCTTCTACTGATGCTTTTTTATTGCAGGTTCATGGATTGATTCAGAAGGAGAAAATCGTTGTGACTATAAATCCTAGTTGCAAGCAAAATCTTATAAGTGTTAATTTGGCAAAAAGATTGCAAGTTCCAGCAAAACACATTGAAACTGCACAAGTTGATAATGAGGATGTTCAAGTGTACAAGGATTTGAAGATTTCTATGGATAAATATGTGTTGCATGGTGATTTTTATGCTTCAGATATGGATAATATGGATTTTGTTTTGGGATATCCTTGGATGGAATCTGTGGGTACTATCAATATTAATGTGCAAAAGAAATTCCTAAAGCTCTTATAAAAAGAAGAAAATTACATTACAGGATATTTCCATCAATAAGCAGGTAGAGCACATGGAGGCTGAAGCGGAAGATGTTCCAGGGACTGACATATTAGATGATGAGCCTTTGATGATCAACAATCAAACACAAACAGAGGCTGAAGAAGAAAAGGTTACAGGATGATACATCAGAAGAGGCTCAGTGGTTGAAGTCATAATGAAAAAGAAGACACCACAGCAGGGTGAATAAAGAAAAAGCCATCGTGGGTTAAAACTTCAACATATCATCACCCACATCACCCCGCAAGACAACCATCAAGATGGCAACCAATTAGCCACATGGACAACAACCCCCGCATGAGAGATCGAGAGGAACGAGGATCCACCTACTACACATCCACACAGAAGCTACCACAGTCGACTTCCATCTCAAGCGAGCGAGGCACCAACGATCGAGGGTTCACCTTTCTCTTGGATGGCTAGATGCACGTACATGGTATCAATGGACTACTCTTTTGAGTAGATCTTATTATTTGTGTTCTTCCCATGTTTCGGGGAAGAAACATGCTTAGGGGGGTGGAATGTTATATTACCTAGGGGGATAATATGGGGTATCAAGGGAGGTATCCAAGGTAATAATGTAATAATGGGATGGGCCATAGTAATAAATAAGGTGGTTAACCCATGTCATGTAAGGGACCACAAGTAGTTAGTAATAATGTAATGGCTCATGGTATTAGTTGAGGTATGAGGGAACCATGGTAATGACCCATGGTATTGTATGTATGAGGCCTATATAGAGGCTAGAGACTCCACATGGAAGAGAAGGGATTATTGTATGAACAGGCATATGGCTTGTGGAGTGTTCTCCTTCCTTAATGAGTGAATGTATAGTGTTTCCCTACCTTAAGGGTTTGATTAATAAAGAAGCATTTCTATCCATTTTTATCTTATTTTTTCTGGGTTATTTCTATTATCATATATTTCTGGGTTAAATCTACAACAGGGTTGCATTGAGCTATAGGGGTGCCACATATTTCACCTCCACTTTGAATTTTCCATCTCTCCCTTTACCTCTCACACTTCTCTCAATATTTGTTTCCACAATCATTTTATTTAGGCAATTAGAGACACCTTGGGCATCCATCTCGGTGCAAGCAAACCTTTTAGAGGTCCTAGGCTTGGCTAGGAGGTTTCTCCAAACTTCATTCATTCCCTCCTACCTTCATCCATATATTCCTACCATCAAACACCATCTCCACCTCAAAATACTCTCGGAACACCTCATGTTAAGATTGATCAATTCTCCTTTCATAGGCTTGCATCTCAAGAGAGAATCAAAACACTTTTCACTCGAAAAGAGGCTAACTATCTAGATCTTAACTCTAGATCTACCAAACACCAAGAGTGATCAAATCTCCTTTGATTCTAAAAGAGGCTTGCATATCAAGAGAGGATCAAATGTTCTTTGATTCTAAAAGAGACTTGTATCTCAAGAGAGGATTAAATGGCCTTTCACTCTAAAAGAGACTTACATCACAATATATATATATATATATATAACACTCAAAAATAATAAAATGAAATTTTATTTTTAATATGTCAAAAACATATATTTAAAAAAATTAAGAAACCAAAACTACACACTCTATAAAACATTCAATTTAATATATTTTTTTAATTTCAATATTAACCTAAACATATTTTCTATTCTTACCCACCCAAAAAAAAAAAAACTACTGTTAAAAAAAATGCGAACTCACATATATTTTGCCTAGGCTGATAGTCTATTTTTAAACATATATTCAATTCTCACATATTTTATCTTCCATAATGGCTAGCCTATCTTATCTTTTCTAGACATATATTCAATTTCTTAAAAAAAACACCATTATTAAAATTGCAAACTTCAGTTATTTTAACTTCCATAATGGTCCATCTTTTCAACCAAACCATAGAAGTAAAACATTGGATTCCAACCATGGTTTCTAATTGAATCTCAAGCGAAGTACACATATGAAAGCATGGATATAATGTGGCACCAAATTTTTAATTAAAAAGTTAGTTGATATTCAGTTTTATATGTTCCATAATCTCAGGACCAGGAAGGGAAACAAAACTGAGTTCTGTTACTCTCTGAGCTATGAAGAGTCCGGGATCACCATATGGGCTTATTCAGCCACCGACGATGATGTCACCATATGGGCTTATTCAGCCACTGACGATGATGTCGTGGCACTGGCGTAGCATGAAACTGTTGAGCGCCATGTTTAGGTAGGTCTTGTAATTGAATTGCTTGAACCCTTCGCTGCTTCTTGGCTGCAAAAATACAACATCATTACATTAGTTCCCTGAGCCAATATTCACTAGTTCACAATTTAATTTAATAATAATAATGTAGGAACAAATTTGAAATAAAAGAAAATGCATTCCAATGAAAGACTACAAACCATTTTCTACTTTTTGATATCCTTCCCGAAGTCTTTTTTTTGCTGCTTCAAGCTTCACTTTAAAAGAGGTGTCATCTGGAGATTTTGATTTCTGTTGTACAAATACAAAAAAGAACACAAATTGCTATATTACAAATATATCCAATTACGCAAAGTGTATTTTTATTCGTGTCCTTTATAATGCTATAATCTATCTTGCATGTAAATCGATGAAGGTGGAGATGTTTAGTTATAGGTCTTGCATGGATGTAAATCGATGAAGGTGGAGATGTTTAGTTATAGGTCTTGCATGCATGTAAATCGATGAAGGGGAGATGTTTAGTTATAGGTCATTCTAATAGAAGTGGCTGAATTTCACTGTTTTTGTGATTTGTTCTTTTAGATTATTGATGTGCATTGAAAGAGCCATTATTTTAAGGAAGGAAAGTATTTATTGTTAGAAGTTGTTGCTCACATTTTCATTTTCATAGTATGCAATTCTACTAATTCATGGAAAGAAGCCTTTTCATAGTATGCAATTCTACTAATTCATGAAAGAAGCTATGGCTAAATGATATTTGAGTGTTCAATTTTTCATGACCACATGATATCTCAATGTCAAGCCCATTTAGGAAGAGACCAAACCCTAAACATATATTTGAAGAAGAGTACCTGAGATATTTCTGTGGAAGTCATTTGGTTTGCAAAGGCCCACTCATCAAGTGGGGCTGAAGGGAGTCCATTTAGGCCATCTTCCCACTCATCAAGTGGGGGTGAAGGGAGTCCATTTCGGCCATTATTTACACTTGCAGGTGAAATAGAAATAGAATCTAGTGAGGTACAACCTGCTACAGACAAAATGATGCATATATATGAGAAACGCAATAAAGTACAAAAAGGCTAGTAGTAAAACAGATGACAAGCTTGGATAGGTGCTGGGGAAAATAAGATAGCTGAGATGACAACATTACCAGTGGTCTCGCCCATTCATCAGCAACGATTTTCCAGGCACTGCAGTACACCATAGCGAAGCAGTAAGCACGTTGAAGCCTCTAAGTTAGTTACCGTAGCGAAGCAGTTAGCACGTTTAAGCCTCTAAGTTGGGTGAAATTAATAAATGCTCGATATAAATCACTTGTATTAGCTGAAATAAATGCTCTATATTAATTTCTATTATGCAACTAATAACAAACACGTTGTTGCTGTGAGTATAACGATAACTACACAGCTTGTGCATAAGGGATTGTTGGAATTCAGAATTAGATATTTATCCATGCTTCCAACATTAATGAAGGTCCACCAGAGAGAGAGAGAGGGGTGGAGTGGGGTTTTTGCAGCTTAAAATACCTGTTAAGCCTCTTCACCATTGACTGAATTTCCTTTGAACTGTGTTTCCGCAACCGATTAACTTGTCTCCCAATCTGAGTGTCCTGGCCATAGAATTGCACACACAGATAAGAGACTAGGGAATTCCCTACGTCTAATTATTCTTGCATGAAGCTGTGCATTTTTTAAATGACTAAAAACGCATTATTACCTTTAGGTTCTTCACTGTGAGTTGCATCGATTCCAGTCTTGTCAAGCACTCATACAGCTGAGCAACGGAGTACTGCAACACGTGAAATGATAAGTGATAGCAGTTAAAATCTACTCATGTCAGAGATAGATAGCAGTTAAAATCTACTCATGTCAGAGATCACTATGATCACGACTTAGAAGTGGCTAGAGGCGTTTTGAAGCTAAAGCTAGGGGAGAGGGCCGGTTTAAGAATAAATTTAAAGTTGTAATAAAACAACTAGAAATTTATCATAATAATTTAAAGCTTTGCAAATCATGTACTGGTGGAGAATAAACCTAGAAATGGGCAATAATTCAAATCTCTTTCATTTAATTAACTATTTGCAATTTGAAGACCATCCACTTTTTTCTACTGTGGAGGAGAGCAGAGCATGAGGGAGAGTGGAGCCCAAATGACTCCCTCCCAAATTCTGATAAATCACTGGTGAATGCAAATCAACATTTGTAACAGAGATTAATTTAAATTTAGAGGTATACGCCTCCTCGACATTCCTAAAGGAAAAGTGCCATGCCTAAACAGCGACCTTAACATGAAGTCTATACCACTTACTTAATTCATAATAATAACACATATCTGTACATGGAACTTCTTAAATCATATATATATATATATATATATATATATATATATATATATTACTAATTAAAATTATTTTATTTATAAAAAATAAGATATTCCTTTATAATAAATTATTATATACTAATTAAAATTATTCTATTTCTTAAGAAAATAATATTCCTTTCTTGCCGCAGAAATCAATCAAATTTACCTAATTCCTTGATATTAATCTTTCAATCAAATTTACCTAATTCCTTGATATTAATCTTTCCAACTTTCACAATCAAATTTACCTAATTCCTTGATATTAATTTTTCCAACTTTCACAGGTTTACAAAACCTGTTTAATTGAGAAAATTACTTAATCACACCAGAATTCGCTTTTTTGATAAATTCCTTAAATTAAATTGATAAAATAACTTAAATATAGTAATAACAATAAAACTATCGCTATAATTGCTTGCTTGCAACTGTACTTGATTAATAAAATAATAAAATTTACTACCTCCTCATCTCCAGGATTTGCTGCAAGAATGTCTTTGATCCTGAACACCTCGCCAATTAGGTCTTCTTGGGCTTCATAGCTGTAACTGCTACACCTGTTACCAGTACCGTACCTGTCGCTGTTTTCCTCCTCCTCCTCCTTGTAATGGACTTTATCATGGTGGTCGTCAATAATAATTTTATCGTCGTCGTCGTCAATAATAATTTTATGATCATGGGGCTCAGCCAGCCTAACGCTGTCACAACACCTAGCCGATGCATACAGTGTCTCTGCAATTCTATCTCTCTTACTGCCAAATTCTTGCCCCATCTTCATCTGTTTCTGCATCTTCATTAATGACGTAATCTGTCAATCAATCAAGAACCTGCAACTAATTGTATCGCACTGTTGATGACGTAATCGCTTAAATGTTATTACCTTCTGTCAATCAATCAAGAACCTGCAACTAATTGTATCGCACTTTTAATCAGCTCACGTAGACAAATTTGCATGAGAAATGGAAGTGTGAGAGAAATTGATCGTAACTCTCAGACAACATTTCTCAACTCAAGTCAAATCAAATCAAACGGGAACTTCAGACAACATTTCTCAACTCAAGTCAAATCAAATGGGAACTTCAGACAACATTTCTCAACTCAAGTCAAATCAAATCAAACTGGAACTTCAAATGACACAAACTCTCAGACAACATTTTTCACCTCAAGTCAAATCAAATCAAACAGGAACTTCAGACAACATTTCTCAACTCAAGTCAAATCAAATCAAATGGGAACTTCAGACAACATTTCTCAACTCAAGTCAAATCAAATCAAACTAGAACTTCAAATGACACAACTTGGGCTCATGGAGGTTTATATTTTAATTCCTTTATTTGTTTATAACACAATTTAAATCTTTATAATAATTTTTAGAAATTTATTTTGAGTTCAATTTATAAAAAATATTGAGAAATCAAAATTTAAAAAAAAATACACATTTTTATAAAAATATTGAAAAATACAAAATTGTAAGAGTAAAATTGTTATATTTGAACATCAATAAATAAATAACATTTCATTCACTCAATTTAAATGGAAATTTCAAATTATTTAAAACGTTATATTTGGAAATCAACAAATAAACAATATTTTATTCACTTAACTTAAATGGAAATGGAAATTTCAAATTATTCAAAACATTATATTTAAAAATCAACAAATAAACAACCTTTTCTTTCATTTATTCAGTACTAAAAATTCCAAATTAAATAAAATTCATTTACTTGGATAATTTAGTACAAATTGTTATATTTCATTCACTAAACCTGAGTGGACATTTTAAATCACCCAACCCTCATACCAAAATTCAAAGCTCACTCAACAAAACTATATTGGAATAAACTGCAAACCATAATGCTTAATATTGGATTAAAATAAGAAAATTTATTAAATATTTATATTTATGTAAATATTTGTAGAAATAAAAATATATGGCAAGATATTAAATATAATTTAAAATTTTATTAAAATTTGTATTACATGTGTTTTAATAATAATAATTTCTTTTTTTAATATTTGAAGTTTTTATAATGATTGTTGTAAATTTATCAATTTATTTTCACATCGATTTAAAAAATAAAAATTAAGAAACCAAAATTTAAAAAATATACATATCTTAACAAAGCCTAAAAATTTGTGTTTTCAAAGCTATTGTTCTTCAAATTTAAAGTTGAGAATAATATGTATATTTTGTATTTTTTTTTAATATTAATCATTATATTTGTCTTATTTGTGTCACATTAACATACATTGCTTGTTGGCACTTTTAATATTAATAATTATATTTGTCTTATTTGTATCACATTAATATGCATTGCTTGTTGGCACTATTTTGGCAAGAGTAATCATCATCACCATCCTAGATGATATCATACTTGTATGTAGCCCCTCCAATCTTGACCTCAAAGATTTTTGTTGATATCTTAAGTGTGTCTATAAGCCTTGATAAAACAAAGGTAGTGATCATCAAATCTATGAAAATCAATTATGTGTAGAAGAAACAAGTTGTGTTTGCATACTTTGGATTTGATGTCATCACCATTCTCCTTTATATTCATGACGTTGTTCTTTTTTGAAATAGCCCCTTTAGTTTTGACAAGCAAATAAAAATTCAATGTTTTTTATTATAGTTTTCATATATCAATAAAAACTAACAAGATAGGGGTTATGATGGTCAAATCCCAGAAATTCAACTATCCTATTGTTACCCTTTACAATTCTATAAAGATGCAAAAAAAAAAATTGCTAAGAGTGAGAACATTCAAGCCTTCCTTATGGTTTTTCATTTGACCTTAAAAGAAACAACCCATACTGCACTACACTATACCGAAGCAGTAAGCACCAAAGCCATAAACACTACACTTCCTAATAGCAAAAATCGTTTCCATGAGTAAAACTGCTTCTTAGAATCCAATATTAGATTTTCTGTGTTGGTTCCAATGTTAAACCAAGAGGTTTTTGCAACTTAAAATACTAATAAGCCTCTCCAGCATTGACTAGATTTCCTTTGAATTGTGCTTCCACAACTGATTAATTTGTTTCCTTTGAATTGTGCTTCCACAACTGATTAATTTGTTTCCCAATCTGAGTGTCCTAGATAATACAATACATCATTGCTTAGAAATAGTCACAGAAAGTGTATTGTTTTACGCATTTGTCGCTCATGTAGTGTTGCTCTCCGCCACCTTATTTCGCAATTTGCATTCAGAAAATTAATGCTAAAATTGTTCGCCTTATTTCATAATTTTCATTCAAAATAATAAAACTAAAATTGATATATTTAGCAACGGAAAATAGACATATCTAGAAAATTCATATATTAGTATATTTGCATCTATAATTATCACACAAAAATAGATATATTTAAAAATGAAAGTCTAAAATTATTATATTTAGAAAATTGTAACTCTCAGAAAAAATTTCATAACTCACCTAAAATAAAAAGGCCATTTCAAATGACACAAGGCATGCTCATCCAGTTCTAAAATAAAAAGGCCATTTCAAATGACACAAGGCATGCTCATCCAGTCTCAATGTCAGAGCACTAATTTTGCGCAGGTCCAAAATTATCATATTTTTTCAGAAGAAAAATAATGATGCTCTCATTCATAAATGATGAGAAAGTTTACATATTCATGTTTCTGTTTCCATCAACATACCACACAGATGTATAACCTATGATACCATCCCTACTACAATCCAAAATGCCTGAGGCTCGACCAATGCTTCTAACAAAAGGAGGTACCAAAATACAAATTAAAACATTACATTAACCTCTTACAAATGAAAAACCAGATTCGATTAGTCACATAAAATATATAGAAACACAACTAAAAGAAAAGATGTTTCCCCCATAAGAAAGAAAGTTTCTCTTGCCATTAAACTCCTGCAAAATTAAAAAATGTTCCTCTAAATATGGTATTTCCCTGTCACTCTAAAAACAATTAAAAGAAAAGATGTTTCCCCCATAAGAAAGAAAGTTTCTCTTGCCATTAAACTCCTGAAAAATTAAAAAATGTTCCTCTAAATATGGTCTTTCCCTGTCACTCTGTGAATTCGTGTTTTCAAATCATATTCCTTGTATATCCATAATATTGTTATAGTCTTTTCCTCGATAAGAAACCTTAATTAAAAATGAGACTATCAACCTTGATCCTTACCTTATTTTCAAAGATGGCATAGTGGATCATACTTGGAAGGACCTTAAACCCTCTCTTGGATAGGAGGTCGGCAATCATATTTCGCTCTCTGTAGATGTGTTCAAAATTAATGTTCTGAAATGATTTTAATCAAATCTCTAATCTGATCCATCCAATTAGTTAACATAGGTGGTTTGAATTTGTTGTGCTCTCTTACCTAGTCAATGACCCCCTTTGCATCGTCATATATCTTAATATTTACCATCCCTATCCACTTTGTTGCTTTCAAAAGCCCCCATAACCCTATCACCTCATCTTGGTTGTTGGTCCCCTCACCTCCTTCCCACCATAAATGATAGAAAGTGCTAGGTTTAATGACTAAGAAAGCACAACAACCACACTTTCGATGCCTACTAGCTACGTCAAAAAATCCAATAGGGTACCTTCCCAAGGTGTCTCTAAACCTTACGTGACTTATTTTAACCATCTCCTTTATCGGTCCCTTTTCATTGAAGAAAGAGACATATTTTATGATGATAGTTCTAACACAAATAATATTTTCTTGGAAGATAACAAAATTTATTGATTTCCATATTGACCATATAATATATAGAGGCAGGAATTGAAAAGTTTTGTTCTTTTTATACGAGAATTTGATTCATCCCGAGATAGAATGAGCCACAAAACATACCTTTATGTTGAAAGAGTTAAGTACCCCTTCCCAAACCACCTTCGAGTAGGAACAATGCAGGAACAAGCGTTCTGCGGTCTCTGGCCTTCGCTGACAAAAGATACACACCCCTGGCACAATAAATCCCCTCTGCTCCAGGTTGTTCCTGGTCAAAAAACGATGATGTAATATCAACCATCCAAAACATTTTAGTTTATTCAGAGTTTCCCCTCTCCAAGTAACTTGAACCAATTAAACTGTTCATATTTCTCACCAGGAAGTGGAAAAATTTTGTAAATGCATTTTACCTATGGATTATCCTTTTTCTTTGTGCCTCCCCAAGAAATCATGTCCTTCCCTATTTGTATGCCAATTCCAACATCCCTTAAATACATGATGTATTTCTCTCATTCCATAGCAAATCTGCCCTCAAGTCCTAATTCCTCCGTTGTTATCCATGTTTGTTCTACAGTGGGATTATCTTGTTCTATGTTGTACTGTTGGAGGGAGAAATATCCCTTACTGTGAATAAATTCAATTAACTATGAATATAAAGAATGGTGTCCCAACATTCCCAACATCACATCTGGGCCTACTGCAATTAAAGATCCATCCCTTACTTCCCATCTAGAAAATGTCATCAACTGGATTATTTGTTTCATCATACCATTCTATATAGTCGAGAGATAAGAGGCCCCTCCCCTGATCCATTCAGCCTACGACTGATGAGACATATATTTACCTCTAATGACACCATGCCATAGGCTCGACCCATTTAATGCACACCATTTGTTTATAATAACATTGGATTTATTAAATTTCTCTGACTTCATAAATCCCCACCCTCCTTCTATCAGTCGTGGAAGCGTGGACCAACTAGCCACGTGGAACTTACCCTCAAGCTTGCTACAAGACCATAAGAATTTTGGCGTGATAGAATTAATCTTTCGAGATATCACCTTAAGAAACATGAAAAGTTACATCGAGAAAATAGTGATATGTTGCAATACCGATTTGATCAGAATCATCCTCCTGCCCAGAGAAAGTGTTCTATGCATCCAACTCGCCATTTTTTCTCCAATTTTGTAGCCAACCATTCCCAACCACTGATCCCATAATTGTTCAGTTTGCATCTAAAACTAAAATACTTAATTCCCAGCTCTAATTTCTGACATTTAATATAAAAAATAAGATAGATCTGTCTTATAACTTCGTCCTCCACCCCGTTGAAAACCAGTAAAGATTTCTCCTTACTCATCAAGAGGTTCGACATGCCTTCGAGAAAGCATCCAGTGCATGCGAAATGTTAGTCAATTCCCCAATGGATTTCTGACCACCAAACAACAAATTTCTGACAAAGCACAAATGTGTCACTGCTTGCTTTCTCGACAAATTTAACCCCTTCATCATCCCCTTATTCTGCATTTCCTACATCTTCAGGCTTAAACAATCGACAACCAACAAAAATATAAAGGGGATAGTGCACAACCCTGCCTCAAACCCTTGTACACCTTGAAGAATTTAGTTGGGCAACCGTTGATAATAACCACAAAATTGGAAGTCCTGATGCAAGCCATGATCCATCTAGATTTGAACAAAGATAGACCAATTTTAATCAACACCAAATACAAAAACTCCCAATCCACACTATCGTATGCTTTAATCAAATCCACTTCATCAAACATGCATTTCCATGCCTAGTGTTCCTCTCTGTCACCTTATTTCACAATTTGCGTTCAGAAAATTAATGCTCAAATTGTTAGCCTTATTTCATAATTTTCATTCAAAATAATAAAACTAAAATTGATATATTTAGCAACAAAAAATAGACATGTCTAGAAAATTCATATATTAATATATTTTCATCTATAACTATCACACAAAAATAGATATATTTAAAAATGAAGTTCTCTGAAATTATTATATTTAGAAAATTATAACTCTCAGAAAACATTTCATAACTCAACTAAAATAAAAAGGACATTTCAAATGTCACAATGCATGCTCATCCAGTCTCACTCTCAGAGTGTTAATTTTGCACAGGTCCAAAATTATCATATTTTTTCAAAAGAAAAAATGATGCTCTCATTCATAAATGATGAGAAAGTTTACATATTCACGTTTCTGTTTCCATCAACATACCACACAAAAGTGTAACCTATGATACCATCCCTACTACAATCCAAAATGCTCGAGGCTCGAACGATGCTTCTAACGAAAGTAGGCAACAAGATACAAATTCAAACATTACATTAACCTCTTACAAATAAAAACCAGATTCGATTAGTCACATAAAATATATAGAAACGCAAACTAAAAGAAAATATGTTTCCCCCAGAGGAAAGAGAGCTTCTCTTGCCATTAAACTCTTGCAAACTTAAAAAATGTTCCTCTAAATATGGTCTTTCCTTGTCACTCTATGAGTCCGTGTTTTCAAATCATGTTCCTTGTCTATCCATAACAGTGTTATAGTCTTTTCCTTGATAAGAAACCTTAATTACAAATGACACTATCAACCTTGATCCTTATGTTATTTTCAAAGATGGCATTGTGGAACATATCTAGAAGGAACTTAAGTCCTCTCTTGGATAGGAGGTCGGAAATCATATTTTTCTCTCTGTAGATATATTCAAAATTAATGTTCTAAAATGATTTAATCAAATCTCTAATCTGATCCATACAATTAGTTAAAATAGGTGGTTTGAATTTGTTGTGCTCTCTTACCTAGTTGATGACACCCTTTGCATTGTCAAATATATAAATATTTACCATCCCTATCCACTTCGTTGCTTTCAAAATCCCCCATAACCCTATCACCTCATCTTGGTTGTTAGTCCCCTCACCTCATTCCCACCATAAATGATAGAAAGTGCTAGGTTTCATGACTAAAAAAGCACCACAACCACACTTTTGATGCCTGCTAGCTACGTCAAAAAATCCAACAGGGTACCTTCCCAAGGTTTCTCTAAACCTTACCTGTATTATTTTAAACTTCTCCTTTATCGGTCCCTTTTCATTGAAGAAAGAGACATATTTTATGATGATAGTTCTAACACAAATAATATTTTCTTGGAAGATAGCAGAATTTATTGATTTCCATATTGACCATATAATATATAGAGGCAGGAATTGATTTTTTTTTTCTTTTTATACCAAAATTTGATGTATCCCAACACAGAATGAGCCACATAACATACCTTTATGTTGAAAGAGTTAAGTACCCCTTCCAAAACTGCCTTCGAGTAGGAACAATGCAGGAGCAAGTGTTCTGCGGTCTCTGGTCTTCGCTGACAAAAGATACACACCCCTGGCGCAATAAATCCCTTCTTTTGCATCCAATATACAGGTGTGGCTTCTAGAACTAATTTTATAAGGACAAGGCGCCTTGCTCTTGATAAAAATCTATGATTCCAAATTTTCAGTCTCTTCTCAATTTTAATCACTAACCAGATCCAGTTAGCAATCCGGTAGTTGTGGGGTTTGATCTTGAAACCCAAGTATTTCAAGCCATCTGAGAGATTATGCAATTGGTAATGGAAGAAATTGAGAGTTGCTCTATCCTCCTGAGGGGAGGTGTGAGACAGAGTAATAGTAGATTTGGTCTAATTTGCAACCATACTAGTGGCTGTTTCAAAGAGTATAAGTATGTCATGGAAAGAGGTAGAATCCTTGACGCTACCATACAGGAAGATCGTAACATCATCAATGGAAAGGATATGTATAAGATGGTAGAGTTCATTCATTTTCAGTCCTTTGAGTCTCCCTTCCCTTTTTGCAGTGCCAATGAGCCTACTGAGACCCTCCATCACTATAAGGAACATAAGGGGAGACAGAGGGCATCCTTGCCAGAGTCCACATTCGGCATGAAAGAAGTGGGATGCAGAACCATTTATTAGTACACTGAAGGATGTTGAGTTTATGCAGCATATAATCCAATCTGTGAAAGCAAGAGGGAATCCTAAATGGATCAGGATCATCTTAATGAAGAGCCAGTTGACACGATCAAAAGCCTTAGTGAGATCAATCTTGAGTATAATGCTTTTTAGATTTCTTGTTTTGATAGAGTGAATGGCTTCCTGGGTAGTGTCGGCCTCATGGATCTATCTATTTTGGAGAAAGGAAAATTTCTCTGGAGAAATGTGATGGGAGAGTATAGGGCGGAGCTGGTTTGTAATGATCTTTGCAATGATTTTGTATAGGGTGTTGCAAAGGGAGATAGGTCGGAAGTCATTGAAGGATGTAGGAGAGTGAGATTTTGGTATAAGAGAAATAAAGGTGGCATTGATAGCCTCATACATCTTTCCAAAGGTCCTGCACTCTTCAACTACATTGAGGAGATCATTCCCAATGAGGTCAAAAAAGGATAAGTAGAATTCAATGGACCAATCATCTGGGCTAGGGATTTTATCTTTTTTGAACCATTTTATTGTCCCCTCAAGTTCATCTCTGGTAACGAGAGTAGTTAGCTCAGCTGTTGCATCCAGATATACAAAGCTTGGGAAGTGCCCTTCTACTTGAATGATATCAGCATGGTTTGAGGCTGGGGGCTCCTTATAGAGATGTTTGAAACATGAGATACCCAACTAAGATAATTGATTTGAAAGTTTTTGAAAAGTTTTGAAAGTACCTTGTGTTCTCATCCCCTGCTTTGAGCCAGATCACTCTACTCTTGAGTCTCTAGGTTTCCTCTCTTTCCTTCAGAATTTTGGGCCTTTGATTTTCTAGCTTATTCAATTTTGATGTGGCTTCTATGCTTAAGAAACCCCTGTTATGGTCATCCATAAGATGCGCCAAGGATAATTCAACAGAGGTGAGGGTATGTGTTATAGACATTTTTGTGCCTTACAGCATAGAGCATGAAATGTCAATAATCTGAGGGATCCAAAGTCCCTAAACAAGTTGTTCTTACCCTTAGAGGAACAAGGTCAGCAAACCACAGCACTACAAATCAGTTCTCCACTGAAAAACACTCAAAAACAGGTCAGTTTTGGATCAAAGCAGCTGCTCCACTAGGCATCTGCGCTGCATAGCAGGTACAACAAAGGCTACCTGCGTTGCATAGCAGGTAGGACAAAGGCTACCTGCGTTGGGCGTACTTGGACATGTGGAGGAATCTTTTTCTCAATGTGCCAGTGCCCAGGAAGCTTCCAGAAAAGCATGTGATCAAAAGATTCGCCTAATGATGAGTTAAGAGCTTCTAAAACTCCAAGTGGAAGGCAGAAACTCTGAGTGAAGGACTGAAGAACAACTGGAGTTGAAGAGGACAACAAGTCACACATCAAGCTGACTTATCTTCACTCCAAAACTCTATATAAGGATCTCATCCCATGGGATCTGGAGGCCGGAATTTAGTGCAAAGAATTGCTGTTGGTTTACAGTTGTGAGCATTGGGTGATTGCTTGAGGGAGGTGAAGAAGAGATTTCTCTCCGTCGGGAAGGTGATGCTGGATTGGACCTCTCATGGTTGTATCACCGCCTGAACCTTACTTCCATATATTAATAAAGCTTTTGAGGTTCTTCTATTCGCATGTGTTTCAATGGTGTATTGTCTTACTTGCGTCTTTGATTTATGCTAATCCTTGAATCAGTTATGAATGCATGCTTCTTGTAGTTTCCTTTCTTTGTCTTGTTTGCAGGATCTCGTGTAGCTGGGCCCGTGAAAAGACTTGGAGCTGGGAGCAAGCGGCAATCAAAGGAGATTGGATCGACCATTTGCACAAGACATCGGTAAGTGGATCTCTTCCTTTTATCTCTTGCATGTCATAAAGAAGAAACTTTAGATAGCTTTGCTTTCAGCTGTTGCTAAGGAACTGTCACCCTTAGAATGGGTTAGGGTCATTCCGAGTTGGATACTTTCCCCCACAACAGACTGGCGACTCCACTGGGGAATTATGTCTTGTTGGTAGCTTGTGTTTCTTGCTATTCTTTTCTTAAACAAAAGAGTACTGAATCGAAAACTGCATTCGAGTTCTTCGAATGTAAAGTAGAGGGCAGCTACTCTAGCCCAGTGCTGGGCATGTTTATGATTTGAAGAGCTGATCCACAAGGACTCTTTTTAGCTCTTTGTGATAGTGTTCATCTTCCTTTAATCATCCTCTAGAGTATACTTGACTGATAGCAACTGATTTGGCCAAAAACCGTTGATTTTTGAGCAAACTGTGACCCGGAATCTGAGAGAGACGAGAGTTGTCTCAATCAGTGCAGCTGCAACAAAGGCTACCTGCACTGCATCGCAGGTCCCGAAGGGGCTACCTGCGCTGCATCGCAGGTTGACAGTGCAGCACCTGCGCTGATCCAGTTTTGCCTTGTGCAACTGGGATTCTCCACTGTCTGTTGCTCAATTTTCAGTATTGTTTTTGCAGCCTGTTGTCAACCTGTATACCCAGCTGAAACCACTTCTCTTTGCCTTCATTCCGCCTCAGTTGTATGAAGAAACCGTGATTGTTCTTATTGTATTTCTTGCTGTCATTCACAGTTTCCCATAGCGAAAGTGAACTAGTCTTGCTATGACCTCTTGGATCTAGACCTATGAGAAAGTGTCGTTGTGATTCTAAGAGCTAGTTTATTGCTGTTCATAGCTGCTTGAGCATTTACTTTCGTTATATGGTTCGAATTTCAGTATTTCTTGTGTTGAAACGAGTGAATCTTAAGGTGTTCTTTTGATTATTGGACCAAACTTGTTTGCTTACGCTTGAAATCAAATTCGAAATTATACAACAGCTTTCTTTTTGTAATACATCAACATTAAGGAAGAAGAAAAGAAATACTTGCATTGTGCATGTGCATTTTGACAGTTTGCATGTCGATTTAAGAAAAGTGCATCAGTGTGTGCTCTATGATCTGTTTGAAAAGATGATGTCTTTCTTTTCCTTCAGTAGTTAAGGTTTTCATAATTTGAAAGAATTGAAAAAGCTTGCTTATCATTCTTAGACTGCATTTAGGAGTTGTATCATACATCACGTGGTGATCCATAAAGGCAAACTGCTAAGCAAGATCAACCTAAAAAGAACTGAATTTATCTAACAACGCTTTGAAACATAACGAAACACAGTAGAGGTCTAGGTAGAGACGTGAACCGGCGTCGTTAAACATAGTGACTGTCGATCTCTACGAAGGTGGGTGATTCCTCCTGAGGGACGATAGCACTAATACGGACTTGTGCCCCCGCGTACCGTCGCGTATATTGGGGGACCCCTATAGGAACAAAGCCTTTATCCATAGGAAGCCGTGTCGGCCGCCCTACTGATCGCGATGTAGTGAACACAGCATTCACGAAGATCGACCACTCGTACCGTAAAATGTATTCTGTGGTTTCGCGAAAGGTTTGGCACACCCTTGCCTAGAACTCCAGAGTAGTTTCTTTTGGCCTTTTTCAAACTCTATAACTGAAAAAGTCCATCCGAGCATTTGTCACTTCGGGCTCGCTAATACATCGAAGGAGACTAGAGTCATCTTTAGCTTTTTCTCGACTCTTAAAAAGTGAAAAAGCAAGTTGTGTCTTAAAAAGCGTCGTCATATAAAATTCATATTAAACGGAACATAATTACCCTTGATTCCTACGTTGATCTTTAAAGTTGAGAACATGGAACACACCAACTAAGGGATCCCACAGGGGGGGACCCCTAGCCCTTTCTCCTCTTGGGGAGAAGTTGGTGCGCCCCACATGGCCACATTGTCGCTTCCAGGACTGACAATTGGCCTGCCAGTTTGGCTATTCTCAACCGCTGTAGTTCAGACCACCACGGTTCTTGAACAGTCGAGTCAACAGTTAGACCAGTCTAGAGCTACCCTCCAGCCTTCCACTTCTTATACACCTTCCTCCGATCCTTCTTCTTCGAAAGGTCAAGCCGCCAAAAGCGCGGCTCCCATAGAAAAGAAGAAGGAAAAGAAGAAGAAAGAAAAGAAGCAGAAGGAGCCAAAGGCACCTGGGGGCAAGCAGAAGGTATCTAACGAAAACCCTCACACAGCACGGACCGGGCCCAAGTCGCCATGTGTCATATGTAGAGGGAACCACTTCCACAGTGATTGTCCCAGTATTCCCCGGATACTAAGGGACTGGTCCCCTCGCTTGCACAGTTCGGAAGCGTCAACCTCTGACAGTCAGGTTGAATGCTTACCGTCGACCAACGAACGTGAAGGTACTAGATGACGAAGAGGATGGACATCCTCCTGCGAATTGTGTGAAGGCAATCACACCCTCCGCCGTTGTCCCTTTTTAGACGAAGCCAAGAGAGTTTTGGAAGATCAACCGGTTGCACCGTTGCTACTTCCTCCTGGATATCAAAAACTCGCGCCAAGTCCTTCGCTGGTCGAAAATACAGCTGCCCCGCTCATAGGGCCAGCTGAAGTGTCAGTCGCTGAAAGTGAACCTATTAAATCCGGACCAGACGAAAGTCCAAAGGTCGAAACGGCAGTTGACCCGGTTCTCCCTTCAGAAGTTTCATCTTCAAATACCACAGTCACTGAGGATTCATCTTCAGCTGACACCCCTACCGAAGAGAGTCAGGATGACACCGTCCAGATTCTTTTCATCAACACCGATTCTGATGAACATCAGGGCAATGTGCCCACTCCTTTATCGCAGGAAGGAGCATCGTCAGGATCATACCCAGCCGTATATTCGGTCCCACCACCAAGCAACCTGGTTGTGTCCTTTGATTGGAACCAACTAGGCAGACCCCGGTTACCAGCCAGTATACCATTTAGAATTATAGTCCAAATATACAAAATGGTGATGGCTGGAACTATCATTGATGAAGGGGCGTCTGTGAGTATCCTGTCCTCTATTGCTTGGAAAGCACTGGGTTGCCCGACGCTTTTGCCCGAGACAAGGCGTCTCTCGGGTTTTGACAGAGGAACCAGTCGACCATTAGGGATTCTACCTAATGTGCCTATTACATTGAAAGGGAAGGCTGTCAAGATGAATTTGATGGTCGTCCAAGGACCCTTGGATTATAACCTACTCCTTGGACGAGACTACATATATTGCATGGAAGCAATAGTCTCCTCACTCTTTCGAATAATGTGTTTTCCATACGAAGGAAGAATGGTCAAGCTCGTAGACCAACTTTCACTTCCGGGATCACACATCGCAAGTAGTCACATACCTATCCTCAATGGTCTTTTCGATCAAGAAAGGTCTCTTCCCCCGGTTCTTCTTCCTGATGAATGCGAGTGATTCGGGAAAGGAACGCAGGAGCCCAGGGGGCATGCATCCTGGTCTGCTCTGGAGGCAGAAAAAACCTTAGGTGTAAAGTAGAATTTCCGCGGAAGAATATGACTAGTCCGTACCCCGTCCCCCTCCTTCATCTTTGAGAATCTTCCTCTGAGCCATCTTCGTGGAGAAGAAGGACAAGAAGACAAAGAGAGAGTTGGACTCTCAGAAGGGGCTGTTAGGGATGGGGTTGTTCTGGAAAAGGATTCTTCTGTCAAGGTTACTTGTTTGACAAAGGTCATTCACCTTTGTCTAAATAGGTAGGCTCTACCAAAGAAGGGGATCCGTTTGTGGCATCAAGTAGGTACCGGCTTTGGGTAAAAGGCCAGCCTCACCCATTAAAACAAATGTTTTAAAGGATAAGTAGGGGCAGCCCCCAAAGATAGAGACGCTGTTGTTGACACAGATTGTAGCCATCTTTGAGTACCCTAATGATAGACATCGCCGAAGAAAGAGTTTCATTTGCGGCAGCAAATAAAACCATTCTTTGGGTAACCAGAAAGAGGTAGGCCTCTCCCGGTAGAACGAATGTTTTACCTGCAAATTGAGGGGCAACCTTGAAATTAGACTTTACACCTGGGGGCATGCAAACCTCTTGGAAGGCAAGCATAGGCGACTTTTAGTTTTAGGTAGGACTAACCCCGCTAACCCGTAGATAAGTCAGGACCCAGCTTGCCCAAAGGGAGGATATGGAGCATAGCTTCGTGAGATAAAAGCTCCTTAAAAAATAGCTATCTCACACGAGACCTTCCTACTATATGACTGGTAAAAACGAGCAGTTTTGGCAAAGTTCATGCTCGTTAAAAAATAAACGCAAGATCCGAGCAGTTTTAATGCGGAAATTCATGCTCGTTAAAAAATAAATATTAAGCATGTGAGCAAGCTTCCCCCAGAGTTCAAGCTCATTAAGAAAAATGAACCGGTAAATAACCATTTGAGACCTTAAAATCATCAGCCATAAAAGCCTTGGTCGTGTTTGTGCACCATCACCTCCACTCTGCAGTTGGCCGATCATTCACATCCACTTGATTGTTTACCTGTTTTGAGGAACAGCTGCGAAGAGTGATCCCACTTAGCCATCCTTGTAACACTGCCGTGATTGGAAAATTCCAACCTGTACCTGGAATCTGCTGTTATCCCTGTTTATCACTCGTTCCTCAGAACACGAGTCTTCTTTGAGCTCTTTTCAAATGACTCGTAAAATATGAAAAGTTTGCCGAGTTTTGGCCTTCCATCTCGTTAAAAGGACCTGAAGAGCTATCCCTCCTCTAGATTTTAATCTTTTTGGACTTGAGGGATTAGTGCACAAAAAGATCGAGCGCTTGTCTAGTTCGGCTCGATAAAGATATCGAACATTCATCCCTTCTGTATTGTTTTATACTTTTTCGGACTTAAGGGATTAGATGACGAAAAAGGACCCCTGGAGTCCACTTTATGTACCCTTTTCAGACTCTCTAAAAATGAAAAGGACCGAGTTGTCGTTGTCGCTGGGCTCGTTAAAAATATTAGATAGCGACAAACTTGTCTTTAGACGAGAACAAGTTTCCCTATCGCTAAGCTCATTAAAAACATAGCGATGGGCTTGCCCGAAGGGCAGGTTATAGATCAAGCATATGTTATCTTCCTCAAGCTTGACAAAAATAAAGAGGTACTGGTCAGAAATGACTGGGGAAAAATTGGGAAGAACCTCAAAGCTTAATGGTAGCAGGTCGCTCTTGAACATGACACTTTTGCCTCCGTAAATATCGGGTTGGGTTATTATCATTCACCGGTCCCTTCACCATGGTCTCGCCATACCATCCATACATGGGGTAATGCTACCAATCCTTCACATCAGTGTCGTTATATGTTCAAGAGATGTCATTCAGAAAGTGTCAACTGGGTCCCATCCACTACCATACATCATCTTTCATCCTTCCATGACCGCCACCCTGAATCATATTTCACAGATCGTTTTCACCATCATCACTAGTTCCGTTCCGTGTCACTGATGTGGGATTCATTAAGGCCCTCCTTTGACGGATCGCTTCTTGTCGACATCAGCTCACTATCCAAGAAGTTGATCTAGGAACACCCCCTCAGTACTTTGAAGCTTGCATGCCTCAATGGCAAGTTTCTCACTTCCGGCGATAGGTATACATTAATGACCTTCGACCGGGAGACTTTGCGTGGTGTTCGACGTCAGATCCTATATTCACGCCACGTGAATTGTGCTGCAGTACCTTGAGGGTCATCAACATTATCGGTGATTCCTCTCGCGCTTGTTAACAGTTTACATTATTGACTGGTAATCAAGCGATGTCTTTCCATGTTCGACTCCAAGAAATTCTCACATGGATCGACTTGTACTTAGTGTGAAGATCGGAAGTTTGAAGACCCCGGATCTAGTTTCATCCATCCGGGCTGCGATATATATTCAGGAGATAAAAACATAGACATGTGCAGCAGATGATCATCCTACTAAAAGGATGATAATTAAAAAGCAGAGAAATATCAGTCTATTATCAGACGATCGTCTGTTTATGTACAACAAATGTATTTATAAAGCTGAGCATGGGAAATGCCCGCATCAGCTAGATCATGAAAAGAAAGTATGAAAAGATAATGTATTGTATTGTATTTTGTTACAGGTCACCTCCCGGCGATTGAATGAACTTCGGATCCTCCTAATAAAGCATTTCACCCGATAAACGACCTCATACTTTAGGGGGCAACTGTTATAGACATTTTTGTGCCTTACAGCATAGAGCATGAAATGTCAATAATCTGAGGGATCCAAAGTCCCTAAACAAGTTGTTCTTACCCTTAGAGGAACTAGGTCAGCAAACCACAGCACTGCAAATCAGTTCTCCACTGAAAAACACTCAAAAACAGGTCAGTTTTGGATCAAAGCAGCTGCTCCACTAGGCATCTACACTGCATAGCAGGTACAACAAAGGCTACCTGCATTGCATAGCAGGTAGGACAAAGGCTACCTGCGTTGGGCGTACTTGGACATGTGGAGGAATCTTTTTCTCAATGTGCTAGTGCCCAGGAAGCTTCCAGAAAAGCATGTGATCAAAAGCTTCGCCTAATGATGAGTTAAGAGCTTCTAAAACTCCAAGTGGAAGGCAGAAACTCTGAGTGAAGGACTGAAGAACAACTGGAGTTGAAGAGGACAACAAGTCACACATCAAGCTGACTTATCTTCACTCCAAAACTCTATATAAGGATCTCATCCCATGGGATCTGGAGGCCGGAATTTAGTGCAAAGAATTGCTGTTGGTTTACAGTTGTGAGCATTGGGTGATTGCTTGAGGGAGGTGAAGAAGAGATTTCTCTCCGTCGGGAAGGTGATGCTGGATTGGACCTCTCATGGTTGTATCACCGCCTGAACCTTACTTCCATATATTAATAAAGCTTTTGAGGTTCTTCTATTCGCATGTGTTTCAATGGTGTATTGTCTTACTTACGTCTTTGATTTATGCTAATCCTTGAATCAGTTATGAATGCATGCTCCTTGTAGTTTCCTTTCTTTGTCTTGTTTGCAGGATCTCGTGTAGCTGGGCCCGTGAAAAGACTTGGAGCTGGGAGCAAGCGGCAATCAAAGGAGATTGGATCGACCATTTGCGCAAGACATCGGTAAGTGGATCTCTTCCTTTTATCTCTTGCATGTCATAAAGAAGAAACTTTAGATAGCTTTTCTTTCAGCTGTTGCTAAGGAACTGTCACCCTTAGAGTGGGTTAGGGTCATTCCGAGTTGGATACTTTCCCCCACAACAGTATGGTCATCCCTTTGGATTTTTTCCTTTTCCCACTTGATAGCAAGATTCCTGAGTTGCAGAAGGTTGTGACAGAATCCCTCAGTCCGAGCGAGTCCTTGAGTGGGAGCGTTTTGCAGCCAGAAGTTTGAAACCGGATTTGTGTAGGAGGGGTCCAGAATCCAAGATGAAAACAAGATATTTATAAGAGACGCATGAGAAATTGATAGATATATTTAGAAATGGAAGTGTGAGACAAATTGATCGTAACTCTCAGACAATATTTCTGAGGTCAAGTCAAATCAAATCAAATGAGAACTTCAAATGACACAACTTGGGCTCATGCAGGTTTATATTTTGTATAAATATAAATATGTGTATATATTCAAGTATTGGAAATTTTAATTCCTTTATTTGTTTATAACACAATTTGAATCTTTATAATAATTTTTAGAAATTTATTTTGAGTTCAATTTATAAAAAATATTGAGAAATCAAAATTTAAAAAAAATACACATTTTTATAAAAATATTGAAAAATACAAAATTGTAAGAGTAAAATTGTTATATTTAAACATCAATAAATAAATAACATTTCATTCACTCAATTTAAATGGAAATTTCAAATTATTTAAAAAGTCATATTTGGAAATCAACAAATAAACAATGTTTCGTTTCATTTATTCAGTAATAAAAATTCCAAATTAAATAAAATTCATTTACTTGGATAATTTAGTACATGTCCAAAATTGTATGTTTAAAATTGTTATATTTAATTCACTAAACCTGAGTGGACATTTCAAATCACCCAACCCTCATACCAAAATTCAACGCTCACTGAACAAAACTATATTGGAATAAACTGCAAACCATAATGCTTAATATTAGATTAAAATAACAAAATTTATTAAATATTTATATTTATGTAAATATTTGTAGAAATAAAAATATATGGCAAGATATTAAATATAATTTAAAAATTTTATTAAAATTTGTATTACATGTGTTTTAATAATAATAATTTCTTTTTTTAATATTTGAAGTTCTTATAATGATTGTTGTAAATTTATCAATTTATTTTCACATCGATTTAAAAAATAAAAATTAAGAAACCAAAATTTAAAAAATATACATATCTTAACAAAGCCTAAAAATTTGTGTTTTCAAAGATATCGTTCTTCAAATTTAAAGTTGAGAATGATATGTATATTTTGTATTTTCTTTTAATATTAATCATTATATTTGTCTTATTTGTATCACATTAATATACATTGCTTGTTGGCACTTTTAATATTAATCATTATATTTGTCTTACTTGTATCACATTAATATACATTGCTTGTTGGCACTATTTTGGTAAGAGTAATCATCATCACCATCCTAGATGATATCATACTTGTAAGTAGCCCCTTCAATCTTGACCTCAAAGATTTTTGTTGATATCTTACGTATGTTTATAAGCCTTGATAAAACAAAGGTAGTGATCATCAAATCTATGAAAATCAATCATGTGTAGAAGAAACAAGCTGTGTTTGCATACTTTGGATTTGATGTCATCACCATTCTCCTTTATATTCATGATGTTGTTATTTTTGGAAATAGCCCATTTGGTTTTGACAAGCAAATAAAAATTCAATGTTTTTTATTATAGTTTTCATTTATCAATAAAAACTAACAAGATAGGATTTATTATGGTCAAATCTGAGAAATCCAACTATCCTATTGTTACCCTTAACAATTCTATAAAGATGCAAAAGAAAAATTGCTAAGAGTGAAAACATTCAAGCCTTCCTCATGGTTTTTCATTTGACCTTAAAAGAAACAACCCATACTGTACTACACTATACTAAACCAGTAAGCACCAAAGCCATAAACACTACACTTCCTAATAGCAAAAATCGCTGCTATGAATATAACTACACTGCTGCAAAACTACTTCTTGGAATCCAATATTAGATTATCCATGTTGGTTCCAATGTTAAACCAAGAGGTTTTTGCAACTTAAAATACTAATAAGCCTCTCTAGCATTGACTAGATTTCCTTTGAATTGTGCTTCCACAGCCGATTAATTTGTTTCCCAATCTGAGTGTCCTGGATAATACAATACATCATTGCTTAGAAATAGTCATAGAAAGTGTATTGTTTTACGCAGTTGTCGCTCATGTAGTGCTGCTCTCTGTCGCCTTATTTCGCAATTTGCGTTCAGAAAATTAATGCTAAAATTGTTCGCCTTATTTCATAATTTTCATTCAAAATAATAAAACTGAAATTGATATATTTAGCAACAGAAAATAGGCATATCTAGAAAATTCATATATTAATATATTTGCATCTATGATTATCACACAAAAATAGATATATTTAAAAATGGAAATCTAAAATTATTATATTTAGAAAATTGTGACTCTCAGAAAAATTTCATAACTCACGTAAAATAAAAAGGACATTTCAAATGACACAGCGCATGCTCATCCAGTCCCTCTCTCGGAGCACTAATTTTGCGCAAGTCCAAAATTATCATATATTTTCAGAAGAAAAATAATGATGCTCTCATTCATAAATGATGAGAACGTTTACATATTCATGTTTCTGTTTCCATCAACATACCACACAGAAGTATAACCTATGATACCATCCCTACTACAATCCAAAATGCCTGAGGGTTGACTGATGCTTCTAACAAAAGGAGGTACCAAAACACAGATTAAAACATTACATTAACCTCTTACAAATGGAAACCAGATTTGATTAGTCACATAAAATATATAGAAACACAACTAAAAGAAAAGATGTTTCCCCCAGAAGAAAGAAAGTTTCTCTTGCCATTAAACTCCTACAAAATTAAAAAATGTTCCTCTAAATATGGTCTTTCCCTATCATTCTGTGAGTCCGTGTTTTCAAATCATGTTCCTTGTATATCCATAATATTTTTATAGTCTTTTCCTCGATAAGAAATCTTAATAAAAAATGAGACTATCAACCTTGATCCTTACGTTATTGTCAAAGATGGCATAGTGGATCATACCTGGAAGGACCTTAAACCCTCTCTTGGATAGGAGGTTGGCAATCATATTTTTCTCTCCATAGATGTGTTCAAAATTAATGTTTTGAAATGATTTTATTCAAATCTCTAATATGATCCATCCAATTAGTTAACATAGGTGGTTTGAATTTGTTGTTCTCTCTTACCCATTCGATGACCCCCTTTGCATCGTCATATATCTTAATATTTACCATCCCTATCCACTTTGTTGCTTTCAAAAGCCCCCATAACCCTATCACCTCACCTTGGTTGTTGGTCCCCTCACCTCCCTCCAACCATCAATGATAGAAAGTGCTAGGTTTAATGACTAAGAAAGCAGCACAACCACACTTTTGATGCCAGCTAGCTACGTCAAAAAATCCAATAGGGTACCTTCCCAAGGTGTCTCTAAACCTTACTTGTCTTATTTTAACCTTATCCTCTATCTATCCCTTTTCATTGAAGAAAGAGACATATTTTATGATGTAGTTATAACACAAATAATATTTTCTTGGAAGATAATAAAATTTGTTGATTTCCATATTAACCGTATAATATATAGAGGTAGGAATCGAAAAGTTTTGCTCCTTTTATAACAGAATTTGATTCATCCAGACATAGAATGAGCCACAAAACATACCTTTATGTTGAAAGAGTTAAGTACCCCTTCCCAAACCACCTTCGAGTAGGAACCATGCAGGAACAAGTGTTCTGCGGTCTTTGGCCTTCGCTGACAAAAGATACATACCCCTGGCACAATAAATCCGCTCTTCTCTAGGTTGTTCTTGATCAATAAATGATGATGTAATATTAACCATCCAAAACATTTTAGTTTATTCGGAGTTTCCCCTCTCCAAGTAACTTGAACCAATTAAACTGTTCATATTTCTCACCAGGAAGTGGAAAAATTTTGTAAATGCATTTTACATATGGATTATCCTTTTTCTTTGTGCCTCCCCAAGGAATCATGTCCTTCCCTATTTGTGTGCCAATTCCAACATCCCTTAAATACATGATATATTTCTCTCATTCCATAGCAAATCTGCCCTCAAGTCCTAATTCCTCCGTTGTTATCCATGTTTGTTATACAGTGGGATTATCATGTTCTATGTTGTACTGTTGGAGGGAGAAATATCCCTTACTGTGAATAAATTCAATTAACCATGAATATAAAGAATGGTGTCCCGACATTCTCAACATCGCATCTAAGCCTACTGCAATTAAAGATCCATCCCTTACTTCCCATCTAGAAAATGTCGTCAACTGGATTATTTGTTTCATCATACCATATTACATAGTCGAGAGATAAGAGGCCCCTCCCCTGATCCATTCACCCTACGATTGCCCAGACATATATTTACCTCTAATGACACCATTCCATAGGCTCGACCCATTTAATGCACACCATTTGTTTATAATAACAATTGATTTATTAAAGTTCTCTGACTCCATAAATCCCCACACTCCTTCTATCAGTCGTGGAAGCATGGACCAACTAGCCAGGTGGAACTTACCCTCAAGCTTGCTACCAGACCATAAGAATTTTGGCATGATGGAATTAATCCTTCGAGATATTAGCCTAGGAAACATGAAAAGTTACATCGAGAAAATAGTGATATGTTGCAATACCGATTTGATCAGAATCATCCTCCTGCCCAAAGAAAGTGTTCTATGCATCCAACTTACGATTTTTTCTCCAATTTTGTAGCCAACCATTCCCAACCACTGATCCCATAATTGTTCAGTTTGCATCTAAAACTAAAATACTTAATTCCCAGCTCTAATTTCTGACATTTAATATAAAAAATAAGATAGATCTGTCTTATAACTTCGTCCTCCACCCCGTTGAAAACCAGTAAAGATTTCTCCTTACTCATCAAGAGGTTCGACATGCCTTCGAGAAAGCATCCAGTGCATGCGAAATTTTAGTCAATTCCCCAATGGATTTCCGACCACCAAACAAAAAATTTCTGACAAAGCACAAATGTGTCACTGCTTGCTTTCTCGACAAATTTAACCCCTTCATCATCCCCTTATTCTGCATTTCCTACATCTTCAGGCTTAAACAATCGACAACCAACAAAAATATAAGGGGGATAGGGCACAACCCTGCCTCAAACCCTTGTACACCTTGAAGAATTTAGTTGGGAAACCGTTGATAATAACCACAAAATTGGAAGTCCTGATGCAAGCCATGATCCATCTAGATTTGAACAAAGATAGACCAATTTTAATCAACACCAAATACAAAAACTCCCAATCCACACTATCGTATGCTTTAATCAAATCCACTTCATCAAACATGCATTTCCATGCCTAGTGTTCCTCTCTGTCACCTTATTTCACAATTTGCGTTCAGAAAATTAATGCTAAAATTGTTAGCCTTATTTCATAATTTTCATTCAAAATAATAAAACTAAAATTGATATATTTAGCAACAAAAAATAGACATGTCTAGAAAATTCATATATTAATATATTTTCATCTATAACTATCACACAAAAATAGATATATTTAAAAATGAAACTCTGAAATTATTATATTTAGAAAATTATAACTCTCAGAAAACATTTCATAACTCAACTAAAATAAAAAGGACATTTCAAATGTCACAATGCATGCTCATCCAGTCTCACTCTCAGAGCGTTAATTTTGCGCAGGTCCAAAATTATCATATTTTTTCAAAAGAAAAAATGATGCTCTCATTCATAAATGACGTTTCTGTTTCCATCAACATACCACACAAAAGTGTAACCTATGATACCATCCCTACTACAATCCAAAATGCTCGAGGCTCGAACGATGCTTCTAACAAAAGTAGGCAACAAAATACAAATTCAAACATTACATTAACCTCTTACAAATAAAAACCAGATTCGATTAGTCACATAAAATATATAGAAACGCAAACTAAAAGAAAATATGTTTCCCCCAGAGGAAAGAGAGCTTCCCTTGCCATTAAACTCTTGCAAACTTAAAAAATGTTCCTCTAAATATGGTCTTTCCTTGTCACTCTATGAGTCCGTGTTTTCAAATCATGTTCCTTGTCTATCCATAACAGTGTTATAGTCTTTTCCTTGATAAGAAACCTTAATTACAAATGAGACTATCAACCTTGATCCTTATGTTATTTTCAAAGATGGCATTGTGGAACATATCTAGAAGGAACTTAAGTCCTCTCTTGGATAGGAGGTCGGAAATCATATTTTTCTCTCTGTAGATATATTCAAAATTAATGTTCTAAAATGATTTAATCAAATCTCTAATCTGATCCATACAATTAGTTAAAATAGGTGGTTTGAATTTGTTGTGCTCTCTTACCCAGTTGATGACACCCTTTGCATTGTCAAATATATAAATATTTACCATCCCTATCCACTTCGTTGCTTTCAAAATCCCCCATAACCCTATCACCTCATCTTGGTTGTTAGTCCCCTCACCTCATTCCCACCCTAAATGATAGAAAGTGCTAGGTTTCATGACTAAAAAAGCACCACAAACACACTTTTGATGCCTGCTAGCTACGTAAAAAAATCCAACAGGGTACCTTCCCAAGGTTTCTCTAAACCTTACCTGTATTATTTTAAACTTCTCCTTTATCGGTCCCTTTTCATTGAAGAAAGAGACATATTTTATGATGATAGTTCTAACACAAATAATATTTTCTTGGGAGATAGCAGAATTTATTGATTTCCATATTGACCATATAATATATAGAGGCAAGAATCGATTTTTTTTTTCTTTTTATACCAAAATTTGATGTATCCCAACACAGAATGAGCCACATAACATACCTTTATGTTGAAAGAGTTAAGTACCCCTTCCAAAACTGCCTTCGAGTAGGAACAATGCAGGAGCAAGTGTTCTGCGGTCTCTGGTATTCGCTGACAAAAGATACACACCCCTGGTGCAATAAATCCCTTCTTTTGCATCCAATATACAGGTGTGGCTTCTAGAACTAATTTTATAAGGACAAGACGCCTTGCTCTTGATAAAAATCTGTGATTCCAAATTTTCAGTCTCTTCTCAATTTTAATCACTAACCAGATCCAGTTAGCAATCCGGTAGTTGTGGGGTTTGATCTTGAAACCCAAGTATTTCAAGCCATCTTAGAGATTATGCAATTGGTAATGGAAGAAATTGAGAGTTGCTCTATCCTCCTGAGGGGAGGTGTGAGACAGAGTAATAGTAGATTTGGTCTGATTTGCAACCATACTAGTGGCTGTTTCAAAGAGTATAAGTATGTCATGGAAAGAGGTAGAATCCTTGATGCTACCATACAGGAAGATCGTAACATCATCAATGGAAAGGATATGTATAAGATGGTAGAGTTCATTCATTTTCAGTCCTTTGAGTCTGCCTTCCCTTTTTGCAGTGCTAATGAGCCTGCTGAGACCCTCCATCACTATAAGGAACATAAGGGGAGACAGAGGGAATCCTTGCCAAAGTCCACATTCGGCATGAAAGAAGTGGGATGCAGAACCATTTATTAATACACTGAAGGATGTCGAGTTTATGCAGAATATAATCCAATCTGTGAAAGCAAGAGGGAATCCTATATGGATCAGGATCATCTTAATGAAGAGCTAGTTGACACAATCAAAAGCCTTAGTGAGATCAATCTTGAGTATAATGCTTTTTAGATTTCTTGTTTTGATAGAGTGAATGGCTTCCTGGGTATTGTCGGCCTCATGGATCTATCTATTTTGGAGAAAGGAAAATTTCTCTAGAGAAATGTGATGGGAGAGTATAGGGCAGAGCTGGTTTGTAATTATCTTTGCAATGATTTTTTATAGGGTGTTGCAAAGGGAGATAGGTCAGAAGTCATTGGAGGATGTAGGAGAGTGAGATTTTGGTATAAGAGAAATAAAGGTGGCATTGATAGCCTCATAAATCTTTCCAAAGGTCCTGCACTCTTCAACTACATTGAGGAGATCATTCCCAATGAGGTCAAAAAAGGATAAGTAGAATTCAATGGACCAGTCATCTGGGCTAGGGATTTTATCTTTTTTGAACCATTTTATTGTCCCCTCAAGTTCATCTCTGGTAACGAGAGTAGTTAGCTCAGCTGTTGCATCCAGATATACAAAGCTTGGGAAGTGCCCTTCTACTTGAATGATATCAGCATGGTTTGAGGCTGGGGGCTCCTTATAGAGATGTTTGAAACATGAGATACCCAACTAAGATAATTGATTTGAAAGTTTTTGAAAAGTTTTGAAAGTACCTTGTGTTCTCATCCCCTGCTTTGAGCCAGATCACTCTACTCTTGAGTCTCTAGGTTTCCTCTCTTTCCTTCAGAATTTTGGCCCTTTGATTTTCTAGCTTATTCAATTTTGATGTGGCTTCTATGCTTAAGAAACCCCTGTTATGGTCATCCATAAGATGCGCCAAGGATAATTCAACAGAGGTGAGGGTATGGTCATCCCTTTGGATTTTTTTCCTTTGCCCACTTGATAGCGAGATTCCTGAGTTGCAGAAGGTTGTGACAGAATCCCTCAGTCCGAGTGAGTCCTTGAGTGGGAGGGTTTTGCAGCCAAAAGTTTGAAACCGGATTTGTGTAGGAGGGGTCCAGAATCCAAGATGAAAACAAGATATTTATAAGAGACGCATGAGAAATTGATAGATATATTTAGAAATGGAAGTGTGAGACAAATTGATCGTAACTCTCAGACAACATTTCTCAGGTCAAGTCAAATCAAATCAAATGAGAACTTCAAATGACACAACTTGGGCTCATGCAGGTTTATATTTTGTATAAATATAAATATGTGTATATATTCAAGTATTGGAAATTTTAATTCCTTTATTTGTTTATAACACAATTTGAATCTTTATCATAATTTTTAGAAATTTATTTTGAGTTCAATTTATAAAAAATATTGAGAAATCAAAATTTAAAAAAAATACACATTTTTATAAAAATATTGAAAAATACAAAATTGTAAGAGTAAAATTGTTATATTTAAACATCAATAAATAAATAACATTTCATTCACTCAATTTAAATGGAAATTTCAAATTATTTAAAAAGTCATATTTGGAAATCAACAAATAAACAATATTTTATTCACTTAACTTAAATGGAAATGGAAATTTCAAACTATTCAAAACATTATATTTAAAAATCAACAAATAAACAACGTTTCGTTTCATTTATTCAGTAATAAAAATTCCAAATTAAATAAAATTCATTTACTTGGATAATTTAGTACATGTCCAAAATTGTATGTTTAAAATTGTTATATTTCATTCACTAAACCTGAGTGGACATTTCAAATCACCCAACCCTCATACCAAAATTCAACGCTCACTCAACAAAACTATATTGGAATAAACTGCAAACCATAATGCTTAATATTAGATTAAAATAAGAAAATTTATTAAATATTTATATTTATGTAAATATTTGTAGAAATAAAAATATATGGCAAGATATTAAATATAATTTAAATTTTTTATTAAAATTTGTATTACATGTGTTTTAATAATAATAATTTCTTTTTTTAATATTTGAAGTTCTTATAATGATTGTTGTAAATTTATCAATTTATTTTCACATCGATTTAAAAAATAAAAATTAAGAAACCAAAATTTAAAAAATATACATATCTTAACAAAGCCTAAAAATTTGTGTTTTCAAAGATATCGTTCTTCAAATTTAAAGTTGAGAATGATATGTATATTTTGTATTTTCTTTTAATATTAATTATTATATTTGTCTTATTTGTATCACATTAATATACATTGCTTGTTGGCACTTTTAATATTAATCATTATATTTGTCTTACTTGTATCACATTAATATACATTGCTTGTTGGCACTATTTTGGCAAGAGTAATCATCATCACCATCCTAGATGATATCATACTTGTAAGTAGCCCCTTCAATCTTGACCTCAAAGATTTTTGTTGATATCTTACGTATGTTTATAAGCCTTGATAAAACAAAGGTAGTGATCATCAAATCTATGAAAATCAATCATGTGTAGAAGAAACAAGTTGTGTTTGCATACTTTGGATTTGATGTCATCACCATTCTCCTTTATATTCATGATGTTGTTATTTTTGGAAATAGCCCCTTTGGTTTTGACAAGCAAATAAAAATTCAATGTTTTTTATTATAGTTTTCATTTATCAATAAAAACTAACAAGATAGGATTTATTATGGTCAAATCTGAGAAATCCAACTATCCTATTGTTACCCTTAACAATTCTATAAAGATGCAAAAGAAAAATTGCTAAGAGTGAAAACATTCAAGCCTTCCTCATGGTTTTTCATTTGACCTTAAAAGAAACAACCCATACTGTACACTATACTGAACCAGTAAGCACCAAAGCCATAAACACTACACTTCCTAATAGCAAAAATCGTTGCTATGAGTATAACTACACTGCTGCAAAACTGCTTCTTGGAATCCAATATTAGATTATCCATGTTGGTTCCAATGTTAAACCAAGAGGTTTTTGCAACTTAAAATACTAATAAGCCTCTCTAGCATTGACTAGATTTCCTTTGAATTGTGCTTCCACGGCCGATTAATTTGTTTCCCAATCTGAGTGTCCTGGATAATACAATACATCATTGCTTAGAAATAGTCATAGAAAGTGTATTGTTTTACGCAGTTGTCGCTCATGTAGTGTTGCTCTCTGTCGCCTTATTTCGCAATTTGCATTCAGAAAATTAATGCTAAAATTGTTCGCTTTATTTCATAATTTTCATTCAAAATAATAAAACTGAAATTGATATATTTAGCAACAGAAAATAGACATATCTAGAAAATTCATATATTAATATATTTGCATCTATGATTATCACACAAAAATAGATATATTTAAAAATGGAAATCTAAAATTATTATATTTAGAAAATTGTGACTCTCAGAAAAATTTCATAACTCACGTAAAATAAAAAGGACATTTCAAATGACACAGCGCATGCTCATCCAGTCCCTCTCTCGGAGCACTAATTTTGCGCAAGTCCAAAATTATCATATATTTTCAGAAGAAAAATAATGATGCTCTCATTCATAAATGATGAGAATGTTTACATATTCATGTTTCTGTTTCCAGCAACATACCACACAGAAGTATAACCTATGATACCATCCCTACTACAATCCAAAATGCCCGAGGCTTGACTGATGCTTCTAACAAAAGGAGGTACCAAAACACAGATTAAAACATTACATTAACCTCTTACAAATGGAAACCAGATTTGATTAGTCACATAAAATATATAGAAACACAACTAAAAGAAAAGATGTTTCCCCCAGAAGAAAGAAAGTTTCTCTTGCCATTAAACTCTTGCAAAATTAAAAAATGTTCCTCTAAATATGGTCTTTCCCTATCATTCTGTGAGTCCGTGTTTTCAAATCATGTTCCTTGTATATCCATAATATTTTTATAGTCTTTTCCTCGATAAGAAATCTTAATTAAAAATGAGACTATCAACCTTGATCCTTACGTTATTGTCAAAGATGGCATAGTGGATCATACCTGGAAGGACCTTAAACCCTCTCTTGGATAGGAGGTTGGCAATCATATTTTTCTCTCCATAGATGTGTTCAAAATTAATGTTTTGAAATGATTTTATTCAAATCTCTAATCTGATCCATCCAATTAGTTAACATAGGTGGTTTGAATTTGTTGTTCTCTCTTACCCATTCGATGACCCCCTTTGCATCGTCATATATCTTAATATTTACCATCCCTATCCACTTTGTTGCTTTCAAAAGCCCCCATAACCCTATCACCTCACCTTGGTTGTTGGTCCCCTCACCTCCCTCCAACCATCAATGATAGAAAGTGCTAGGTTTAATGACTAAGAAAGCAGCACAACCACACTTTCGATGCCAGCTAGCTACGTCAAAAAATCCAATAGGGTACCTTCCCAAGGTGTCTCTAAACCTTACTTGTCTTATTTTAACCTTCTCCTCTATCTGTCCCTTTTCATTGAAGAAAGAGACATATTTTATGATGTAGTTATAACACAAATAATATTTTCTTGGAAGATAATAAAATTTGTTGATTTCCATATTAACCGTATAATATATAGAGGTAGGAATCGAAAAGTTTTGCTCCTTTTATAACAGAATTTGATTCATCCAGACATAGAATGAGCCACAAAACATACCTTGAAAGAGTTAAGTACCCCTTCCAAACCACCTTCGAGTAGGAACCATGCAGGAACAAGTGTTCTGCGGTCTTTGGCCTTCGCTGACAAAAGATACATACCCCTGGCACAATAAATCCGCTCTTCTCTAGGTTGTTCTTGATCAATAAACGATGATGTAATATTAACCATCCAAAACATTTTAGTTTATTCGGAGTTTCCCCTCTCCAAGTAACTTGAACCAATTAAACTGTTCATATTTCTCACCAGGAAGTGGAAAAATTTTGTAAATGCATTTTACATATGGATTATCCTTTTTCTTTGTGCCTCCCCAAGGAATCATGTCCTTCCATATTTGTGTGCCAATTCCAACATCCCTTAAATACATGATGTATTTCTCTCATTCCATAGCAAATCTGCCCTCAAGTCCTAATTCCTCCGTTGTTATCCATGTTTGTTATACAGTGGGATTATCATGTTCTATGTTGTACTGTTGGAGGGAGAAATATCCCTTACTGTGAATAAATTCAATTAACCATGAATATAAAGAATGGTGTCCCGACATTCTCAACATCGCATCTAAGCCTACTGCAATTAAAGATCCATCCCTTACTTCCCATCTAGAAAATGTCATCAACTGGATTATTTGTTTCATCATACCATATTACATAGTTGAGAGATAAGAGGCCCCTCCCCTGATCCATTCACCCTACGATTTCCCAGACATATATTTACCTCTAATGACACCATTCCATAGACTCGACCCATTTAATGCACACCATTTGTTTATAATAACAATTGATTTATTAAAGTTCTCTGACTCCATAAATCCCCACACTCCTTCTATCAGTCGTGGAAGCATGGACCAACTAGCCAGGTGGAACTTACCCTCAAGCTTGCTACCAGACCATAAGAATTTTGGCATGATAGAATTAATCCTTCGAGATATCACCCTAGGAAACATGAAAAGTTACATCGAGAAAATAGTGATATGTTGCAATACCGATTTGATCAGAATCATCCTCCTACCCAGAGAAAGTATTCTATGCATCCAACTCGCCATTTTTTCTCCAATTTTGTAGCCAACCATTCCCAACCACTGATCCCATAACTGTTCGGTTTGCATCTAAAACTCAAATACTTAATTCCCAACTCTAATTTCTGACATTTAATATAAAAAATAAGACAGATCTGTCTTATAACTTCGTCCTCCACCCCGTTGAAAACCAATAAAGATTTCTCCTTACTCATCAAGAGGTCTGACATGCCTTTGAGAAAGCATCTAGTGCATGCGAAATTTTAGTCAATTCCCCAATGGATTTCCGACCACCAAACAACAAATTTCCAAAAAAACACAAATGTGTCACTACTTGCTTTCTCGACAAATTTAACCCCTCCATCATCCCCTTATTCTGCATTTCCAACATCTTCAGGCTTAAGAAATCGACAACCAACAAAAATGTAAAGGGGATAGTGCACAACCCTGCCTCAAACCCTTGTACACCCTAAAGAATTTAGTTGGGAAATCATTGATAATAACCACAAAATTGGAGGTCCCGATGCAAGCCATGATCCATATCAATTGAACAAAGACATACCATTTTTAATCAACACCAAATACGAAAACTCCCAATCCACACTATTGTACGCTTTAATCAGATCCACTTCATCAAACATGCATTTCCATGTCTAGTGTTCCTCTCTACCGCCTTATTTCACAATTTGCATTCAGAAAATCAATGCTAAAATTGTTAGCCTTATCTCATAATTTTCATTAAAAATAATAAAACTAAAATTGATATATTTAGCAACAGAAAATAGACATGTCTAGAAAATTCATATATTAATATATTTGCATCTATAACTATCACACAAAAATAGATATATTTAAAAATGAAACTCCGAAATTATTATATTTAGAAAATTATAACTTTCAGGAAACATTTCATAACTCAACTAAAATAAAAAGGACATTTCAAATGACACAACGCATGCTCATCCAGTCTCATTCTCAGAGCGCTAATTTTGCGCAGGTCCAAAATTATCATATTTTTCAGAAGAAAAAAAATGATGCTCTCATTCATAAATGATGAGAAAGTTTACATATTCACGTTTCTGCTTCCATCAACATACCGCACAGAAGTGTAACCTATGATACCATCCCTACTACAATCCAAAATTCCCAAGGCTCGAATGATGCTTCTAACAAAAGGAGGTAGCAAAAGACAAATTAAAACATTACATTAACCTCTTACAAATAAAAACCAGATTTGATTAGTCACATAAAATGTATAGAAACACAACTAAAAGAAAATATGTTCCCCCATAGGAAAGAAAGCTTCTCTTGCCATTAAACTCTTGCAAACTTAAAAAATGTTCCGCTAAATATGGTCTTTCCCTGTCACTCTGTGAGTTCGTGTTTTCAAATCATGTTCCTTGTACATCCATAATATTGTTATAGTCTTTTCCTCGATAAGAAAACTTAATTACAAATGGGACTATCAACCTTGATCCTTATGTTATTTTCAAAGATGGCGTTGTGGAACATACATAGAAGGAACTTAAGTCCTCTCTTGGATAGGAGGTCGGCAATCATATTTTTCTCTCTGTAGATGTGTTCAAAATTAATGTTCTGAAATGATTTAATCAAATCTCTAATCCGATCCATCCAATTACTTAAAATAGGTGGTTTGAATTTGTTGTGCTCTCTTACCCAGTTGACTACCCCCTTTGCATTGTTATATATCTAAATATTTACCATCCCTATCCACTTCATTGATTTCAAAATACCCCATAACCTTATCACCTCAGCTTGGTTGTTGGTCCCCTCACCTCCTTCGCACCATAAATGATAGAAAGTGCTAGGTTTCATGACTAAGAAAGCACCACAACCACACTTTTGATGCATGCAAGCTACGTCAAAAAATCCAACAGGGTACCTTCCCAAGGTGTCTCTAAACCTTACCTATCTTATTTTAACCTTCTCCTTTATCGGTCCCTTTTCATTGAAGAAAGAGGCATATTTTATGATGATAGTTCTAACAGAAATAATATTTTCTTGGAAGATAGTAGAATTTATTGATTTCCATATTGACCATATAATATAAAGATGCAGGAATCAAAAAGTTTTGTTATTTTTATACCAGAATTTGATGCATCCTGCCACAGAATGAGCCACATAACATACCTTTATGTTGAAAGAGTTAAGTACCCCTTCCCAAACCGCCTTCGAGTAGGAACAATGTAGGAATAAGTGTTCTACGGTCTCTGGTCCTCACTGACAAAAGATACACACCCCTCGCCCAATAAATCCCCTCTTCTATAGGTTGTTCCTGGTCAAAACACGATAATTTAATATCAATCATCCAAAAAAATTCAGTTTATTCGGAGTTTCCCCTCCCCAAGTAGCTTGAACCAATTAAAATGTTCATATTTCTCACCTGGAAATGGAAATATTTTGTATATGAATTTTACCTATGGATTATCCTTGTTCTTTGTGCCTCCCCCAAAAATCATGCCCTTCCCTGTTTGTATGCCAATTCCAACATCCCTTAAATCCATGATCTATTTCCCCCATTCACTGCAAATCCACCCTCAAGTCCTAATTCCTCCGTTGTTATCGATCTTTGTTCTGTAGTGGGATTATCTTGTTCTATGTTGTACTGTTGGAGGGAGAAATATCCCTTACTGTGAATAAATTCAGTTAGATATGAAGTTAAAGAATGGTGTCCCGACATTCCCAACATCACATCTAGGCCTACTACAATTAAAGATCCATCCCTTACATCCCATCTAGAAAATGGCATCAAGCGGATTATTTGTTTCATCATACCATTCCATATAGTTGAAGAGATAAAGGCCCCTCCCTGATCCATTCAGCCAACGACTGCCCAAACATATTTTTACCTCTAATGACATCATGCCATAGGCCCGACCCATTTAATGCACACCACATGATTATAATAACAATGGATTTATTAAATTTCTCTGACTCCATAAATCCCCAACCTCCTTCTATCGGTCGTGGAAGCGTGGACCAACTAGCCAGGTTGAACTTACCCTCAAGCTCACTAGCAGACCATAAGAATTTTTCCATGATAGAATTAATCCTTCGAGATATCACCCCAGGAAACATGAAAAGTTACATCGAGAAAAAAGTTTCAATATTAACCTAAACATATATTCAATTCTTACCCACCCAAAAAAAACAAACCACTCTTAAAATAAAATGCAAACTCACGTATTTTGTCTTCCATGATGGTCTATCTTTTTAAACATATATTCAATTCTTTACATATTTTATCTTCCATAATGGTATATCTTTTTTAAACATATATTCAATTATTAAATTAAAACTTCAGATATTTTAACTTCCATAATGATATATCTTTTCAACCAAACCATAAAGGTAAAACATTGAATTTCAACGAACCATGGTTTCCAATTGAATCTGAAGAGAAGTCCAAATTTCAAAACATGTATATGAATGTGGCTTCCAATGTGGCCCCAAATTTTTAATTAAAAAGGCTTAGTATAATCTATGGTTAATAATTTAGATTCCTCCATGAGCTGAGATTTGGAGAGGAGTTACCCCTTAACAAAAGACTTAGTGTACCCTACTTCTTGTTGAAATCAATAGTAGACATGAGACTAAAGGTACAGGAAGGAGAACATCAATTGTTGGCACCTCATGGACTCATTAAGCTCATACGAGAAGATGGCTTGAGCCAGTTAAGAGTCCCTATTCTATGGTCCACATTTACAGACATGGACAGGGAGACTGTAATTGAAGCAATTGAATATGAGAGCGACCCAAACTCTAGTGGTGAAGAGGAAGAAGAAGAACTTGAGGAAGAAGAAGAGGAACCTGAAGAAGAAGAGGAAGAACCTAAATAAGAAGAGGAAGAACTGTGGAAAGAAGAGGAGGTAGAGAAAAATAAAACATAGGAATAAGAAGAAGGAAAAGAGAACAGTGGGGAGGAAGAACAGGAGTGATGAGTCTCATCACTAAGTAATTATATGGGCCTTAATTGGCTTTAATACACCTCCTAACTTAGTAAAACCAAATATCCTCACAACTTATTGCATACTTTTGATTATATTTTGCTTATGGGTTGAGTTAGAGTTGGATATTTTTCTTTGTGGTCTAATGTGAATGTAATGCAAGAATAAAGGATAAAAGCAAAGAAAATGCAGGGATAAATGGGTAAAAGCAAGGAACTATGGTAAAATAATTTGGTAAAAACTCGGATGGGACAAGAAAGAGGAATTACAGTGGGTAAATCCTCCTCATTTACTGCCGATCCATTCGAATATCCCTCCATCGACTAAAAGTACAAACAACCAAATCAGGAGTACAACAAGACAACCAAGCAAGTGGAAGTACATGCAGCCTCCCTACTAGAAGGCAACCAAGCTAGTGAATGTGAAAGGACAAGCTACCATTAAGTTGGGAGTTGCACCTCCTTGATTTTGAGGGAAGTCATTGAGACTTCAGATGTATAAATAAGGAGGCTTAGGACCTCTGTTTTTTTAGCCAGTCATAAGTTAGTTGGTCAGATAGTCAGTCAGTCACCGATAGTCAATTGCAGACTTGTAACAGTTTGATGTAATACAGTGTTCTTTGATAATGAAGATGAGTTTTGATTTGAGCCAACATTGAGTTAACTTAGAGGGTTGAAGCTCTTGGGTTAGGGCCCAACCCTAGCAACCAAAGCTCCTCTTTCTTGTATTGTTAAGTAGCTTAGTGTCCTTATTTCTATTCATTTATTTAGCTAGAGGCATTCTCATTACAGCAGCAGTATAGATTCATGCTTTCTGTGCATTTTCTCAAGTAGTTCATTTCCATTACAGCAGTAGCATAGATGCATGGTTTTATTGTTCATTTGGTTAAGTAGATGCATTTTCATTACAATGATTCAACACAAACTCATGGATTTCCTTCTCATTTACTTAAGTAGCTCCTTGTTTTCTGTTCATTTGCTTGAATAGTTGCAGTCCATTATAGCAGGGTAGAATAGAGTAGTTGTGTTTCAATTTGTTCCATTCATGCTTTAATCTAATGAGTAGGTTGGCAAGGAGAAAGATCCACAAGGTTTCTCACAGGTGTCTCGGCCTCACCTCCTCCCTTTGGGACCATGGTGTGAGGAAGAAACCCTACAACAACCCCAAAAACACAGGGTTTTGTTTTTCACGGAGTTCTATCGTTTAAACACAGTCAATGAGTTCATGGGTGATCTGCCCCTTTAATGGCCCTTAGCTTGTTCAATTTCTCGTTGTTAGTCGTTGTCACTCACATTCCCCGTTCATTCTCCTGCAACATGAAAAGCTCAACAGAAGCTATTCATTCACGTTCAAACAATTTTTAACCTTCGAACACTTTTTACAAAGCCAAATTGTCCAATCATCACCCGAATTCTTTTTCGCATTTGATTTTCCCCATTTTAAATCCCCATTATCGATTTTCCTTCTTAGATCCGATGGTTGTCACGCACTCGCTCACCAACCTACTCGGTCACCTCTTCACCATAGATCTACTTTGACAGATCCAACAGTCCTCGTGCCATATCACGTGGATTTTCTTTCGACCACTATCGGGCTGAGGGCACACGATATGGGCGGTTTCCCCATGCTACATGTCGACCGAGGAGGCTAATCGTGTGAAATTACCCAAAACCATTTATGGCTTTGAGGGCGTGGGATATCCAAGTTACTGCCCTCCAAACCCGCTTGTCACTTTTTGCACATTTCTTTTCGTGCTTCAACCTCCACCATTGACCTACCTCGCGAGATCTGACAACTCTCGCTTCACTCGATGCCATTTCCACACATTCTCCCTTGTCCGTGATCTTCGTCGTCCATCTGCCCACTGCCCGCATGATATAATCCTAGCCGTCCATCTTGTTAGGCCACCATGTCCACCCATTTGTTTATGTACCCTCCTATTGTTTGATCTTGACCATTCATCTACCCTTCACCCACCTGATCCAACAATCCTCATGCTCTTTTGCTCCCCCATGTCCTCTTTTCACCGTTTTGGCCTCCAACTGTTCTCCTGCTTAGACGCAGGCTTAGCCTAGTGTCCATTTTTCACCCCTTAGCTTAGTTTTGTTGCCTTACTTCTGCAACTTAGATATTAGCAGTAGGTTAGTGTTAATTTATGATTCTACTTAACATAATTGTGTAACTCGTTAGCTAGGGTTTGGTGTGAGTTAGGCTTGCATGTTGTTTTCTTCATTTCTACAGTAGAATAGCTCTCCCTTGGACTAGGTTTGCTCTCCTTCCATAAAAAACAAGCTTCTTCTGAACCTATAGAAGTCTGGCTTGGAACCCTTGGGGTCTCTTGCCAGATAAGCCATGGCAACAGGCAATACCTTCACTTCTACTTGTGTATATAGCACAGTCACCTCCAAGTTTGTACGAACTCCGGGTTGATAAGCAAAGATGGTAGCCCTGGGAGTTGCAACATTCTTGCTGCAATACCTAGGCTCATCACTTTTTGGCACCATTTCTAGGGAGGTGTCAGAGTAGTAGTGATTACTATTCTTTTCTTCTATTTTCTAGTTTCCAACTTTCTTCCATTAGTTTATTTAAAAAGTAATCTAGCTTCTTTCTATGATTTTGTTATTTATCTTCTTTCCTTTCGATTCTGCAAGTTAATCTAGTTTCCTTTCCTACAACAAGAATTTCAATTGAGTAAGTATTTTTCTTTTTGTAAGTAGTGTCTTTTCATTCAGTCAACAATTTCAATTCAACAAGTTGTTTCTTTTTGTTAGTGGTTTTCATTCCATCAGCAATTTCAATTCTGAAAAGTAGTTTCCATTCTATTAAGTATGTTTCATTTAATCAACAATTTCCATTCTACAATTACTTTCTAGCTGTCAAGAAAAATCTTACAAAATCCTAGAAACATTTCCTTTCATGCCTCATAGTATTAGGGATACTTCAAGAAAATTCTTACCAAACACCCCCACCTCATCCAACAGTCAACCTCCCTTCTTCTTCACTGACGGGGAATTGGAAGCCCATTTAGGTGAGCAACCTGATATATTTGAAGAACCTATAGGGGAAGAAGAAGAGGAAGAACTTATTCCTACTAAACTAATGGTTGAACACTTAAATGACAGAGGAGATAGAGGGATAATCGTGAGTGCCTTCCCCAACAGGGAAACCAATGGGGACACTAAAATGAAGAACATAAGACCCTTTTTTCTACCTCATTTCCATGGCTTGACCACAGAGGACCCTGACACCTTCCTATTTGAGTTTGTTCTTGTCTACTGAACCTATGACTACACAGATGATGAGCAGAAGTTGAAACTGTTTCCGTCTACCTCAAGGATGCAACATTATGTTGGTTCATGGGTTTACCTGGAGATAGTATAATGACATGGGCTTAGATGTGGTAGGCCTTTAACAAAAAATATAGGGACTACTCTAGGTCAAAATACACTAAGGAAGAGATTTTTAGGATGACCATAGGCCATGATGAATCCCTAGAAGACTATGAAGAAAGATTCCATCTCAGTTACAAAAGGGCCAGGTGCACGCTTGAGCCTAAGTCACTGAAGCTAGTGTTGTTTAGAGGAATAAGGGAGGATATCCTAGACACCTTACATATGTTATCAGGAGGATATATCTACCAACTACCCTATGAGGACATCAAGACTATCTTTAGAAACCATTTTAGGGCAACCAGAACCAAGGGTAGAAGTAGTCAACCTATGGTTAGTACCTCATCTTCCAACTCATACATCAAGGGTGAAATTGGAAATATGCTGGAGGACTTCAAAAGTGATATGTTGCAAACCCTTGCCTTGCAATTGGATACCATGAATATCAGAAGAAAGAAAGAGGAATCAGATAGATCCATGGCCATCTTCTATCCTAGATGCACCAGAAGGCATCCTAGGAATGAATGCCCTTTAAAATCTATTGAAGTTTGCTCAGTCTATGAAGAAAACCACTCCATTGACAAGTACTCTTCCTTAACTGGACTCAAAGCTGTATACCAAGGAGTTGAAGGGGTCAATGAGAAGCTTTGCTACATCAACATGAGGATACCTCCTGGGCCTAGACCATACCAGCAGGGTATGCAAGGATCATCCCATGCATATTATAGACCCAACCAAAACACATTTACACCTTCTTGGGGACCCCCTACCAATCCTTCTTGGTCTACACCCCCTCCTTGGTCCTATGCATCTCAATATCATTCCCAGCCATCCAACCAGTCATTTCAACCATACAATCAGCCACAACATCAGTGGAATACCCCATCGAAGGGGTGGAGGCTCCAATTCAACAATGTTCCAACTCTATTTCCTCCATCATCTACCCAACTGCAACTCCTGCACTATGCTCCACCTAGGCAACCCCAGATGCCTGCCCAGCCAAATCCAAACCCAAACAATAGGCAGGCCCAACAAACATACGGTGGAGAGACATCATACCCAACTTATGTTGTTGAAATTTAGGAGATGAACCTGAGATCTGGGAGAATTCTCCCAGATAACCAACCTCCCTCTCCAGAGAAGGAGGTTGAGGAAAAAAGAGAGGAAAACAACCTTAAAGAAAATCCACCCTTTCCTGAAAGACTAGCCCAACCACACCAACCTACCCAAGAAGAAACTAAAATTCTAGGAGAATTGGAAAGCCTATGTGTAAAGATTCCCTTTCTCCAGGCAATCAAATATGTGCTTATTTATAATAAATTAATTAAGGAGAAGTGTTTTAAGCATCCAGGAAGAAGAAAAAGGGATGCTCCTACCATTAATGACATTAGATAGTTATCTAACTTAATGTTGGGGTAGGCAATATGTCCAAAATACTTAGACCCTAGAAGCCCTGTAGTTGATGTCCACATCAATGGCAACATTGCCCCTCACACTCTAATCGATCTTGGGGCTGCCATTAATGTGATGAAAAAGGACACCATGCTCAAGCTTAACCTTCAAGGGTCATTAAGGAAGACTAGAATAGTGCTGCAACTTTTAGACCATTCCACAGTCACCCCTGAGGGAATTGTGGAGGATGTGATGGTCTCCGTTGATTCTTGTGAGTACCCAACGTATTTCCTAGTTCTCCAACCTAAGGCTAAGCTAATTGGTTACCCTCTCATTGTTGGGAGGCCATGGTTGGCCACAACTGATGCTAACATTAGCTGCAGATCTAGGATATGACCATCAAGAGTGGGCATATGTCTAAGCAATTAGTCCTATACCCTCCTGCTCAACTGTCCCTAGAACATGGCTTACCTTTATGGTTGGAGGAGGAGGAAGAAGATGAGCTTTATTCTGCTAAACAGTATACTTTGGAAGCCATCATAGGAGGAGGATAATGAGATGAGGATGATGTAATTAAACACCTACTCCAATGTCCAACTCCCAGTCTATTACCCCTAGAAGAAGAAGTAAAAGAAACGCTGAGCAGTCATCCATTTGACTTATGCTTGGCCAATTCCAACACAATCTAAGTCAAAACCATTGAATTTGCGCCAGATAAAACCTTGAAGATTAATCCATCTCTCTCTTCTTTAGAGGAGGAACAACTATGCAACTTGTTGAAAGAGAACCTAGAATCTTTTGCTTGGAACTACAAGGAAATGAAGGGAGTACACCCCTGAGTGTGTACTCACCACATATACATCAAGGAAGGTTGCAAGCCAGTCAGGAAACCCCAAAGGAGAATGAATCCAACCCTCAAAGGCATAGTCAAGGAAGAACTGCAGAAACTGTTAGATGTAGGGTTCATTCACTCTATCTCCAATAGTGAGTGGGTCTCTCCTTTGGTTTTAGTGCCCAAGAAGAATGGGAAGTGGAGGATATGTGTTGATTATAGGGAGATGAACAAAGCCACCAAGAAGGATCATTTTCCCTTACCCTTCATTGATCAAGTGTTAGATGGCCTGGAAGGGAAGAAATTCTTTTCTTTCCTAGATAGATTCAGTGGATACAACCAGACACAAATCTGCCCAGAAGACCAGGATAGGACCACTTTCACCTATCCTTGGGGCACATTTGCATATAGGGCCCTTCGTTTCGACCTGTGCAATGCTCCTACGACCTTCCAAAGAGAAGTCCTAAGTATTTTTGCTGAATTAGTTCATGACGATGTGGAGATCTAGATGGATGATTTTACACCTTATGGTTGTGATTTCCAAGAGGCCCTAACTAACTTAGGAAAAGTATTACGCAAATGCATTGAGATGAACATGTCCCTCAGTCCATAAAAATGTGAATTCCTCGTGACTGAAGGGACCGTGCTAGGTCACTCAATATCTCAGAGAGGACTGCAAGTGGACCCAAACAAATTAGCAATCATCCAAAGGGTCCCACCTCCACAAAAGCAAGGAGATGTTAGGAGTTTCTTGGGGCTATCTGTATATTATATAATATTCATAAAATACTTTAGCAAGATAGCCTCTCCTTTGTTTGGATTATTTTCCAAAGATTCTGAATTTATATGGTCAAAGCATTGTCAAGAGGTCTTGTACATTTAAAAGGATAAAGTAACCACTGCACCAATCCTTAGAGGTGCAAACTGGGCCCTCGCATTTCACATACATGTTGATGCCTCACATAAAGCCATAAGAGTAGCCTTAGGACTGGTAGAAGAGAAATTGCCTTATGCCATCTACTTTACTAGTAAAAACCTATCGAAGGTTGAACTAAACTATACAGTGACAAAAAAAGAACTCCTGGCTATTGTGCATTCATTGAACAAGTTTAGGCATTACATTATAGGCTATCGGACATTTGTGCATACTGATCATGCTGCAACTAAATATTTAACGAACAAACCAGATGTAAATGCTAGAATCATAAGACAGTTACTTTTATTGCAGCAGTTTGATTTAACTATTGTTGATAAGCCTGGTAAAGAAAATGTTGTTGCTAACTTTCTGTCTAGAGTGAATCTTCCTGTAGGTGAAGAAGGAATGGGGGATGATCAGTTCCCAGATGAGAACTTGTTTTCTATTTTAGTGCTCTTCCCATGGTTTTCTGATATAGAAAACTACCCGGTGTCAGCACAATTCCCACCAAACCTACCCTCTAGAGAGAAAAGCAAGATAATCAGGAAAAGTTCCCCCTTCACCTGGATTGGGGGCAATTTGTTCAAACTTGTCCCAAATCAGATCTTGAGAAGATGTATAAGGGAAGAGGAGGTCTTTGACATCCTTCTGACCTGTCATGATCGGCCCTGTGGAGGTCACTTTGCAGCAAAAAGGACAACATTCAAGGTGCTGCAAGTAGAATATTACTAGCCTACTCTTCATCAGGATGTGAATAAATATGTTAGTCAGTGTGATTGGTGCCAAAGGATGGGAAAGCTGACTCCAAGGGATGAAATGTCCCTACATCCTCAAGTGACTTTTGGGCCATTTGACAAGTGGGGCATTCACTTCATTGGGCCTATCAACCCTCCTTCAAAGCAAAAACAACACAACATTGTGTGCACTGATTATCTAACTAAGTGGGTAGAAACCAAAGCAATCAAGGCAACAACAGAAGGAAAGGTGGCTGAGTTTCTAAGGGAGAACATATTCTACAAATTTGGGTACCCTAGAGAACTAGTCATAGACCAAGGCAACCAATTCACCTCCAACATGATCAAAAAACTGCTCAAGCATCACAAGATCAAACATAGGACCTCCACTCTTTATCATCCACAAACTAATGGGTAAGTGGAGGTGACCAATAAAGCACTGGAGAACATACTGACCAAGCTAGTGAACAACAACAAAAAGGACTAGGCTGAGAGACTAGTTGAGGCCACCTGGGCCTATAATACAACATTGAAGACCGCCACTGGATTTACACCGTATGATATTGTTTATGGGAAAAAGGATTTTCTGCCCATTGAATTTATATATAACACATTGAGGATGGTATCCAAACTAGATTTAGATCTCAGTCTAGATGAGTTTAGAATGCAGGCCGTCCTCCACACAGAGATAATTCAGCTTTAGAGAAAGATTTGGCATGACAAGAATATCAAGGAGAAGTTGTTTCAAGAAGGAGACTAATCATTATTATATGATTCAAGCTACAAGAACTTCAAGGGAAAGCTAAGAACAAGGTGGCTCGGACCATATGTGGTGGAAATATGTCATGAAAATGGTTTATTGCAAATCAGGACTATAGATGAAGAAGCCATTCCATTGTTGGTTAATGGACACAGATTGAAATTATACAAGAGGCCTTCATCTAAACAGGAGTTCATTGACAACATCAATAAGACATTGATGACGGTGGAGCAAGTTTCAGCTCCTCCCTCATTAGGTCATTGATGAAAAGAAAAAAACAAAACAGAATAAAGATTCAGATGAAAACCTCCATGAGACACCTGAGTCCCATCTTTGGGGTTGAAAACCTCCATGAGGCGACCCAAGGATGAGAAAAAAGGAAAGAAAAAGAAGATTCCTAGGTGAAAAGCTTCCTTGAGGCGCCCAGGGCAGATATCTAGGGTGAAAACCTCTCTGAGGCAGCCTAGGTTTTATATACATATATATACACACACACACAGACATATATATATATATATATATATATATATATATATATATATATATATATATATATATATATATATATATATATATATATATATATAAGAAAAGACAAAAAACATAATTGTTATTTGCAAGAGGGTGAGAAAGACAATCGAGGAGCAGAGAGAAGATCCAAAGGGGGCCTTGCCTCACATATTTTCATCTCCCCCACTCCTTACCATGCATCCCTCCATGGATTCCATTGTTTTTTCACTTCACTACTTCAATTTAGGAGAAGATCGTGTTTTCCACAGTATCACCTCATCCATTACCATCATCCCTGCCTTCACACACACTCCTACTCCCTCTGTACATGCAACAGTATTTTCTACAGTCACAGACATCATCAGCAAACAATAGAAGAGCCAGAAAGGTGACCATACATGCAACAACATCCGATCTACAGTCAAGAAACCATCAGCAGACACTAGAGGGGGAAGAAGAATGACCATCAGGAGCTCCTCTTATCCTTGACAACTGTAGCGTGGTGTTAAGGCCACAAGTAAGTATCCTACTCACTCACTCATCTGCATCATGTGATCAAAAGTTGTAAAGGTTAAGAGGTAGTTGGTTTGTGAGTAAAAAGGTGGCCAATTTCCTCTAAAAAGGCTATGTCCTCCAAAACCTCAGGATCCCTATAACATGGACAGTATTCAATGACTTACCAGTAGAGGATGGCATCAAAACCTTCATCTATGATGTTAGTCCTTCTATCAGTAAGGAAGAGATAAAACAAGAAACAACAGATACAGAGCTAGATGGGGATGAGATGGATAAAGAAGACACTAATACAAAGGAACATGATGCTGAAATAGAAGAAGAAGAAGGCATTAAAACGAATAAGAACAAGCAGCAAGAAACAAAGGAGCTAAGTGGCTTCAGGGACAGAGAGGTAGCTAAACAATCAAATCCCATGGCCTTAATCAACACCCATTATATATTTGCAAATAATCCTCAGCTAACACTTAGGTACCTTGTTGCCCAAGGGCAAAGTAAGTACACATTATGAGGATCTATTTAGGCTACTAAAGAAATAATAATATACATTCCTGCTGAAAAAGGGATGAAAGACATTGCCCCATAGCTTGAAGATCAGAGAATATCAGTGGGAAGAAGAAGAAAGGAAAGTAAGCTACCATAAAAGGGAAGAAAAGACCATAGCAGAAGCATGAGATATCAGAGATGCTACTAGAGCCACTAAGTTGCTCAGAGGATGAGCAACACTTTCAGTAGGGGGACGATGATGAGTATCATCATTGATTAATTATATGGACCTTAATTGGCCTTAATCCACCTCCTAAATTAGTCAAACCAACTATCCTCACAACTTATTGCATACTTTTGATCATATTTTGCGTATGGGTTGAGTTAGAGTTGGATATTTTGCTTTGTGGTCTAATGTGCATGTAATAAAGGAATAAAGGATAAAAGCAAATGAAATGCAGGGATAAAAGGGTAAAAGTAAGGAACTATGGTAAAATACCTTGGTAAAAACTCGGATGGGACAAGAAAGAGTAATTAGAGGAGGTAAATCCTCCTCATTTACTGCCCATCCATTCGAATATCCCTCCATTATTTGAAAGTATACACAGGATTAGAACATGACAACCAAGCAAGTGGAAGTACAAGCATCCTCCCTACTAGAAGGCAACCGAGCTAGTGAATGTCAAAGGACAAGTTACCATTAAGTTGGGAGTTGTACCTCCCTAATTTTGAGGGAAGTCGTTGAGACTTCAGATGTATAAATAAGGAGGCTTAGGACCTTAGTTTTTTTAGCCAGTCATAAGTTAGTTGGTCAGATAGTCAGTCAGTCACCAATAGTCAATTGTAGACTTGTAATAGTTCGATGTAAGACAATGTTCTTTGATAACGAAGATGAGTTTTGATTTGAGCTAGTATTGAGTTAACTTAGAGGGCTGAAGCTCTTGGGTTAGGGCCCAACCCTAGTAGCCAAAGCTCCTCTTTCTTGTATTGTTAGGTAGCTTAGCTTCCTGCTTTCTGTTCATTTGTTTAATTAGAGGCATTCTCATTACAATAGCAGTATAGATTCATGCTTTCTGTGCGTCTGCTCAAGCAGTTAATTTCCATTACAGCAGTAGCATAGATGCATGGTTTGATTGTTCATTTGGTTAAGTAGATGCATTTTCATTATAGTGATTCAACATAGACTCATGGCCTTCTTGCTCATTGACTTAAGTAGCTCCCTGTTTTCTATTCATTTTCTTGAATAGATGCAGTCCATTACAACAGGGTAGAACATAGTAGTTGTGTTTCAGTTTCTTCCATTCATGCTTTCATCTAATCAGTATGTTGGAAAGGAAAAGGATCCACAATGTTGCTAACAGGTGTCTCGGCCTAACCTCCTGGTGAGCTCCAGTATTGTAACAATAATGCTACAACTCCTGGGGCTTCCTGTCTCTTAATTTTATCAACCCGGTAGTTCGTACAAACTTGGAAGCGACGGTGCTGTATGCACAAGTACTAGCTCTTGTCGCAGCTGTCACTTGGTCAGCTGGCACAAGTCCGCTAGGGATCAAGCCAACTTCTATAGGCTCACAGAAGAAGCTTTATCAATGATGGACGAAAGCTAGCTCAAAGAAGACTAATCTACTTGGAAAAAATGAACTGAAAGCAAATCAAAACATGGAAACCCTAGGAAACCCTAATTTAACTAGTCTAACCTCTATGATGCAAAGAATGTGAAGGAAACTTCTACCAATGATGCCATTACTTCTAATAAGTGAAAATGCATGAATCTAATCTACTTGCAACTTAAAAGACATATTTTTGTATTTTTTCTTTAAGTGGATGGAGTGATTGTAATTTTGTGCTTATTAGGGTTTGGTTGTGCAGATGTGATGCGGAAGGAAGGAAAGCTTGGGAAAGGTTGGGGAGGCTAGGAGAGGTTCCCAGAGATCCTTAGCATCAGTCCACAGAGGTTCCTCACGTTCAGAGGCTCAGCAACCGAGTGAGTGGCCTCCTACAGGATGTCTGCAGGGGATTCTACAGGAAACGCAGGGGTTTCTACAGGAAGTCTACAAATTGCTACAGGATGACCTACCGTGGGTGTTTGAAGTGATGGTGGAGTGATGGAATGGTAGGGGGAGATGTGTAAGGTAGGAATAAGGCTGGTGATGGCTCAGGAGTGGAGAAGTAGGATGGAGAACGAGTGTGTGAAGTGGGTTGATGGATGAAAGGTTATAACAACGAAATGTCTAAAGGATGGAGTTACGTGAGGAGTGGAGGAGTTTGGGAGATAACAGAGCGGAGCAGAGGTCGAGGATGTGGTTGTATGCGTGATCAAGACGAAGAAGGAGGTAATAGAATGATGAAAAGCAGTGTAAATGAAACAAATGGCTTATGACTGTCACCAAGATGAAAATTCATTAACCTAAGCTACCTGAACTCAATGAACAGCAAGATAAAGCGTGTAGAGGAATGTGCATGAAGCAGTGATGAAGGTGTATGGTGCAAGAGTGAAGTGCATGGAAAGATCTATCATAAACGAGACTATGTTGCAGCATGTATAGAGTGAAGAACTGCGTATTTTTGTGGCTGGTATAGGCTGCACTCGAATCTCCAAATAGAGATGGCAGTGGAGACTTTCTCAACCCTTTTTGCTGGAGCTCCAAGAGATTATATCTATCCTCCTATCAAACTTAAGCAACCGAAAGCAAATCACCATAAACTAGTCCTATCTATGCTCATGAAAACGACTAAATTACCAAACTGTGAATTCGAATTGCATGTGAAAATAAACAAACTCAAAGTGCTGGAACGAAATGCAAACACATTACAACACTGAGGAGATCTATTGCTCTCAGGTTGGGCCCTAACCTGAGAGCTATAGCTCCTTGAGAAAACTCAGAACTAGATCAAAATCTGCCTTCTTTATTCATAATCTGATGTCATGCCAAATTGGCTTACAAAAAGGAAAAAAGACCGAGCCATGCTCAAAAATTACAATAGTAATGCGAAAGTTTCAACAACCTATCAAAGGCTACGGCCTCCATACTTATGCAAAAACGATCATCCAACAGGTGTCCTTGATTTTAGGAGCTCGGCTGTCCAACTGAAGTTTAACTTGCTGATCCTGTAGGACAGTCATAATTGTTGTTCCTGTAGAACAGTTATAATTGTTGTTCCTGTAGAACAGTTGGCTGCTTCTAAGCTCGGTGGGGAGATGGATTGGAGCTCGGAGCTATGGTGGGAATCACGAGGAGGGTCCCAAGACTGTGGACATCCTCTCCTAAAAACCAGCAGTGCCACCTCATTGTCTCCTTGTCTCCTTTTCACGTGGTCTTTTCTCCCTTTTAATGCAAAAACCTGAAATCATAATGCATTAGTCACGTAGATAAAATGTCTACCCTTCTTCCTACAAACAACACGAATAAACTAAGAAATGCATGCATAAGCAGTAAAAAGTGAATGGTTTGAGCAAAACAAGTAGGCCAAATGAGCCCAAATTATACCAAAAATCGGGGCTCATCATCACCCCCAGCTAAACTATTTGCTCATCCTTGAGCAACTTTTCCCTGGCTCCTCGTCTTTGGCTGAGAACCAGAGCCCAGAACATGCTTTTCCTCCCCTGATTTTGGTGGTTCTGCCTTTTCTTCCGAGGGTCGCGCTTCTTCCTTTCCCGTTTTTGGCGGCCCTGCCTTTGCTGCCCCTAGTGGTGACGAAGGTGATGCTTCCTTCCCCTTTCCTATTTCCTGTAGCCGGGCCAGAGTATCCTGAAGAATGTTTTCTGCTTCCTGTAGCTGAGTTTTTTCTAACTTTTCCTGCCATGTATTTTTCTTTGGACTCCCCTTCTCGTAGGTGACTGTGACCTTGGAGGGTGACTTTTCTTTGGGAGAAGTAGGTGTATCTTCGATGACGATCGGGCTGCTGGATTGGGCCTGTGGCTTGCCCGTCTTTATCCTAACACTTCTCCGAGCCTTAAAGTACAGAGGAGTCTCCCTCTTCCTCTTGTCTTTCGGCTGAGGTGGCGTATTGAGGCCAGCTAATACAGCTGCTGCCTCCCGTGCCAGAATATCCACCTCCTTTTCTTTGGTTTTTACCTTTTTGGGGCTTCCTGTAGAAGCCTGTTTCTGCAATTTCGGGCTTCCTGTAGAAGCCTTTTCCTTCAGCACTTTTGGGCTTCCTGTAGAAGACCCTTTCTTGACCGGTTTTGGGCCCCCTGTAGGAGCCTTTTCCTTTAGCAGCTTTGGGCTTCCTGTAGGAGCCTTTTCTTGAGTCTTTGGGCTTCCTGTAGAAGCCTGTGTCTTTGTTTCCGGACTTCCTGTAGAAGTCTGTTCCTTAGTGATTTTCGGGCTTCCTGTAGAAGCCTGCTTCTGTTTTCCTGTAGGTACAGGTGTCTCCGTCTTTGCTTGCTTACCTGCCTGAATTTTGCTTTTTGCTTTGGTTGCAGGTGCTGTTGAGGTACTTGGGCTGACGTGGGCCTCCTCTGCTTTGTCCATTCTGCCTTTCATCCTCTTTTCCCTTGCTGACAGGATAGGTGTGCCACCCTTTTCTTTGTCCTTCTTTTCCTCAGCCACTGCTTCCTTGTCTTCACTGCTGGAGGAGCCACTATCTTCGATCAACATTTTAATATCCCCATCTTTGGTCAAATTGCGGAAGGATTCCCATGAGAGGGGGACCTTATATGAGTGCAATGCATCTTCCACAAGTAGTTTTATTAACCCATGGTGGGCTATTAGATCAGGTATGCCCTCTCTTAGCTTTGTAGCACACTCCATTAGGGACTGCAGGAGATAATAAGGGATGCTCAGTTTTTGCTCTACAAGAAGGTCAATTCGGTGCCTCAACTCAGTGAGTAGTCGAAAGTGATATGCATACACGATGCTGAACTGGCCTTCACAAGTAATATATTTCATGATTTGCAAACTGACTTCATTCCAAGGTGGTAACAAACTGGCCCTTCGTACTCCATTCTTATCCTCCGAGAATTCTTCCTCAGGTGGAAAGAATTCTTTCTTTGCTTGCTGGCTCTGCTTTCGTTCTTCCTTGTCCCACGGCGAACCCATAGGAAGTTCTGTGATTCGACTGATATGTTCTGGGGTGAGTTTGAGGCTTAGACCTCTGAAGCTTACTGTGGCCAGTGTCTGGGATTTAGGCTTCAAAGCCTGCAAGAATTCCTCGGCTACCTCATCATCGTAGCCCTGCAGCTTATCACAAAAAGGCATCCATTGTGCTCTGGTGAAGAGCTCTACCACTGCCGGGTTTCTCCTTAATTTGGTGGAATCTGTGGGTTCCCGCCTGATAAACCCACCCGGCATGATGAACACGGGGGTTTTGACTAAAGGTGACAAATGCAAAGGAGATTCGGTCTAGTTTAGGCAGAGCATGCATACAATTCACAAACCATAGTCTAATTATACTGCTATCCTGTAGAAGCGATAGTATAGGCACAGCAATCCGATATTTTTATGACCAGACTGTGAATAATGATCTTGCCACCTTTGAAAGCCAATTGCGGAAGGAGTTTCAGGGTTACCTTTTTTCTGCCACCTTTTCTTACGTGAGGAATTCACCTTCCTGTAGAACTGCGTTCCTGTAGAGACTGCTTCCTGTAGGACTGCGTTCCTGTAGAAACTGTTCCTGTAGGAGCAGTGTGCAAACTTCGGGGAGGACTGTAGTTGGCCAGCGGTCGAGATGTGCTTCACCGGCGTTCTGGTAGCTGAAAGCTCGGCGTATCAACGTGCAGAGGAAATCAGAAGAGCCACTCGAGTTTTGAAGTGAAGGTTGATGAATACATGCGCATAATCCAGCCGATTAGATTTTGAATCGGCGCAGCTCGTGGCGCGGGGGGTGAGCTGTCCCCGCCGGACCGTTGGGTGACGTCACCCATCATTCACCTGCATATTCACTCGTTGCCGCATTCATTCCCACAGATCTGCCGCCGCCCTTTTCGGTTAAACTCGTTTCTCAGTTGACGGGACTATCCTCACGTGCGTGCTGCGTATTTTCTTTGTCGTGGCTGCCACCCAAGCATCCGACTATGCCATAACTAGCCGACGTGGCCAGTCAACTGGCCATACGGCCGCTCAACCATTCATTTCTACGCCATGCAAACAAATCAAAGTAATACTCATGCGATTTGGTGGAAAGAAGGGTTGAGACACTTACCTGCGCGCGGCTGCACACGATTTTTCGGTTTTTGGACGACGAGGAGCGGATCTACCTGCTGCATGCGGCTTACACAGTCCCGGAGGCTCATGGTTACAGGATGCTGGCGATGGAGTGGATGCTCTGGTTGCCTGCGCTCGTGTGTTGTTTGCAGAGGGCGGTGCTGTGAATGGTATCCACTCATGCAGGTTTGACTGTTATAGGATTCCCGCGGGGTGCCTTGTAACAGTCTCGCCTCCTTGGGTGCATGCTGCACGACGATGGATAGAATCTTCTGATCACGCTCCCGGAGCTTCTGATGCTCGACATGGATGTGGTATGAGCTCTCGGTGCTTGTTTTTCTTTGACAAATGGCTTTAGCACGAGAACTCATTGATCTGCTTTACTGGTGCAGGGATCTTGGTTGCATGGCGACGAGGATGGTGGAGCAAGGTAACAGCAATGTTCAGGGGTGCCAACAGTGGCACGCATGCATCCAACCCGTTCCTTAGTCACTAGATCTCCGTTTGAAACAAATTTTTGGCCGTCCCAAACTTCTACAGGAAGTTTCCTGTAGAACACAGAGCTTCCTGTAGAAATTTTGCACTTTCCTGTAGAAAATCCGCGCCTTCCTGTAGAAAGACTGCGCCCTCCTGTAGAAAGACTGCGCCTTCCTGTAGAAAGACAGCAGCTTCCTGTAGAAGATTCAAACCATGATAAAATTGCACATACCTTGAAAAACATGGGTGCTCTTGGAGGAGGTACTGATGAGGTTCCTTGACAGCATGATAAGGACCCTTGGCTGTGAGTTGAAGGGCCTCCTCTTCTCCATAGAGAATCTGCAACCTGCAATTTTTACCATATTTTGCTTATTGTGTTTTCTTTTTTTTTTCCTTTTTTTTTTTTTTTTGAAAAGATAACAGGGGCGCCCCAAAGAGGTTTTCACCCTTGCTACCTGCCCTGAGCGCCTCAGAGAGGTTTTCACTCAAGGATCTTTTTCAACCTTTTCTCTTTTTTTTAAAAAAAAAAGCAATAGGAGCGCCTCAATGAGGTTTTCACCCCTACTACCTGCCTTGGGCGCCTCAGAGAGGTTTTCACCCAAGGATCTTTATTTTTTTTTTTTTTTAGATCTTCTTTCAGGGTGTGCCAGAGGCAGAGGCAGAACCCTTCTCTATGACCAATACAGATTTCTCCATAGTTTTGATAAACTCTTGTCTTGAGAGAGGTCTCCTGTAGATCTTCAATCGATGCCCATTGACAAGCATGGGAATGGCTTCCTCATCAATGGTTCGAATGAGGACAGATCCATTGTCATGGCATTGTTCCACTACATACGGTCCCAGCCATCTGGTTCTCAACTTCCCCTTGAAGTCTTTGAACCTGGAGTCATACAACAAGGCCCAATCTCCCAGCTGAAATTGCTTGTCATGGAGATGTTGGTCATGCCACACCTTCCTCTGAAGTTGAACCACTTCTGAGTGAAGGAGGGCCTGCATGCGGTGCTCGTCCAGGCCATTCAGCTGCAGCAGCCTCTCTTGTTGTGCATGGCTAAGATCTAGGTCCAGCTGAGCTGCCATCCTCAAGGTGTTGTATTCAAACTCAATGGAAAGCAAAGCTTTCTTCCCATAGACCAGCTCATATGGTGTGAAACCGGTGGTGGTCTTCCAAGTGGTGTTGTAGGCCCATGTGGCCTCAACCAGGCGATCTGCCCAATCTTTTCTACTGCTGCTCACCACTTTGGTCAAGATCCCTTCTAATGCTCTATTGGTGACTTCCACCTGCCCATTTGCTTGAGGATGATAGGGAGTGGAAGTCCTATGCTTGATCTTGTGATGAGCCAGTAAGTCTTCAACCAAGTTGGATGTGAACTGGCTCCCTTGATCGGTCACCAGCTCTCTTGGGTAGCCAAACTTGTAGAAGATGTTCTCTCTTAAGAACTTGACCACCTTCTCTTCTGTTGCTGCTTTGATTGCTTTAGTCTCTGCCCACTTTGTCAAGTAGTCAGTACACACAATGATGTAGGATCTTTGCCTCGAAGAGGGATTGATTGGACCCACAAAGTCCATGCCCCACTTCTCAAATGGCTCAAGAGTCACTTGAGGTTGGAGAGGCATCTCATCCCTTTGGGTTGGTTTCCCCATTCTTTGGCATTGGTCACACTGACTGACATATCTTCTGACATCTTGATGAAGTGTGGGCCAATAGTAGCCTGCTTGCAGGATCTTGAAGGCAGTTCTCTTTGCTGCAAAATGCCCTCCACAAGGCCCATCATGACAAGTGAGGAGGATATCAAAGACTTCCTCCTCCCTTACACAACGCCTTAGGATCTGATTGGGGCCAAGCTTGAACAGGTTGCCCCCGATCCAAGTAAATGAGGCACTTTTTCTGATGATTCTGCTCTTCTCTTTTGAAGAGAGGTGCGGAGGGAACTGAGCTGAAACAAGGTAGTTTGCTATATCAGCAAACCATGGAGAGAGTACTGAGATAGCAAACAGATGCTCATCAGGCATCTAGTCATCCACCGTCCCATCTTCATCTACAGACAAATCCAATCTAGACAAGAAGTCAGCAACAACATTTTCTCTACCTGTTTTATCAACAATGGTTAGATCAAACTGCTGCAATAAAAGTAACCATCTAATGATACGAGCATTCACATCTGGTTTATTCATTAAATATCTAATAGCAGCATGGTCAATATGTACAAAGGTCTGGTAACCAGTAATTAAATGTCGGAACTTGTTCAATGCATGGACCACAGCCAAGAATTCCTTCTCGGTTACAGTGTAATTCAGCTCAGCTTTGGACAAGTTTTTGCTAACAAAGTAAATGGCATATGGAAGTTTCTGCTCAACTTGTCCTAAAGCTGCACCTATGGCTTTGTTCGAGGCATCAGTGTGGATGTGGAAAGGTAGGGCCCAGTTTGGACCTCTCAGGATTGGGGCTGACACCAACTTGTCCTTCAACTCATTTAAAGCCCTCTGACAATCGTCAGTCCATTTAAACTCCACATCTTTTGCCAACAAACCAAACAATGGTGAGGCTAGCTTGCTGAAATCTTTAATGAATCTCCGGTAGTATCCTGCTAATCCCAAGAAACTCTGGACATCCCTTACCTTTTGAGGAGGTGGAACCCTCTTGATGAGAGCAATTTTGTTAGGATCCACCTGCAATCCTTGGGAAGAAATGGTATGGCCTAGCACTGTCCCCTCAGTCATTAGGAATTCACATTTTTCAGGACTAAGGGACAAGTTCATCTCGGTGCATTTGGTTAGGACTTTCCCCAGGTTGGACAATGCTTCCTGGAAGTTGGCCCCATATGGAGTGAAGTCATCCATGTATATTTCCACTGCATCATGGACCAGCTCCGAGAAGATGCTTAAGACAACTCTCTGGAAAGTAGCAGGAGCATTGCATAGCCCAAAGGGAAGGACTCGGTAGGCAAAGGTACCCCAAGGACAAGTGAAGGTGGTCTTATCTTGGTCTTCCGGGCTGATTTGGATTTGATTGTACCCGCTAAACCCATCCAGGAAAGAGAAGAACTTCTTTCCTGCCAGTCCATCCAACACTTGATCTATGAAAGGTAGAGGGAAATGGTCTTTCTTGGTAGCTTTGTTCAGCTCACGGTAATCCACACAGATTCTCCACTTCCCATTCTTCTTGGGAACCAACACTAGAGGGGACACCCATTCACTATCTGAGATGGGGTAGATGAATCCGGCATCCAACAGTTTTTGCAATTCTTCCTTGACAATGTCCTTAAGGGCAGGATTCATTCTCCTCTGCGGTTGCCTAACCGGTTTACAGTCCTCTTTGATATATATGTGATGAGTACAGACCGAAGGATGGACTCCTTTCATCTCCTTATAGCTCCAAGCAAAAGCATCTAGGTGGTTGGCCAACAGACTATACAGCTCCTTTTCCTGGGAAGGAGATAAGGAGGAGCTGATTTTCAATGCTCTCTCAGGGCCGAACTCCACGTTCTTGACTCTGGGAGTAACAGGGTTGGTTGTACAGAGATCCACTAAGGTGCTAGCTTGGGCATCCTCCACCAATTCCTCTAAGGGTAGTGCACTGGTAGGTGGGTTTTGGATCAAGTTCTCGATCAAGTCATCCTCGGTTGGGGGGTTTCTTCTAGTAGTATCTAGGGTACACAGAGGTGCTGAATACACCTCGTCTTCTTCTCCTTCCTCCAACCAGAGTGGTAAGTCATGCTCCAAAGAGGGTTGGGCAGGAGGGTATAGGACTAGTTGCTTGGACATGGGACCATTTTTGATGGTCATGTTTCCTGCCCGACAACTTATGTAAGCATCTGCAGTAGCTAACCAAAGCCTTCCCAAAATGAGAGGATATACAGTAAGCTTGGCCTTTGGTTGCAGAACCAGGAAGTCTGCAGGGTATTCCCAAGAATCAATGGAGACCATGACATCCTCCACAATCCCTTTGGGAGTCACGGTGGAGCGATCTGCTAATTGCAGTATTGTCGAGGTCTTCCTCAAGGAACCCTGAAGATTGAGTTTAAGCATGGTATCCCTGGTCATCACATTGATGACCACCCCCAGATCAATCAAGGTGTGGGGGATAATGGTGCCATTGATGTGAACATCTACTACAGGACTTCCAGGATCTAGGTACTTTGGGCAGATGACTTGTCCTAGCATAAGGTCAGACAGTTGTCCTATGACATTGATAGTTGAGGCATCTTTCTTCCGTCTGCCTGGGTGTTTGAAACACTTCTCCTTAACCAGCTTGTTATATATGGGCACATCCTTGATGGCTTGGAGAAGTGGGATTTTTACACACAACTGCTTGAGCTCACCCAAAAGCTCATCTTCTTCTAGGTTAGGTTGTGTGGTGGCTGTTAGTCTCTCAGGAAAGGGTGGAATAGGCTTTGGTTCACTCTCCTGATGGTCTTCCTCATCCTCTGGGGGAGGAGGCTAGCGATCTGGAAGAGTCTTTCCAGATCTAAGGTTGATCTCCTGGATCTCCACAGCATAGGTAGGGCATGAGGTTTCCCCAGTGTATACCTGCTGGGCCTGTCTATTGTTGGGGTTCGGGTTCGGTTGAGCAGGCATTTGAGGTTGCCTTGGAGGAGCCGGAGGTAATGGTTGAGGTTGCATTGGTGGTGGAGGCAAAATGGCAGGAGGAGTGTTGTATTGGGGCCTCCACCCCGACTGAGGTGCATTCCATTGAGGCTGTGGCTGGGTATGTGAGTGATATGGATGAGAAGTAGGTTGAGTGGGGTACTGAGGTGGATAAGACCATGGAGGAGGCATGGACCATGAAGGATGAGCAGGGGGACCCCAGGAAGGCATAGGAGTTGACTGGTTGGGGTTGTAATAAGCTTGAGATGCCCCTTGCATCCCCTGCTGATAAGGTCTAGATCCTTGTGGCCTCCTTTGGTTGAGGTAATAGAGAGGCTCTGTGGAAGCTTCGGTCCCTTGGTACATGGCTTTAAACCCAGGTAAGGTTGGACACTGATTTGTTGGATGGTCCTCCTCACAAACGAAACACACTTCAACCGAATGCAATGGACATTCGTTCTTAGGGTGCCTCCTTGTGCACCTAGGACAGAAGACAGCCAAGGCTCTCTCAGCCTCTTCTTTCTTTTGCTGAATCCTGAATGTATCAAGCTGCATGGCAATGGTTTGTCTCACCTCACTCTTAAGATCTTCTAATTGGTTTGCAAGCTCATGTTTGGAGAAAGGGACACTAGTGGAGAGGTGGTTTCCTCTACCTCGTTTCCGAGCTGCCCTGGAATGGTTTCTAAATACAGTCTTGATGTCCTCATAAGGCAGTTGGTAAATGTCCCCCCCAGCTAACATGTGAAGGGTATCTAAGAGATCTTCAGGGACTCCTCGGAGTAGGACCAACTTGAGGGATTCAGGGTCAAGTGTGCACCTAGCCCGCTTATAGCTTAGTTGGAACCTCTCCTCATAATCCTCTAAGGACTCATCATTTCCCATGGACATCCGAAAGATTTCCCCCTTTGTTTCCTTGGACCTACAGTAATCCCGGTACTTGGTGTTGAAAGCTTGCTGCATCTGAGCCCAAGTAGTGATACTATTCCCAGGTAAACCCATGAACCAGCGTAGTGCTGCATCCTTGAGAGTGGAAGGGAAAAGTTTCAACTTTTGCTCGTCTTCAGTATAGTCATAGGTTCTACAAAGGACAGCAAACTCAAACAGGAAGGTATCTGGATCTTCAGTGGTCAACCCATGGAAGTGAGGTAAGGTGGAGGGGCTAATGTTTTTCATTTTCATCTCTCCATTGGTCTCTCGGATGGGGAAGGCACCTTCTATTCTCTCATCTTCTCTTCTATTGTCAGCCATAGCTTCAGATGGATTGGTCTCTAACTCTTCTTCTACTATAGGGTCTTTGGATATCTCAGGTTGTTCACCTATAGGTTCCTCTACGTCACTGTCACCAAAGAAGAGAGAAGGGTGACTCAGTGATGTGGTGGGGGTGTTTGGTAGGAATTTTCCTGATCTATCTCGGTTCCTACGAGGCATGAAATGGAAAAGACTTTCTTTTTCTTTTTTCTTGCTTTTGCTTTTGGTACCTGCAAAACTGAGACAGATTGATCTACAACTAACTATGAAAGATGCAAAATTAACTGAAAGCAGGAAAGAACTAATCTACTTTGCTCAAGTGAAATTGCAGAAAGGAAATGCTAGTCTATGAAAGCAGGAAATGCTAATCTATGAAAGCAGGAAATGCTAATCTATGAAAGCAGGAAATGCTAATCTATGAAAGCAGGAAATGTCTATGCTACTTTTGCAGAATGGAAATGAAGTAAACTACTAGCAGAAGGCAAGAGTAAGAAAGTAGAAGAAAAGCAACAATTACTAATACTCTGACGCTTCCCCGGCAACGGCGCCAAAAAGATGGTGAGCTCCAGTATTGTAGCAATAATGCTACAACTCCTGGGGCTTCCTGTCTCTTAATTTTATCAACCCGGTAGTTCATACAAACTTGGAAGCGACAGTGCTGTATGCACAAGTACTAGCTCTTGTCGCAGCTGTCACTTGGTCAGCTGGCACAAGTCCGCTAGGGCTCAAGCCAACTTCTATAGGCTCACAGAAGAAGCTTTATCAATGATGGACGAAAGCTAGCTCAAAGAAGACTAATCTACTTGGCAAAAATGAACTGAAAGCAAATCAAAACATGGAAACCCTAGGAAACCCTAATTTAACTAGTCTAACCTCTATGATGCAAAGAATGTGAAGGAAACTTCTACCAATGATGCCATTACTTCTAATAAGTGAAAATGCATGAATCTAATCTACTTGCAACTTAAAAGACATATTTTTGTATTTTTTCTTTAAGTGGATGGAGTGATTGTAATTTTGTGCTTATTAGGGTTTGGTTGTGCAGATGTGATGCGGAAGGAAGGAAAGCTTGGGAAAGGTTGGGGAGGCTAGGAGAGGTTCCCAGAGATCCTTAGCATCAGTCCACAGAGGTTCCTCACGTTCAGAGGCTCAGCAACCGAGTGAGTGGCCTCCTACAGGATGTCTGCAGGGGATTCTACAGGAAACGCAGGGGTTTCTACAGGAAGTCTACAAATTGCTACAGGATAACCTACCGTGGGTGTTTGAAGTGATGGTGGAGTGAAGGAATGGTAGGGGGAGATGTGTAAGGTAGGAATAAGGCTGGTGATGGCTTAGGAGTGGAGAAGTAGGATGGAGAACGAGTGTGTGAAGTGGGTTGATGGATGAACGGTTATAACAACGAAATGTCTAAAGGATGGAGCTACGTGAGGAGTGGAGGAGTTTGGGAGATAACAGAGCGGAGCAGAGGTCGAGGATGTGGTTGTATGCGTGATCAAGACGAAGAAGGAGGTAATAGAATGATGAAAAGCAGTGTAAATGAAACAAATGGCTTATGACTGTCACCAAGATGAAAATTCATTAACCTAAGCTACCTGAACTCAATGAACAACAAGATAAAGCGTGTAGAGGAATGTGCATGAAGCAGTGATGAAGGTGTATGGTGCAAGAGTGAAGTGCATGGAAAAATCTATCATAAATGAGACTATGTTGCAGCATGTATAGAGTGAAGAACTGCGTATTTTTGTGGCTGGTATAGGCTGCACTCCAATCTCCAAATAGAGATGGCAGTGGAGACTTTCTCAACCCTTTTTGCTGGAGCTCCAAGAGATTATATCTATCCTCCTATCAAACTTAAGCAACCGAAAGCAAATCACCATAAACTAGTCCTATCTATGCTCATGAAAACGACTAGATTACCAAACTGTGAATTCAAATTGCATGTGAAAATAAACAAACTCAAAGTGCTGGAACGAAATGCAAACACATTACAACACTGAGGAGATCTATTGCTCTCAGGTTGGGCCCTAACCTGAGAGCTATAGCTCCTTGAGAAAACTCAGAACTAGATCAAAATCTGCCTTCTTTATTCATAATCTGATGTCATGCCAAATTGGCTTACAAAAAGGAACAAAGACCGAGCTGTGCTCAAAAATTACAATAGTAATGCGAAAGTTTCAACAACCTATCAAAGGCTACAGCCTCCATACTTATGCAAAAACGATCATCCAACAGGTGTCCTTGATTTTAGGAGCTCGGCTGTCCAACTGAAGTTTAACTTGCTGATCCTGTAGGACAGTCATAATTGCTGTTCCTGTAGAACAGTTATAACTGTTGTTCCTGTAGAACAGTTGGCTGCTTCTAAGCTCGGTGGGGAGATGGATTGGAGCTCGGAGCTATGGTGGGAATCACGAGGAGGGTCCCAAGACTGTGGACATCCTCTCCTAAAAACCAGCAGTGCCACCTCATTGTCTCCTTGTCTCCTTTTCACGTGGTCTTTTCTCCCTTTTAATGCAAAAACCTGAAATCATAATGCATTAGTCACGTAGATAAAATGTCTACCCTTCTTCCTACAAACAACACGAATAAACTAAGAAATGCATGCATACGCAGTAAAAAGTGAATGGTTTGAGCAAAACAAGTAGGCCAAATGAGCCCAAATTATACCAAAAATCGGGGCTCATCACCTCCTCCCTCTGGGACCATGATGTGAGGAAGAAACCCTACAACAACCCCAAAAACAAAGGGTTTTGGTTTACATGGAGTTTTGTCATTTAAACACAGTCAGTGAGTTCATGGGTGCTCTGCCCCTTTAATGGTCCTCAACTTGTTCACTCTCTCCCTGTCAGTTGCCCTCACTCAGATTCCTCGTGCATTCTCCTGCAGCATGAAAAGTTCAACAAAATTTGTTCATTCATGTTCAAACGGTTTTTAACCATCGAATGCTTTTTACACAGCGAAATCGTCGAATCTCCTCCTGAATTCTTTTTCATATTTGACTTTCCCCTTTCTAAATCCCCACCATTGATCTTCCTTGTCAGATCCGACAGTTGTTGTACACCCACTCACCAACCTGCTCGGCCACCTCTTTGCCATAGATCTGCTTTTCCAGATCCAATGGTCCTCTCGCCATATTGCGTGGATTTCCTTCTAACCGTTATCGGGCTGAGGACATGTGATATGGGCGGTTTCCCCATGCTACATGTTAGGTAGGGAGGCTAATTGCGTGAAATTACCCAAAACCATTTACCGCTTTGATGGCGCACGATATCCCGTTTACTGCCCTCGAAACCCGCTTGTCAATTTTTGCACATTCCTTTTCGTGCTCCAACCTCCACTATTGATTTGCCCTGCCATATCTAATGGCTGACACTTCACCTGATACCATTTCCACATGTTCCCTCTTTCCTGTAGAAATTTTGAATAATATGACACATATTCACAGAGATTATCCTGATCATACAATTATAAGCGGAACATGTATAATACATAATCTCCTCTACGTTGATCATCAATTTACAGAAGCAGAAACATTCACAGGCACACATAGAAGCATCAATCAAACTCATAAACACAGTATGTATCCCGGGGAAAGCATCTCGCTAAAAACCCCACACTATCTGTATATTATATTGATTGAATCATGTAACATTACACAACATAATACTTCTCACAAGTATCTCCACCTCTGTTACACACAATACAACTCAGATCTGATCTCCAAATCTCTTCCACTGCTTGCCTGCCTCCACTGCTCAATACCTGCTCAAGAACTGATGAGAATGGCTTCCCAAACTCGTTTTTCACCTGCAAAATAGTCACTCACTCTTTGTGGACGTGAGAAAAGGCTAAAATGTGGGCCAAATACATGAGCAAACTCATTGGCATACTCAATCCCTTGATTGTGCAAGATCTGATGCACAACTATAGTCACAACTGATAGCAATCTGATTCTCTACCACTTGTCCCTGTTGAACTGAACATGCACTGACATGCAACTGAGTTAACTGATGTATTCTTTAGTTGTATTATGAGTTAATAATTAGTTTAACAACTCATCATTAGTCTATCTGCAGTTAGACTAACTACAACTAGTTTAACTAAGTCAAACTGAACACAACTCCATCAACTGTACCTCCAGTCCACTAAACTCAACTCACTTGAGTTCTAACTGAAGTCACGCATGCAACAACTCAACTGACTCATAAGAAAAGTGTATTTCCTTCTGACAGCTGCATGTGCCACCTCTGTAGCTCAAACTGAAGTGCTCCAAGAGAATAAGATCAAGTTTATAGTCCAAATATTATTGTGAGATAATAATATTTGACTTTTCTATTTTTGACAGCCAGTCTAAAAATAGACTTTGATCACTCACACTGTGATCACTCACACTTTCATCAAAAATAGAAGTCCATCTATTTTCCAAACTTGATCAATCATCCATAAACATAGACATGATCCATATGTCTAAAAATAGACTTGCGCCAAAAATAGCCTGTGGGCCCACTTAGTGAAGGCGACTCTTTTCACTAAGCTCCATCATCTTGTTGCAATCTCAACAAGAATTTCTTGTTGCACACTTTTCAACACTCCCTCTCAACAAGAAAGGCTTCCTCTCAAACCCGATCCTGTAACTTTGGAATGTTCTCCATGCAACACATCTGGCCGGTCCACTTGCTCTGTCATCAAAGTCTCTGACTGCTATTGCCTCTGTCGACTGAAACTCTGCATCTCTGTGCTCTTCAGTATCTGACTGCTCTAGCCTCTGTCACTTTTATCTCTGACTGCATCCGTGCTGCTGCTGGTTCTATCTCCCAGCATTGCATCCGCACTGCACCTCCCAACTGACCTCCCTGTTGGGATAGAAACATCCTCTGATGCTGAAGCTCTACCTACTGCTGACAAGTGCTCCCTCTCTGACATCTGCGCTACTGCAACATCTCCATGCATCTCGCACCATTTCACACCTCTCTGTGCCACCTAGCACTGTGCAAAACACTTGTGCCTCTCGCATTGCTACAGCCTGCTAGCTATGCGCTGTCCTGGGATTTCCTGCACTGTCGCTCTCTCTGTCGCTCCATCCGCATCTGTCTCTACCCAATCAGTCAGTTCCTGCTACTACACATCGGGGCTCCCGTAGCAAGGTCTCATCCAAGAGGTTGGGTACCTCAAGGATCTTGCCCCTCCTCCTTGGGACAATCAATCCACATCACCCCACCTCCTACCTGGAGGTATGGATGCATGCGATCCCTCAGCCCACCTGGCTTGAAGTTTCCCCCTACTGGAGGTCTCTGGATGAGTAGATGTCTCTACTCGATCTCCTCTCAGCTTCCCCTGTTGTGGCTCCTCCACAATCTCCTGAAGCTGCTGCACCAATCGTGGCTCCTCCACAATCGTCTGAGACTTCTTCTGGCTCTGCATGTTGAGAGGTAATATACGCTCCCCTTCAACCACCAAGTCTCCATCAATTGCCTCGCTGCTCAAGGCTTTGCATACATCTTGAACCTCAAGAGCATACAGGTTCTTGACCCGTGAACCCTCCTCATGACAACAAAAGCATCGCACTTTCGATTTGTCAACCTTCTTCCCACCACTGGAAGAACTGGATTCGGAAAGAGAAACCTTCTCCTTCCCCTTCTTCACCTTACTCGCTAAGGCACAGTTCTCCTCATCCTGCATGGATGAAGAACCGTCTCTGGTGCTCCGTCTAATCTCCTCCTGCATCAAATCCGACCATGGTCGTTCCCAATTTGGCAGTTTCTCCCTTCCATTCACCGAGTCCTGGTAGCTATGCCAACTCTTAGGAAGGTCAAGGTGTCCTAGACTCACCATCCTCATCATCAACAGTAACCCCCACACTTCCCAGCTCATCTCGACACTGAGTGAACCTCGTGAGATACTGGGGCATACTATCTCCATTCTCGAACTGAATGTTTCTGAGTTTTATCTCTTTCTTTGGAATTAAATTCGAATTCCACCAGCACAAAACTCAACTGCTTCCGATCTAGAATTCGTGAGAACAAAATATTTCTCGTACAGAGATTGACTGTATGGGCTTTCACCGGATATTTCACCTTCCAAAGGAAGGATGAATCCAGAGGCTACTTGGCCCGATTACAGGCTCTGCCTAGAGAAATAGAATGTAAACACTTCCTGAATAGTAGATCTGATGATCAATCCTCGCTTGATGTCCTGTAAAAATCTCTTCTACAAATCAAGCAGCTCCGATACCATGTAGAAACTTTTTCTACAAATCATCTAGCTCTGATACCATGTAGAAATTTTGAATAATATGACACATATTCACAGAGATTATCCTGATCATACAATTATAAGCGGAACATGTATAATACATAATCTCCTCTACGTTGATCATCAATTTACAGAAGCAGAAACATTCACAGGCACACATAGAAGCATCAATCAAACTCATAAACACAGTATGTATCCCGGGGAAAGCATCTCGCTAAAAACCCCACACTATCTGTATATTATATTGATTGAATCATGTAACATTACACAGCATAATACTTCTAACAAGTATCTCCACCTCTGTTACACACAATACAGCTCAGATCTGATCTCCAAATCTCTTCCACTGCTTGCCTGCCTCCACTGCTCAATACCTGCTCAAGAACTAATGAGAATGGCTTCCCAAACTCGTTTTTCACCTGCAAAATAGTCACTCACTCTTTGTGGACGTGAGAAAAGGCTAAAATGTGGGCCAAATACATGAGCAAACTCATTGGCATACTCAATCCCTTGATTGTGCAAGATCTGATGCACAACTATAGTCACAACTGATAGCAATCTGATTCTCTACCACTTGTCCCTGTTGAACTGAACATGCACTGACATGCAACTGAGTTAACTGATGTATTATTTAGTTGTATTATGAGTTAATAATTAGTTTAACAACTCATCATTAGTCTATCTGCAGTTAGACTAACTACAACTAGTTTAACTAAGTCAAATTGAACACAACTCCATCAACTGTACCTCAAGTCCACTAAACTCAACTCACTTGAGTTCTAACTGAAGTCATGCATGAAACAACTCAACTGACTCATAAGAAAAGCGTATTTCCTTCTGACAGCTGCATGTGCCACTTGTGTAGCTCAAACTGAAGTGCTCCAAGAGAATAAGATCAAGTTTATAGTCCAAATATTATTGTGAGATAATAATATTTGACTTTTCTATTTTTGACAGCCAGTCTAAAAATAGACTTTGATCACTCACACTTTCATCAAAAATAGAAGTCCATCTATTTTCCCAACTTGATCAATCATCCATAAACATAGACATGATCCATATGTCTAAAAATATACATAGTCTAAAAATAGACTTGCGCCAAAAATAGCCTGCGGGCCCACTTAGTGAAGGCGACTCTTTTCACTAAGCTCCATCATCTTGTTGCAATCTCAACAAGAATTTCTTGTTGCACACTTTTCAACATTTCCCATAATCTCCGTCATCTATCTGTCGATTTCCCCTGTGATATAACCCTAGTCGTCCATTTTGTTAGGCCACCATGTCCACCCATTTGCCTACGTACCCTCCTACTATTTGATGTCAACCATTCATCTACCCTTCACCTGCCTAATCCAATGGTCCTCTTGCTCTTTTTCTCCCCCATGTCCTCCTTTCACCATTTTGACCTCTGACCATTCTCCCGCTTATACACAAACTTATCCTAGTGTCCATTTTTTACCCCTTAACTTAGTTTTGTTGCCTTACTTTGTAACTTAGATAGCAACAGTAGGTTAGTGTTAATTTATGATTCTTCTTAGCATAGTTCTATAATTGGTTAGCTAGTGTTTGGTGTGATTCATGCTTTCATGTTGTTTTATTCATTTCTGCAGTAGAACAACTCTCCCCTAGACTAAGTTTACTCTCATTCCATAAAAAACAAGCTTGTTCTGACCCTATAGAAGTCTGGCTTGGAACCCCTAGGGTCTCTTGCCAGATGAGCAGTGACAATAGGCAATACCTTCACTTCTACTTGTGTATATAGCACAGTCACCTCCAAGTTTGTATGAACCCGGAGTTGATAAGTAAAGCTGGTAACCCTGGGGGTTGCAACATTCTTGTTGCAATACCTAGGCTCATCAAGGAGGATGAGTGAAGCCTTGAAAAAAATACCAAGGGGAGGAATCTCCAACATTGTCTCCTGAACCCATAGAGAGGGAGGCAACTTCTACCTTGAGTGCCCTAAGCACACCCATAAATTCAACATGAAAAAGGCAGAGGTAGACTCCTGTATATTTCAAAACAAGGAGGAGCACTAGGATCAAATAGGGGAGACCACAAACACCCACTAAGACTCCTATCATTATTTAGGACTCACCAAAAGAAAAATAAGAACTAGTCTCCCTGGAAATGAAAGGTGAAGAGGGCACATCAAAACAGGCTTCCCCGAAGTCCCTAATCACCTATGTTATGAGTCCTATCGCAAGATCAACATCAGAAAAGCAAATCAAAGAAGATTTGAACCCATATCAAAAAGGAAGAATCCTCCTACAGGAGACATAGACAATCCTACAGGAAACTCTATCAACACTACAGGAAACACAGAAAAAGAAACAGGAAGGAAAAAAAGGACTGATGAGCCTAGGTATTGCTGCAAGAATGCTGCAACTTCCAGGGCTACCAACTTTACTTATCAACCCGGGGTTTGTACAAACTTGGAGGTGATTGTGCTATATACACAAGTAGGAGTGAAGGTACTACCTTTTGTCACTACTCCTCTGGCAAGAGACCCTAGGGGTTCCAAGCCATACTTCTATAGGGCTAGAAGAAGCATGATTTTGATGGAAGGGAGGTAGGTCTATTCTAAAGGACGACCACTCTACTGCAATAATGAAGAAAGAAACATGCAAGCCTAACTCACACCAAACCCTGGCTAACTAATTACACAACTATACTAAGCAGAATTAGAAATCAATACTAACCTACTGCTTCTATCTAAGTTGTAGAAGAAAAAAAAATCAAAACTAGGCTAAGGGGTCAAAAATGGAACTAGGCTAAGCTTGTGTCTAAGCAAAAAAATGAGCAGAGGCCAAAATAGTGAAAGGAGGACATGGGGGAACAAGAGAGCATGAGGATCATTGGATTAGGTGGGTGAAGGGTAGATGAATAGCTGAGATCAGATCGCAGGAGGGTATGTAGGCAGATGGGAAACATGGTGGTCTAGTAGGATGGACACCTAGGATTATATCCCGCAGGCAGTTAGTAGATGGACGGTGGAGATTGCGAGTAAGAGAAAACGTGTGGAAATGGTATTGAGTGAAGTGGCAGCCGTCAGATCTGGGAGGGCAGATCAACGGTGGAGGTTGGAGCGCGCAAATAAACGTGCAAAAGTGACAAGCGGGTTTGGGGGGCGGTAAGCGGGATATCGTGCGCCCTCAAAGCCTAAATGGTTTTTAGGAATTTCACACAATTAGCCTCCACTGGCCAACACGTATCACATGTAAACCACCCATATCGCCTGCCCTTAGCCTGTTAATGGTCGGGAGGAAGTCCATGCGATATGGTGTGAGGACCATTGTATCTGGCAAGGCAGATCTACGACGGAGATGTGACCAAGTAGGTTGGTGAGCGGGCGTGCGACAATCGTCGGATCTATCAAGGAAAATTTATGGTGGGGATTTAAAAAGGGAAAATTCAAATGCAAAAATGGAGTGGTGATTAGATGATTTGGCTTGCGAAAGACAATTTTTTGGAAAAGACTGTTTGAATGTCAATTCAAAAGTCCCCTGGTTAGGCGTTTGTTGCTGAAGGAAACTGGCATGGGAAGGCGAGTTAGGTCAAATGATGAAGAGAGAGAGAGATTGAACTAATGACTAGAAAAGGGGTAGAGTGACGACGAACTCAGTGATTGTGTTTGAATGAAAAAACTCCATGAAAACCAAAACCCAGTGTTTTTTGGGTTGCTGCAGGGTTTCTTCCTCACACCATGGTCCTAGAGTGAGGAGGTGAGACCGAGACACCTGTGAGAAACCTTGCAGATCTTTTTCTTTGCCAACGTACTGATCTAATGAAAGCATAGATGGAACAACTGAAATACAACTACTCTATTCTACCCTATTGTAATGGACTGCAACTATTCAAGCAAATGAACAGGAAACAAGAAACTTCTTGAGTCAATGAGCAGGAAACCAGAAAGATATGTTGAATCACTACAATGAACATGCACCTACTTAACCAAATGAGCAATCAAAAATGCATCTATGCTACTGGTATAATGGACATGAACTATTGAAACAAATGAACAGAAAGCATGAATCTAAGCTACATAACAATACAAGAAAGAGGAGCTTTGGATGCTAGGGTTGGGCCCTAACCCAAGAGCTTTAGCCCTCTGAGTTAACTTAGTGCTGGCTCAAATCAAAACTCATCTTCATTATCAACGAATTGAATTACATCAAACTGTTACAAGTTTGCAATTCACTATTGGTGACTAACCGACTATTTGATCAACTCCCTTGCTAACTAGCTAAAAAAACTGAGGTCATAAGCCTCCTTATTTATACAATTGAAGTCTCAATGACTTTCCCCAAAATCAGGGAGGTACAACTCCCAACTTAATGGTAACTTTTCCTTTCACTCTCACTAGCTCGGCTGCCTTCAAGTAGGGAGGCTACTTGTACTTTCACTTGCTTGGTTGTCTTGTTGTACTCCTGATTTGGTTGTGTGTACTTTCAGCTGGTGGAGGGATATTCGAATGGATGGGCAGTAAATGAGGAGGATTTACCTCCTATAATTCCTCTTTCTTGTCCCATACGAGTTTTTGGCAAGGTCTTTTACCATAGTTCCTTAATTTTACCCTTTTATCCCTCCATTTCCTTTGCATTTATCCTTTATTCCTGCATTACATGCACATCAGACAACAAAGTAAAATATCCAACTTTAACTCAACCCATAAGCAAAATATAATCAAATGTATGCAATAAGTTGTGAGAATAGTTGGTTTGATTAAGTTAGGAGGTGGATTAAGGCCAATTAAGGCCCATATAATTACTCAATGATGAGACTCATCATCACCCCCCTACTTAAAGTGTTGTTCATCCTCTGAGAAACTTAATGGTAGTTTGTTTCATCCCTTTTTTGGCAGGGATGTATATTATTATTTCTTTAGTAGCCTAAACAAATCCTCATAATGTGTCCTTTCTTTTCCCTTGGGCAACGAGGTATCTAAGTGTTAGCTAGGATTATTTGCAATTAGATGTTTATTAGGACCATGGGGTTTGATTGTTCAGCTGCTTCTCTGTCCCTGAGGCCACTTAGCTCTTTTGTTTCTTGCTATTTTTTTTTTTCAATGCTTTTTCTCTCTTTTGTTTCAGCATCATGTTTCTTTGTGTTCTTCTTCATCATGTCCCTCTATATTAGTTTCTTCTGTATCCATCTCCTCCCCATCTAGCTCTATATCTGATGTTTCTTGTTTTGTCTCCTCCTTACTGACAAAAGGACTAACACCATAGATGAAGGTTTTGTTGTCATCCTCTACTGGTAAGTCATTGAAGACTGTCCATGTTATAGGGATCTTGAGGTTTTGGAGGACATAGCCTGGAAACTTTCCACCTCTTTACTTACAAACCAACTACCTCTTAACCTTTGCAAGTTTTGATCACTTGATGTAGATGAGTGAGTGAGTAGTATACTTACCTATGGCCTTAATTCCACGCTGCAATTGTCAAGGATCATAGGTGCTGCTGATGGTCATTCTTCTTCACCCTCTAGATTGTATATCGGATGCTGCTACTGTTGTTGTATGGTCATCTTTTTGCCACTTCTGTTGTGTGTTGATGATGTCTGTGAATGCAAATCAGATGTTGTTGCATGTACAGAGGGAGTAGGAATGTGTGTGAAGGCAGGGATGATGGTAATGGATGAGGTGATGCTATGGAAAACAGAATCTTCTCCTGAATTGAAGTGGTGAAGTGAAAAAACAATGGAATTTATGGAGGAATGCATGGTAAGGAGTGGGGGAGATGAAAATATGTGAGGCAGGGCCCCCTTTGGACCTTTTCTTTGCTCCTTGATTGTCTTTCTCATCCTCCTGCAAACAACAATTATGTTTTTTTTTCATTATTATATATATATTTTTAACAAAACACCTAGGTTGCCTCAGAGAGGTTTTCACCCTAGATATCTGCGCTAGGTGCCTCAAGGAAGGTTTTCACCTAGGGATCTTGTTTTGCTTTCCTTTTTCTCATCCTTTGGCTACCTCATGGAGGTTTGCAGCCCAAAGATGTGACTTAGGCGCCTCATGGGGGTTTTCACCTAAATCCTTATTTTGTTTTGTTTTTTTCTTTTCATCAGTGACTTGATGAGGGAGGAGATGAAACTTGCTCCACCATCATCATTGTCTTATTGATATTGTCAATGAGCTCTTGTTTAGATGAAGGCCTCTTGTATAATTTCAATCTGTGTCCATTAACCAACAATGGAATGGATTCTTCATCTATAGTACTGATTCACACAGAACCATTGTCATGGTATCTTTCCACCACATATGGTCTGAGCCACCTTGTTATTAGCTTTCCCTTGAAGTTCTTGTACCTTGAATCATATTATAATGCCCAGTCTCCTTCTTGAAACAACTTTTCCTTGATATGCTTGTCATGCCAGATCTTTCTCTGAAGTTGAATTATCTCTTTATGGAGGAGGTCCTGCATTTTGAATTCATCTAGGCCATTCAAATGGAACAACCTTTCTTTTTTGCATGACTGAGATCTAGATCTAGTTGGGCTACTATCCGCAATGTTCTATACTCAAATTCAATGGACAACAAAGCCTTTTTCCATAGACCAGCTCATAGGGTGTGAACCTGGTGGTAGTCTTCCATGTGGTATTATAGGACCAGGTGGCCTCAACTAGTCTCTCAGCCCAGTCCTTTCTGTTGTTGTTCACTACATTGGTATATATGTTCTCCAGTGCTATGTTGGTCACCTCCACTTTCCCATTAGCTTGTGGATGATAAGGAGTGGAGGTATTATGTTTGATCTTGTGATGCTTGAGCAGTTCTTTGATCATGTTGGAGGTGAACTGGCTGCCTTTGTCTGTGACTAGTTCTCTAGGGTACCAAAATTTGTAGAATATGTTCTCCCTTAGGAACTCAGCCACCTTTTCTTCTATTGCTACCTTGATTGGTTTGGCTTTTTCCCACTTAGTCAAGTAATCGGTGCACACAATGAGGTGTTGTTTTCGCTTGGAAGGAGGGTTGATAGGCCCAATAAAGTCAATGCCCCACTTGTCAAATGGCTCGAAAGTCACTTGAGGCTGCAAGGGAATTTCATCCCTTGGAGTAGGCTTTCCTATCCTTTGGCACCAATCACACTAATTGACATATTTCTTCACATCCTGATGAAGAGTAGGCCAATAATAGCCTGCTTGCAACACCTTGAATTTTGTCCTTTTTACTGCAAAGTGACCTCCACAAGGCCCATCATGATAGGTCAGAAGGATGTTAAAGACCTCCTCTTCCCTTACACATCTTCTCAAGATCGCATCTGGGCCAAGTTTGAATAGATTGCCCCCAATCCAAGTGAAGGGGGAACTTTTCCTGATTATCTTGCTTCTTTCTCTAGGGGGCAGGTTTGGTGGGAACTATGCTGACACCAGATAATTTGCTATATCGACAAACCATTGGGAGAGCACTGAAATAGCAAACAAATTCTCATTTGGGAATTGATCATCCACCATTCCGTCTTCACCTGCAGGCAGATTTATTCTAGACAAAAAGTCAGCAAAAACATTTTCTTTATCAGGCTTATCAACAATAGTTAAATCAAATTGCTGCAATAAAAGTAACCATCTTATGATTCTAGCATTTACATCTAGTTTGTTCATTAAATATTTAGTTGCGGCATGATTAGTATGCACGAATGTCTCATAGCCTGTAATGTAATGCCTAAACTTGTTCAATGAAGGCACAACAGCCAAGAATTCTTTTTCTTTCACAGTATAGTTTAACATAGCCTTGGACATGTTTTTACTCGTAAAGTAGATGGCATAAGGCAATTTCTATTCTACCAGTCCTAAGGCTGCTCCTATGGCTTTATGTGAGGCCAATAATCCAAACAAAGCAAAGGCTATCTTGCTAAAGTCTTTTATGAATCTTTTGTAATATCTAGCTAGCCCTAAGAAACTCCTAACATCTCTCTACTTTTGTGGAGGTGGGACCCTTTGGATGATTGCTACTTTGTTTGGGTCCACCTGTAGTCCTCTCTGAGATATTGAGTTACCTAGCACAGTCCCTTCAGTCATTAGGAATTCACATTTTTCTGGACTAAGGGACAGGTTCATCTCAATACATTTGTGTAGTACTTTACCTAAGTTAATCAGGGCTTCTTGGAAATCACATCCATAAGGTGTAAAGTCATCCATATAGATCTCCATGGTGTCATGAACTAATTCAGCAAAGATACTTAGGATAGCTCTCTAGAAAGTGGTAGGAGCATTTCACAGGCAAAAAAGAAGGACCTTATCGGCAAACATACCTCAAGGACAGGTGAAAGTGGTCTTATCCTGGTCTTCTGGGTAGATTTGGATCTGCTTTTACCCACTAAATCCATCTAGGAAAGAAAAGAACTTCTTCCCTGCCAGGCCATCTAACACTTGGTCAATGAAGGGTAAGGGAAAATGGTCCTTCTTGGTGGCTTTGTTCAGCTCCCTATAATCGACACATATCCTCCACTTCCCATTTTCTTGGGCACTAACACCAAAGGAGAGACCAGCTCACTGTGAGAGATAGGGTAAATGAACCCTGCATCTAATAGTTTCTATAGTTCTTCCTTGACTATGTCTTTGAGGGTTGGATTCATCCTCCTTTAGGGTTGCCTGATTGGTTTGCAACCTTCCTTGATGTATATGTGGTGGGTATACACCGAGGGGTGTACTCCCTTCATTTCCTTGTTGTTACAAACAAAGGCTTCTAGGTTTGCTTTCAACAAGTTGCATAGTTGTTCCTCCTCTGAAGTAGAGAGAGATGGATTAATCTTCAAGGTTTTCTCTAGCCCAAATTCTATGGCCAAAATGGTGAAAGGAGGACGTGGGGGAGCAAGAGAGCAAGACGATAGTTGGATCAGGTGGGTGAAGGGTAGATGAGTGGTTGAGATCAGATCGCAGGAGAGTATGTAGGCGGATGGGCAAACATGGTGTCCTAACAAGATGGACGGCTAGGATTATATCAAGCTGGAAGTCAGCAGATGGATGGCGGAGATCACAGGTAAGAGAAAACATGCGGAAATTATATCGGGTGAAGCAACAGAAGTCAAATCTGGTAGCGCAAATCAACGGTGGAGGTTGGAGCGTGAAAAGAAACGTGAAAAAAGTGACAAGAGGGTTTGGAGGGCGGTAAGCGGGATATCGCGTGCCCTCAAATTCACAATTGGTTTTGAGGAATTTTCACGTGATTAACATCCCTGGCCGGACACCTTGAGATTTCTAGGGGATGAAAGCCAACAAGCATGGAAAGGATATGGGGCACCTTACCATACAACCTAAGGATTAGGGAGTATCATTTGCCTAAAAGAATGAGAGATGCACTAGAAAGGACCCCACTGTATAAGAAGGCACTACAGAGACTCAAAATCAACTGAATTGGTTTGAAACTTAGTCCACCATTTCTATTAGGTACGTTAGAAGGAATAAAGGAGGAAGAGGAAAGAAACTAGTGGGAGGAAATAGATAAACATGCAGGATTTTATCCACAAGAGGAGACTACATCAACAGAAGCGTGGGATGTCAGAAAGGCCACAAGAGCAATGAAAGACATGGACATAGATTAAGTTGCTCATAGGATGAGAAACACTTTCAGTAGGGGGTGATGATGAGGCTCATTAATAGGTAAATTATATGGACCTTAATGTCACTCTCAAACTTATTAAAATCAACTTTTCTCAAATTTCTCTACATATTTTATTATATTTTCCTTAGTGAGAAGGGTAAAGGTGAGATGTTATGTCATGTGCCCTCATGCGCATTAATTGTAGGATTTGGAGCAGTTTTTGGCTAATTTATGTGCAGGAACTCGAAGTAAACACGCAAGAGGGATTTTAGGAGATTGGATCACCTTAGTTCCTCCATCACTCGAAGATTCCTCCACTAGATCTTATCATCTCGGAGTTACAAGCAACTAAGCCCATTAGAAGAAACCCTATTGAGAAGTTAATAATATCCATGGTAAAATGTTAGGTCCCTATAATACTAATGATTACCACATTACTATTGTAGTTGTATCCCTTATTAATATTTTTGTGCCCCTATTGTCCCCATATTTTTATTACTATGCCCCACAAATCCCTCTATTGTTATTACTGTTCCTTTATATTATTATTGTTAGGTCGGCTGGGTTATATTGTGACTCCTTAGACTCCTATATATAGAAAGGAGGTTTTGTCATTTGAATCATCAAAGAATCATTCATTTGTGTATTGTAAAGGAGGTTTCCCCCTCGAAGAGGCTGAATTCTAAGGCATTGATCTATCTTTTCTATCTTTTTGTGAGCTGGTTTCATAACATTTGGTATCAGAGCTTTGGATTCTAGGGTTTCGCTGCTCCAAATAGGTCATTGTGGCATTTTCACTATAACCTATTTTCTGTGATGTTTCAGAAGCAAAAAAAAAAAAAAAAAACCCATTTGAGATGAAGTCGCACTGAACCTCGGGTCTGAATTTTAGAGCTTTTTGCACTATATTTGCGGAGATATGATCTGAGGAAGTTGGTATTTTTGCAGACTCGTGAATTACATTCCAAAAAGGTGACCTGGGGAAAGTCGTCATAACTTTCTCTCTGAGAATCGGATTCAAATTTTGTAAGAAGTTACAGAAAGAGGACGGACTGTAGTTTCTTGTATATATTTTTTAGAGCCAAAGGTCGAAACAGGGACACGTGGCACATCGTAAAAGTTCGCTCTACTGAACTAGTCTATAATCAGGTCACTGTGGGAGATTTGACATAACTCTTCCTTGGAGAATCCAATTTGGATCAGACTGGTGGCATTGGAAAGAGGACACAGAGGACTACCATAGGTCACAATTTCAGAATTGGATGATTCGAAATTACAAATATACATCAGAGGCAATATCAAGCTCCTACAAAGAGAAAAAAGGCGTGTAGATTTTTTTAAATTTTTGCTTAAGCTTGGTTTGAAAAATTATTTTGAAGGAATTCAAAGGGCATAGTAGAGAATTATTATTGGTAACAACTTCCCCGAGGAGAGAAAATGTAAACACCTATTAAGAAACCTGAAAGCTCTAGCATGACTCATGAAGAAGAGGAAGAAATGCTACATGATATATCAAAATTACAAGACCAAGTGCAACAAATGTCACTCTCACAAAAGCTAACAGAAGCTAAGATAAATGGCATGGAATCTAAGATAAAGGGCGTGGAAGCTAAGATGAATCATGTGGAAGCTAAGATGGATGATTTGAAGATAGATTTGAAGATAGATATGAAGACAGGCATGGAAGATTTGAAGACAAATTTGACAAATTTTCTACAAGAAATACTTACTAATGGTGAAAGGGTAGTAAAGGAAACTCATGATGCGAACAAAAGAAATGTTAATCATGATTTCATAGACTCTAATGTTGGATCAAAGACCCACCATATTTAAAAAATTGATATGAGGAAGTTTGATGGCAAGGATCCCGCAACATGGATATTACAGATGAAGCAATTTTTTGATCTCAATAATGTGCAAAACATACAAAAGGTACGTACTGCAACTTTATATTTGGAACCAAATCAGTTTGTATGGTATCAATGGATTTGTTCTCGTAGAAAAATTATCACTTGGGAAATTTTTATGGAAGAATTGACAGCACATTATGAGGATACAAAAAGCAACACTTTTTTTAGCCAATTGATAAGTTTCAAACAAAAGGGTTCAATAATGGAGCACATTGAGGAGTTCCAAAGATTGAACATAAGGGTAAAAAATATTCCAGAGGAGCATAGGATTGATGTTTTCATAGGGACTTTAAAGGATAATATCCAACATGATGTTCACCTTTGGGAACCTGATTCATTAGATAAGGCATTTAAATTAGCAAGAAAAATGGAAAGCAAAATTATGGCAACCAGGAAGCATACCACTCACAACTATAAAGATGGAAGTGTTGTTTCCCCTAGTCTTCCACAACCTATAAGGTTGACACCACAAAAATTGGAAGAAAAAAGAGCAAAAGGGCTTTGTTACAATTGTGATAGCAAATACACTAAAGGTCATAAGTGTGCTGAGAAGAAATTATTCTACATAGATTGTGAAGAGGAAGAAGAAAAGGAGCAATAAGGGTCAAAAGAAGGGGATATACTCTAGGAACAAAGCCTAGATAAAGAAGAAATGAATCCGACCATATCTTGTAATGCATTGGCTGGAATTACCACTCCTCAAACCATCAAGATAGAAGGAAAAATCAAGAAGAAAAAGATAATAGTGTTGATTGATTCAGGAAGTACCCACAATTTTATTCATTGTAAGATAGTAAAAGAATTGAATTGCTTCCTATATCTAGCACCAGAGTGTCAAGTGATGGTTGCAAATAGAGGAATGATAAATTGCTTTGGAAAGTGCCATAATATCAAGCTATCCATTGGAGAATATGTATTGACTAGATCAATGCTTTCCATTCCAATGGGAGGTGCTAATGTTGTACTAGGAGTCCAATGGCTACAATCCTTGGGTACAATAGCTTTTAATTTTCAAGAACTTTTCATGAAATTTTCTGTGGAAGGAAAAGAAGTTGAATTAAGGGGTTTTGCAGGGAAACCGGGAAAGATAATCAGCTCTAATGGTATGACAAAGCTTCTAAAAAGGAACAAATAGGTGTAATTACACAATTATGTTTGCTATATGTTTCCACATCGAAATCATCTATTTCTCCAGATCTCCAAAAGTTCTTAGTCAATCATTCCAAGGTATTTGAGACTCCCAAAGGTCTCCCACCTATTCATGATCATGATCATGCTATTCATCTGATTCCAGGAAGTGTTCCTCCAAACATCAGGCCATACAGATATCCCTATGCCCAAAAGAGTGAAATTGAACGTATGGTTGCAGAAATGCTAGAGGCTGGTATAATTCAACCTAGTAAAAGTTATTTCTCTACTCCAGTAGTATTGGTGCATAAGAGGGATGGATCATGGTGCATGTGTCCAGATTATAGGGAGCTCAACAAGTTCACTATTAAAGATAAGTTTACCATTCCTATCATTGTTGAATTATTGGATGAATTGCATGGATCAATTTACTTGAACATGTTGGATCTTTGTTCAGGATATCATCAAATCAGAATGAAGACTGAAGACATTCTGAAAACAACATTTACAACTCATGAGGGTCATTATGAATTTTTGGTCATGCCTTTTGGCCTTACCAATGCACCTTTTACATTTCAAGGTTTGATGAATTCCATTTTCAAACCCTTCCTTAGAAAATTTGTGTTAGTATTTTTTGATGATATACTAATCTACAGCAAGTCTTGGAAGGATAATGTTGAACATGTTGACATGGTGCTACAACTATTGGAGGAGAAACAATTATATGCAAAAAGATCCAAATGTTTATTTGGAGTATAAGAGGTGGAATATCTGGGTCATATTGTATCTCATGAAGGAGTTAAGGTAGACCCTAGCAAAATTAAAGCCATTAAGGAATGGAAAATTCCCACATCCATAAAGCATCTGCGAGGATTTCTCGGGTTGATAGGGTATTATCACAAGTTTTTTAAGAATTATGGGAGAATAGCAGCACCTCTAACAACATTATTGAAGAAAGATGCATTTTCATGGACTCTAGAAGCAACAAAGGCCTTCGAACATCTTAAAGAGACAATGTGCCAAGCACTAGTCTTAGCTACACCGAACTTCACATAAACCTTTATTGTGGAATGTGATGCTTCAGGAAATGGAATTGGTGCTATTTTAATGCAAGATGAAAGACCCATTGCTTTTGAAAGTCATCCAATCAAGGGAAAGTTTTTACACAAAGCTATTTATGAGAAGGAAATGTTGGCAATACTACATGCACTTAAGAAATGGTGAACCTACCTAATGGGAAGACACTTCAAGGTAAGAACGGATCATGATAGCCTTAAATACTTTTTAGAACAAAGATTATCCACTGAAGAGCAACAAAAGTGGGTCACAAAAATGTTGGGTTATGACTTTGAAATCATATACAAAAAGGGAAGCAAAATGTGGTGGCAAATGCACTCTCAAGAAAGGATGAGGATGTGGAAGCATTGTTGTGCACCATTTCTATTATCCAACTAGATTGGATAAACGAAGCAAGAGAGGAATGGAAGAATGATGAAGAAGTGTGGGAACTTATTTGAAAGTTACAACAAGATCACGGTACATCTGATACATTTAGCTGGAAAAATGATTTGTTATGGCACAAAGATCGCTTATACCTCTGTAAGAATTCCCAACTCAAACAAAATATTCTTATGGAATTGCACACTTCTCCCTTAGGAGGGCACTCGGGATTTTTAAAAACTTACCACAGGGTTAAAAGGAATTTTTTTGGAGGGCCTTAAATCTGATATTCAAAAGTTTGTGGCGGAATGTTTGGTTTGCCAACAAAATAAAGTTGAAACAATTAAGACCTCGGGTCTATTACAACCTTTATCTATTCCAAGCCAACGTTGGGAGGAGGTTTCAATGGATTATATCACAGGTTTACCCAAGTCTGAGGGAAAGTGTGTCATCATGGTGGTAATTGACAAACTTACCAAGTATGCACACTTTTGTGCATTATCACATCCATTTAAAGCTAGTACAGTTTCTACTGCATTTATGGAAACAATTCAAAAGCTACATGGAAACCCAAAGATTATTGTAAGTGGCAGAGATCCCATTTTCAATGGAAATTTTTGGACATAATTATTTTCTTGTCTCGGTACTCAGTTAGCTCATAGCTCATCTTATCATCCTTAATCTGATGGGCAAACTGAGATAGTAAACAAATGTTTGGAGGGATATCTTCATTGTGTTGTATTTGATAAACAGACACAAAGGGTCAAATGGTTTCCTCTGGTTGAATGGTGGTATAACACTTCCTTCCATATAGCAACAAAAATGACCCAATTTATGGCACTTTATGGATATCAGCCACCATCCATCACATCATATTTAAGAGAAAATTCTAAGGTTCAAGCAGTGGAACATCACATCGAGCATCAACAACAAGTCCTCCAAATCTTAAAGGATAACCTCGTGTTGGTGCAGAATAGAATGAAACAACAGGCATATCAACATTGCAACGAAAGAAGTTTTGATGTAGGTGATTGGGTATTCCTATGGCTACAACCATATAAACAAATGTCCCTCAAGCAAGCTAAGAAGGATAATAATTATCACCAAAGTATTATGGTCCATACAAGGTGTTGCAAAAGATTGGTACTATGGCATACAAATTGGAGCTTCCTACAGCTTCTCGAGTGCACCCAGTTTTCCATGTTTCATGTTTAAAGAAGGTTACAGGTGACAAGCTCCTAGTTCAAACAATATTGCTAGAACTTGACGAGGAAGGAAAAATTATATTGGAACTGGAAGCAATCATAGAAACAAGAACTCGACAACTATGAAATTGATCAATTTCAGAGTATCTCATCAAGTGGAAAAACTTATCCACTGAAGATTCCACATGGGAGGATGAGAGTTTTATACAGAAACATCCAAAACTACTCAAGCATTGAGGAAAACACCTTTTTGAAGGAGAGGGGCCTATTAGGTCCCTATAATACTAGTGATTACCCATTACTATTGTAGTTGTATCCCTTATTAATATTGTTTTGCCCCTATTGTCCCCATATTGTTATTATTGTGCCCCATAGAATCCCTCTATTGTTAACTTTTTCCCTTTATATTATTATTGTTAGGTCAGTTGGGTTATATTGTGACTCCTTAGACTCCTATATATAGAAAGGAGGTTTTGTCATTTGAATCATCAAAGAATCATTCATTTGTGTAATGTAAAGGAGGTTGCCCCCTCGAAGAGGCTGAATTCTAAGGCGTTGATTTATCTTTTCTATCTTTCTGTGAGTTGGTTTCATAACATAAAATGGGGGTGAATAATCATGATTAAGAATCTTGTTATATTGTAAATATTAAATTTGTATGTGATTATTAATTTATATGGTTAAGAAATCATTATTTTGATTTATATGGTAAAATGAATGTTAATCTATAACTACTATTTATGTGTTAGTGTGATATCTATATTATGGTTTTATTTTATGTAATTTTATTACTAAAAACAAAATTACACTAACTTTAAAAAATATTTACCTCTAATGTTTAACATCTAACACCTAGAAATCTACTATGTACAACCCTCGTTTCACAAAAAATATATATATATATTAAAACACTAAAAAATAATGGTCTATCTTTTAAACACTTTAGGTATTTTAACTTCAATAATGGTCTATCTTTTCAACCAAACCATAAAAGTAAAACATTGGATTCCAACCATGGTTTCCAATTGTGTCTCAAGCAAAGTCAAAATAACAAAACGTGGATATAAATGTGACTTCCAATGTGGCCCCAAATTTTCAATTAAAAAGTTAGTTTGATATTCAAACTATCAAAGGGCTTTTCAGGTTCCCTACTTTTATGATGTTCCATAATCTTAGGCTAGATAAGGACAAAAAGACTAAGTTCTCTTAATCACTAAGATATTAAGAGTTATAACTAATTTAATTTTATAGGAGGTCGAGATCAAGCAAAACCTATAAAATGGAAATGGAAATGAGGCCAACACATAGGCGGGTTGGTTACTTTCTCTAGCATCACAATTTTTTGCACACCATCAGCTTCTCAGCATCACAATTCTTTGCACACCCGCGGATTCTCAACATCACAGTTCTTTGCACACCTATGGTTTCACCATATCGGCTTATTCAGCCACTGACGATGATGTCGTGGCACTAGCGTACCATGAAACTATTGAGTGCCATGTGTACTTGTTACTGATGACTTTCTAAGCTTAGGCCCAAAGAATATAAATAGGCTCCATTAGCGTTTTTGAAGATTATCAAAGGAGCACTAATATACAAATCCATCATGGTAAACAAGGCCCAAAATATTCAAAAGAAGCATATGGGGATACAACAATGTGTGGACCGAAAGGTCAACATGGTTATGTGGTGGTTGTTGATATTGGTGTCATAGATGCTAATGAGTCCCATCAATAGGTATATCTTGAAGTTCATTATGATATCCTCTAGCCTTAAAACTATCCTTTTTCTCACATTAATTCATATTTTTTGTCATAATATTCTTAGAAGAAGAGTAAAAGGTGTTTGTCGTAGTATGTGGCCTAATGCTATTAGATTTTAGGGAAAAGAAACATTTTTGAGGCATTTACTATGTAGGGGCTTGATGGAGATAACTAGGAGGCAATCTAGGGAGGCTTTTCCACCTCCTTAACTCTCCGACTCAGCTTGAGATCACCAAATCCTCATTCACAAGCTAAAATTCACTGACAACCAAGTAACTCCCACGGTATTGGATGCTTCGGCATGTGTAAATATGTATTGTAACATTGAAAGGAACATAATGAAAAAATCAAACTGGTAGTCCCGGTTTTGGGATCCAGGGAAAATCTCTGTGTATATGTGTTTTATGTGTTATGATCTCGCATTGTTTATCTTCTGTGTTTTAGAATTCGTATGCAGGTAATTTCTATACTGGGTTAAAACCTACACTTGGTATCAGAGTTGTTTTGGCTTCAAGGGGATGCCTTTTTCGCTGAGGGGTTTCGCTCGGGCCTGTGGTAGACCCTGTTCAGTGGGAGATCTGCAAGATCGATTCTGGTGGTGAAAGAAGATGGCGAGCAGTGGAAAGATAGAGATCGAGAAATTTAATGGTCAAATTTTTGAGCTGTGGAAACTCAAGATGGAGGATCTCTTGGTGGATAAAGACCAGTGGATCGCGGTAGATCCAGGTACTAAACCAACGAGAGTGTCCAATGAAGAATGGAAGAAGTTGGATCGGAAGGCAAAGAGCACAATACGATTGTGTGTCTCAGATTTAGTATTGTTAAATGTATCAGGGGAAGCTACGACGAAGGCTTTGTGGGACAAGTTAGGGACTTTGTACCAATCTAAGTCTCTGGTGAATAAATTGTTCCTACAGAAAAAGCTGTATAACTTGAGGATGAAAGATGGAGACTCGATGACAGAGCATCTAAATGCATTTAATATTGTGGTAATTCAGTTAGCATCTGTTGATATTAAAATTTTAGATGAAGATAAGTGCATCAGTTTGTTGTGTTCTCTACTAGATTCATGGGATAGTCTGGTTATTGCAATAGGTAGAAATGAAACTACCTTGCATTTTGATGAAATAGTCTCATCCTTGTTGGCGGAGGAGATGAGACAAAAAAATATGGAGAGCCAAAATGGTGATGCCTTGTCTGTACGAGGGCGAACCTAGAACATAAAGAAAAATAAGTCATTGAGTGGGAGATCTAAATCTAAAGGGAGATCTAAATCTCCAGGAAAACCTATAAAGTTGGTGTGCTAAAAATGTGGAAAGGAAGTGTTAGAAAATTATATATTAGGAGCAATGGAACACATAAAATATTGCAGAAATATAAACACAGAAAAAACACAAAACAAGAGAGACACAGATATACGTGGTTCACCCTGTTTGGGCTACGTCCACCCTGAAAAGCCAGTCCTTCCTTTCTATTATCTAGCAAAATGAAGAGACACAACCTACAGTAAATCCGATGTAATATCCTATGTTTTCTCTCACAGTCTCACCTCTCTGTTTCTAACTCACAGAATACACATCTATCGCACAGCCTCAAATACAATACCCTCATACAAAGAGAGGGGTTGCCTTCTAGGGCAAAAAACCCTAAACTAAACATAAGTTCTACCGTCAGATCATCCGCCTAATGAACGGCCCAGATTGACTAGAAATTACTATACTTTTACAAGGCAATTTTACAGCTGTTTTTAGCTTCGGGGGCGCTGTCCCCGAAACGCCCCGCCAGGGGGGGCTCCCAAAGGTCGTAGCCACCCCCCCCCTGGACCCCCCCTGCAGCGAATATTTTACGGGCGGCGTTGCTGCCCCCATTTCGAACTGGGGTCCTATGTGGTGATACCTTTGAATATAGAAGATAATCAGGCTCCACACCCAACAATGGGCACTACAAAAGAGACTGTAAATCTGAATCTCCTGAAAAAGGAAAGGTATCTGATGAGGCTCCTTTGACAGAGGTGAAAACCACCTCAGATGAAGGTGGGGATGTGTACTTGACTTCTTCAAGTACACATGTAGATCATGAGGCATGGTTGATTGACTCAGGTGCATCATTTCACTTCACTCCCCATAGAGAGTGGTTTTGCGAGTATGAGAAATATGATGGTGGTGATGTCTTCTTGGGGGATGACAGGAAGGCTAGAATTGTTGGTCATGGAAAAGTAAAGTTGAAGTTGCAAGGTGGAAGGGTTAGAATGCTTCTAGATGTTTTACATATTCTTTCATTAGCCAGAAATCTGATTTCTATTAGCAAGCTGGATGATCCAGATGTAAAAACAGTGTTCTAGAAGGATACCTGCAAGATGGTTCAAGGAGCACTGGTATTGATGCAGGGAGTTCGGATTGGAACTCTGTACAAGATGCAAGGTAGCACTATTATTGATGGGTGCAATAGTTCTGTGGTTCCTAAAAGTGGAGTAGAAAATCTAGTGGTTTCTGGAGAGAAGACCATGTTGTGGCATCAAAGGCTTGGACATATTGGAGAAAAGGGCCTTCGGATACTTCATGGTAAAGGTATGTTAGAAGGTATGATTAATAGCTCTCTCGATTTTCATTTCTGTGAAAATTGTGTATATGGGAAGCAGAATCGGGTGAGTTTCCCCTCTGGTAGTAAGAGGGTGAAACAAATATTAGAACTTGTGCACAATGATTTGTTTGGACTTGTGAAGGTTCTATCACTGGGTAAGTCTGTGTACTATGTATCATTTATAGATGAATTCTCAAGGAATACATGGATATATTTCCTTAAGAAGAAATCTGAAGTCTTTGACAGGTTTAAAGAATTTAAGGCTTTCATGGAAAACCAGATAGAGAAGAAGATAAAGGTGTTGAGGACAGATAACAATGGAGAGTTTTGCAATAAGGAATTTGAAGAATTTTATAAGAAGTGTGGTATAGCACAACAGAAGACTACTCCATATACACCTCAGCAAAATGGAGCTGTAGAAAGAATGAATAAGACGTTGATGGAAAGGGCACGAAGCATTCTCAGTTGTGTCGGGTTAGGACAAAATTCTGGGCAGAGGTGGTGGATAATGCATGTTACTTGGTCAACAGGTCACCTTCATCAGTGTTGGAGGATAAGACTCCACAAGATGTATGGACTGGTAAGAAACCCTCTCTTTCACATCTGAGGGTATTTGCATGTGATGCATATGTACATGTTCCAAAGGAGAAACGAACCAATTTAGATAGTAAATATAAAAAGTGCGTATTTATTGGGTATAAGGATGTTTTAAAGGGTTATAAGATTTGTAACCCAATCACATGGAAGGTTGTGTACAACCAAGATGTGGTGTTCAGAGAGGTGAAAGATGTTATTAAACATGAAGTCCAACGAAAGGAACCTGAGAAGATAGAGTTTGAGCTAAAGGAGGAAGAATCAGACTCTACAGCAGAGGAGGAATTAGAAGATGAAGAGCCACAAACTCCGGCTGTGAGAAGATCAGTTCGAGAAAGAAGGTAGCCTAAAAGGTATAGTCCATCCGCATTCTGTTCAAATTTTGCTTTATCTATTACTGACGATGATCCCAGAATTGTGAAGGAAGTAGTAGATTCAGAGGATGGAAAACTTTGGAAAGAGGCCATGGTTGATGAAATGGCATCTTTGCACAAAAATGAGGCTTGGGATCTGGTGGAGTTGCCAGCTAGAAGGAAACCCATTGGCAGCAAATGGGTGTTCAAAAAGAAGACAAATGCAGAAGGAAAAATGGAGAAATACAAAGCTCGGTTAGTAGCAAAAGGTTATTCCTAGGTGCCAGGAATTGATTTTGGTGATATTTTTTCTCCTGTTGCCAAGGTAACTTCTATTAGATTACTTTTATCTGTTGTTGTTGCTTTTGATTTTGAGGTAGAAGAGATGGATTCAAAGACACCATTTCTTCATGGGGATTTGGAAGAGGAAATCTACATTAAGCAACCTGAAGGCTTTGTAGTGCAGGGTAAGAAAGAATTGGTATGCAAGTTAAAGAAGTCTCTGTATGGGTTAAAACAATCACCAAGGATGTGGTATCAGAAATTTGATACATTTATACAAAACTTGGCTTCAGTAGAAGCAAAGCAGATCACTGTGTGTATTTTAAATTAATTGGTGACCATGTTATTTATCTGGTCTTGTATGTGGATGATATGTCGATGGTTGGAAATGACAAAGAAATTATTCAAGATTTGAAGACCCAATTGTCCTCCAAATTTGACATGAAAGATCTTGGTGCTGCAAACTATATTTTGGGCATGGAAATTAAAAGAGATTAGGCAAAGAGAAAGCTCTGGTTAAACCAGAGGAAGTATGTCGAGACAATACTGCAAAGGTTTAATATGCAGGATAGTAAATCGGTGAAGGTTCCTATTCGTGTAGGTGTGAGGTTATCTGCTGAACAATGTCCCAAGACACAAGAAGAGGAAGAGGACATGTCTCATGTTCCATATGAAAGTGCAGTCAGTACCCTGATGTATGCAATGGTCTATATTAGACCAGACATTGCACATGCAGTGGGAGTATTGAGCAGGTTTATGTCAAAACTAGGAAAGGAGCATTAGATAACAGTGAAGCGAGTTTTCAGGTATTTGCATGGCACTAGTGATTATGTTCTGTGCTACCAAGGAAGACCAGGGTTGGACAGAGTGTTGGATATTCGTGGCTTTGTTGATGCAGATTGGGTTGGAGATTTGGATCAGAGAATATCTACAAGTGGGTATGTGTTTAACCTATTTGGAGGTGCAGTTAGTTGGATGAGTAAGAAACAAGCTGTAGTGGCACTATCAGCTACAGAGGCAGAATACATGGCAGCCACTCATGCAAGCAAGGAAGCAGTTTGGTTGCAGAGATTGTGTTCAACTATGGGGTTAATACAGGAAGCTATAAGGATAGATTGTGATAGCCAAAGTGTAATTTTATTGGCAAAGAACCCTGCATATCATTCAAAGACAAAGCACATTGATTTTCAGGAAGCTATAAGGATAGATTGTGATAGCCAAAGTGCAATTTTCTTGGCAAAGAACCCTGCATATCATTCAAAGACAAAGCACATTGATGTTCAGTATCACTTTGTGAGGGATAAGATAGAAGACAAAAAGGTGTTGCTGGTAAAGGTGGAAAATTTGAAGAATACGACAGATGCATTGACAAAATCTGTGAGCTCTAAGAAGTTCTCTTGGTGTAGAGAGAAAATGGGCATTTTAAGGCTGGGAAAATGACTAAACTCTCTTGTTGCCCCCTGTGGAAAGAAAACAAGTGGGAGAATGTTGGGTTGTGTTATATTCTTTTCACGTAGTTAACAGGGGGTTTGAAGGGCACCCGTAACCCTACTTTATGGGGTCGGGGCAGCGCGCCGAAAATTTTTAGTTTTGGACCCTATGTTAGGTTGGGCGGACCCACCTATGGTTTTGTGCATGATTTTCGCACATGTATTTTGGACACGATGGTTTTCGGTCCATGGTATTGGACGTGATGGTTTTGGGTCTATCATATTGGATGTGATGGTTTTTGGTCCATAGTATTGGATGCTTCGACATGTATAAATATGTATTGTAACATTGAAAGGAACATAATGAAAAAATCAAGCTGGTAGTCCCGGTTTTGGGATCCAGGGGAAAATATCTGTGTATATGTGTTTTATGTGTTAAGATCTCACATTATTTATTTTTTGTGTTTTAGAATTCATATGCAGGTAATTTCTGTGTGGGGTTGAAACCTACGAGCTAGTTCTAGAGGGCCAAAACCCTTGGGTTTGGGCCCAACCCAGAGGCTTTAGTCCCTCTTTTTTATTTTTGTTTTGTTCTTGTTTCCAAGCATTTTGTGTCTTTATTTTGTTGTAGTAGATGTTAAGCTATAAAAACTTGTGATTTTTGGCTTCCTTATCACCTCTCTTTTGGGAAAAATGGCGGGAAAGATTCACAATGTCAATCCAAAAATATTTTTATGATTTCTTGGAAATAGGTAGATGTTAGTTATCATTTTTCATATTTAGTTTCTGCAACCTAGGAGTTAGTTTAGTGATTAGAGTAGCATTGTGAAATAGAGTAATATTATAGTCAAATTCAAATCATCATTTCCATGAAAATTTATGTCATTGTGTTATTGGTCATTTAATGCATGAAGTGGGCTAGTTACAGGGTTGCTTTGACCTATAGGGGTGGCCACATATTTCACCTCCACTTTGAATTTTCAATCTTCTCCCTTTACCTCTAACACTTCTCTCAAATTTTGTTTCCACAATCATTTTATTTATGCAATTAGAGACACCGTGGGCATCCATCTTGGTGCAAGACAAACCTCTGAAAGGTCCTAGGCTTGGCTAGGAGGTTTCCCCAAACTTCATTCACTCCCTCCTGCCTTCATCCAAATATTCCTACAATCAAGACACCATCTCCACCCTCAAAATACTCTTGGAACATCTCATGTATAATTACAGGGCCTCCTATAGCAAAACATGATCTCTTGTAGTAGCACACGTAGCCGACCTATAGCATGATTTTCCTCTAACTGTTTTTCTCCCCACTTCAACCTTATCTTGGTTAAGATAAATAATGACCCCCATCTTGTGATTTAATTATCTAGAGAAGCTCTTAGACCACTCCAACCTCCTCTTTTCCTCACTGCAAAACATAGTAGAATGGTGTCCCGACATTCCTAACATCGCATCTGGGCCTACTGCAATTAAAGATCCATCCCTTACTTCCCATCTAGAAAATGTCATCAACTGGATTATTTGTTTCATCATACCATTCTATATAGCCGAGAGATAAAAGGCCCCTCCCCTGATCCATTCAGCCTACGACTGCCCAGACATATATTTACCTCTAATGACACCATGCCATAGGCTCGACCCATTTAATGCACACCATTAGTTTATAATAACAATGGATTTATTAAATTTCTCTGACTCCATAAATCCCCACCCTCCTTCAACCGGTCATGGAAACGTGGACCAACTAGCTAGGTGGAACTTACCCTCAAGCTTGCTACCAGACCATAAGAATTTTGCCATGATAGAATTAATCCTTCGAGATATCACCCCAGGAAACATGAAAAGTTACATCCAGAAAATAGTGATATGTTGCAATACCGATTTGATCAGAATCATCCTCCTACCCAGAGAATGTATTCTATGCATCCAACTTGCCATTTTTTCTCCAATCTTGTAGCCAACCATTCCCAACCACTGATCCCGTAATTGTTCGGTTTGCATCTAAAATTCAAATACTTAATTCCTAGGTCTAATTTCTGACATTTAATATAAAAAATAAGACAGATCTGTCTTATAACTTCGTCCTCCACCCCGTTGAAAACCAGTAAAGATTTTTCCTTACTCATCAAGAGGACCGACATGCCTTCGAGAAAGCATCTAGTGCATGCGAAATGTTAGCCAATTCCCCAATGGATTTCTGACCACCAAACAACAAATTTCCGATAAAACTCAAATGTGTCACTGCTTTCTTTCTCGAAAAATTTAACCCCTCCATCATCCCCTTATTCTGCATTTCCTACATCTTCAGGCTTAAGCAATCGACAACCAACAAAAAATGTAAACGGGATAGTGCAAAACCCTGCCTCAAACCCTTGTACACCCTAAAGAATTTAGTTGGGAAATCATTGATAATAACCACAAATTTGGAAGTCCTGATGCAAGCCATGATCCATCTTGATTTGAACAAATACAAGCCAGTTTTAATCAACACCAAAAACAAAAATACCCAATCCACACTATCGTACGCTTTAATCAGATCCACTTCATCAAACATGCATTTCCATGCCTACCGTTCATCTCTACCACCTTATTTCGCAATTTGCATTCGGAAAATTAATGCTAAAATTGTTAGCCTTATTTCATAATTTTCATTCAAAATAATAAAAGAAAAATTGATATATTTAGCAACAGAAAATAGACATGTCTAGAAAATTCATATATTAATATATTTGCTTCTATAATTATCACACAAAAGTAAATATATTTAAAAATGAAACTCTGAAATTATTATATTTAGAAAATTATAACTCTTGTTGAAAAGTGTGCAACAAGAAATGCTTGTTGAGAATGCAACAAGATGATGGAGCTTAGTGAAAGGAGTCGCCTTTACTAAGTGGGGCCGTAGGCAAATTATGACGCAAGTTCTATTTTTTATCACAGTGTGGGTGATCACAGTATGGGTGACCATAGTGTGAGTGATCAAAGTCTATTTTTAGACTGGCTGTCAAAAATAGAAAAGTCAAATATTATTGTCTCATAATAATATTTGGACTATAAACTTGATCTTATTCTCTTGGAGCACTTCAGGATGAGCTACGGATGTGGTACATGAAGATCCCAGAGGAAAATACGTGGTTACCTATGGGATGACTAATATTTGCATGCAGGACTTCAGTTAGAACTCAAGTGAGTTGAGTTTAGTGGACTCGAGGTGCAGTTGATGGAGTTGTGTTCAGTTTAGCTTTGTTAAACTGGTTGTATTTAGTCTAACTGATCAATAGACTAGAGATGAGTTGGGTGAATTAGTTATTAATTAATTCACAAGTTATTAACTCATAATGCAACTATAGAATACATCATTTAACTCAGTTGCATGTCAATGCATGTTCAGTTCTGCAGGGACAGGTGTTAGAGGATCAGATTGCTATCAGTTGTGACGATAGCTGTGCATGATGATTTGCACAATCGGAGGGATTGAGTATGCCAATGAATTGGCCAATATCAAGAATTGTAGCTTGTGCTCACGTCCAACAGAGTGTGAGTGATTATTTGCAGGTCAAATACGAGTTTGGTAAGCCATTCTCATCAGTTCTTGAGCAGGTATTGAGCTGGAGAGGCAGGCAAGCAGTGGAATAGATTTGGAGATCAGATCTGAGCTGTATTGTGTGTAACAGGTGGAGCTGGTACTAGATTGCTTGTGATAACCATTGTACTTTGTATTGTTACATGATTCAATCACTATAATATACAGATAGTTGGGGTTTTTAGCGAGATGCTTTCCCTGGGATACATACTGTGTTTATGAGTTTGATTGATGCTTTTATGTGCGCCTGTGAATGTTTCTGCTTCTGTAAATTGATGATCAACGTAGAGGAGATTATGTATTATACATGTTCCGCTTATAATTGTATGATCAGGAAAATCTTTTTTGAATATGTGTTAAATTATTCAAAATTTCTACATGGTATCGGAGCTGCTTGATTTGTAGAAGAGATTTTTATAGGATATCAAAGCGAGGATTGATCATCAGATCTATTATTCAGGAAGTGTTTACATTTTATTTCTTTAGGCAGAGTCTGTAATTGGGCTAGGTAGCCTCTGGATTCATCCTTCTTTTGGAAGGTGAGATATCTGGTGAATGCCCGTACAGTCGATCTCTGTACAAGAAATACTTTGTTCTCACGAATTCTAGATTGGAAGTGGTTGAGTTTTTGAGCTGGTGGAATTCGAATTTAATTCCAAAGTAAGAGATAAAACTCAGAAACATTAAGTGTGAAAATGGAGACAGTATGCCCCAGTATCTCACGAAGTTCATCCAATGCCGGGATGAGCTGGGAAGTGTGGGGGTGACTGTCGGATGAGGATGGTGAGTCTAGCACTCCTTGACCTTCCTAAAAGTTGGCATAGCTACCAGGATTCGGTGAATGAAAGGGAGAAACTTCCAAATTGGGAATTACCATGGTCGGATTTGATGCAGGAGGAGATTAGATGGCCCACCAAAGACAATTATTTAACCAAGAGTTGTGTATTCTATGCAACAGTGTGTACCTGTGTCGAACATCCCGACAACGCCAGCTATTGTAACAGTGTCACAAGTTCAAACGATGCCTATTGTATGTCAACCTCAGATCTCTCAGGTTGTAATGCAACAGCCCCTTGACCCTGTGACACAACCACAATCGCCAACTGGTGGGACGACACAGGTCCAAACGGGTTCAATTACCCCACATCTTGGTCCGTCGGTTAGTATAGCATAGTAGAACATGGCTTCACAACCATGGCTGGTGCAGTACCAACAACCACAATTCCAGCAGGTGTACCAAGGATCTGAGCAGCAGATCTTTGCGAATAGTGGACAACCGTATATTCAAAACGGTTTAAACCAACCGCTTTACAGTGGTCAAGTCCACCAACCGTATCAATCATACCAACATCAATTACATTATGCTGGTATGCAAAGGCCTACTGCTCAGGCGATTCCATCGTATCCTGGGTACGCCTCACCTAACCTGAATCAACAGTTACCATTCGTGGCAACTTTAGAATTACCGGATTTACACCGATTAACGAACGATCCAATTGCTTACGCCCCTTGGTGGCCAGCGATTCCTCACAAGCTTCCATCGGACATTCCTAAATTCAATGGAAATCCAGGCGAAGACCCGTCGAATCACGTGATGACTTTTCATCTGTGGTGTTCGTCGAACACCCTGAACGATGATTCGATAAGGCTTCGCCTTTTTCAGAGGACATTGACAGGTCCAGCGGCTAAATGGTATATTGAACTACCTAGAGCCTCTTTCGACAATTTTAGTTCCCTAGCCACGACTTTCTTAACCCATTTTCAATTACCGATAAGGTATGAAACTGGAACAGAAATCTTAACCAATTTCAAGCAGATGACGGCCACACATATATCCGATCATATACATGAGTGGCGACGTCGTCGCAGAATGGTAAAGACTTACGTTCCCGATCAGCTATTAGCTGAATGGTTTATTAAGTCGTTACTTCCTGCTATAACGGAAGATGTGGCCAAGGGGGGGTCGTAACAGAGGAGCAGGTTATTGCTCGTGCACAATATCTAGACTTAGTGTATACTCAGTCTGGCACGTTCTACGACAAGATACCTGACGCCCCTAGACCAGAATTTTCAATTCCTCCTCCTCCTAAATCAAATAGTGACTCTCATGCCGGCAATGGTGTGATTGGCACAGCAAACGCAAAGTCGACAAAGGCTTCGTCTAAGAAAGCCCGTAAGATTTCGGATCAAAATACAAATCAAGAAATTCTTGCTTCGGAAGTAAATGTCGTATCAGCAGATAAAGGCAAAGAACCCAATCAACTAGGAAGCAAGAAGAAGCAAAACAAAGGGAAGAAGAAGAAACAGGGTGAGTCATCTCCTGAGAAAACTTCTTCAAACCCTCCTAGGAAAGGGAAACCGAAAAGTCCATGCATGATATGTGACGATGATCATTGGACACACGATTGTCCATACAAAGCTGAGCTTAAGAAGTTCTTCAAAAGTTCACACACCTCAGCTGTGTTAACTGATCCGTTTCCCAATCAAGGTCAAAATCTGGTTGATAGTGGAAATGCTTCCCCGTCGCAAGTGCTAATGTTATTGATCTCCAAGCAACAAAATGATGCTTTGATTTTGACAAGGAACAAAGATTACGGGAATCTGCCGCTGTCGAATGACAAAGGTAAAGATCAACCAAGTAGTTCGACAACAACTTCGACAGAAGTTGTACCACCCATCATTCCTGAATTAACAATAAAACCGTCGAAGGGAGTAGTACACAAGTCGACATTTAATCCTCGCGCCAGAGCGGCGCAGCATTATAACATAGTGGAAGATTTGGCCCAATCGCCATCCGCTATGTCGACTCTTGAGGTACTACAAAATTGCCCATCCCAGAGGCAGGCTTTGTTATCAGCTATTGGTGGGGTGGATCCTAAGGATTCCAATCTTGTATCCTTTGACCACAAAGGATATGATCCTCAGTTACCAGCTTAACTAGCTTTCCTTATTCAAGTGAAAGCCCTCAACAAAACTGTTCAACGAACAATTATTGATGAGGGGGCATCTACATGTATCATGTCGATGAGTTGTTGGAAAGCTCTCGGATCTCCAACCTTGTCGTGATCTTCGATGACATTAAAAGCATTCGACGGAAGGACGTACACCCCGTACGGTATCCTGAATAACTTGAAGGTTGAACTAGGAGGAAAAACAGTGGAAATTGATGTTGAAGTCATCGATGGAAATCTTGACTATAACATCCTACTGGGAAGACCGTGGATATATGCCATGGCAGTTGTAGTGTCGAATTATTTTAGGAAGATCGCATTCCCTTTTCAAGGAGGGATTACGGTCGTCGACCAACCAAACTTCCTCCCTAATGGTTCACAAGTTACAGGAAGGATTCCCATGATCCATGGAAGCGACCATTCAATTCAAGTTATCGGAGTAGGCCTATTGAAAGACCCCACAATGATGGGAACTTTCGCGCTTCCACCTCCTATTTACATAGGAAATATAGCGTTGGTAGCAACCTGCAACATGATATCTTCCATGAAGGTCGCAAAAGATAATATCGACATGGATCATGCCATGGTTTTACCCCCAAGCCCAATAGAAATATTGTAGCAATCAATGTTTCGGGCATGGGAGGCGAACCCAAATCAATGCTCGTCAAGAGTTTGGGTAGATAGGTCTAGAGAATATGGTACCCCATTGGATCCTTGGTCGAAAGTACATGGGACTAACAAAGGAATCTTACAATCAATGTTGATTGAGGGGGCACCATGGAATGATCACCACCATCGTTCCCTTCTTCCAGAATATGAAGAAGATACTCAACACGACCTTTACCACCCTTCAGTTTTTGAATTCCTATCAAATACTGTAAATACGGTGGATTCCGAGCGAAACTTATCCAATATTGAAGAGACTATAGCCATAAATATCTCGACTAAACCAAATGTTGTAGAGAATATTTATGTCGGCAAAGGTTGTTCCCCTTCAGAACTGGAAATATATAACGCTCTTTTTCGCGAGTTCAGAGATGTCTTTGCTTGGTCATATGATGAAATGCCAGGCATTGACTCGAGTATTGTTGAACATGAAATCAAGATGTATCCTGATGTCAAACCAGTAAGACAACGGCTTCGGCAGGTGCACCCCAAGAAAGCTGTTTCCATAAAGGCGGAAGTTGAAAAACTTCTCCATGCTGGTTTCATCTACCCGGTTCCTCTAACCGATTGGGTATTGAATATTGTCCCTGTTATGAAGAAACAAGGGACGATTAGAGTGTGTGTCGACTATAGGGATGTAAACCAAGCTTGTCCAAAGGACAACTACCCTACACCCTTCATCGACCAGATAATTGATGAATGCGCCGGATGTGAAATCTTTTCATTTATGGATGGATTTTTCGGGTATAATCAAATAAATATCTGCCCATAGGACCAGTCAAAGACTGCATTTATTTGTCCGTGGGGCACATTCGCTTATCGAAAATTACCCTTTGGTTTAAAGAACGCAGGGGCGACGTTTCAGAGGGAAATGAATTATGCCTTCCATGACATCAAGAACATAGTTCAACCATATCTCGACGACCTTCCGGCTCATTCGCGAAAGCGGACTGATCATCTGCAGCATTTAAGAGCGATATTTCTACGTTGCCGACACTACAAGATAAGACTCAATCCGCACAAATGTGTGTTTTGCATCGGTTCTGGTCGTTTACTTGGCTTTGTAGTCTCTAAGGATGGGATTCATCTCGACCCTTGCAAGGTTCAGGCAATCATTAATTTGCCTCCACCTCCAAATTTGCTTCAGATTCAGAAACTCCAAGGGAAAGCAAACTTTCTGAGGAGGTTCATTCCAAATTACGCAGAACTTGCTAAAGGTTACACTCGACTTTTGAAAAAGGATGTACCTTTTGTCTGGGATCAGGTGGCGCAAGCTTCCTTTGATGCTCTGAAAGATTCTCTAGTAAGAGCATCATTAATGTATGCCCCAGACTATCAAAGAGATTTTAACCTGTATCTGGCTGCAGCGGATACGACCATTGCGATGGTTTTAGTTCAAGAGGTTGATGGAATTGAACATCCTATATATTATTTAAGTAATAACTTGAATGATACAGAAAGTAAATATTCTTATGTTGAAAAACTAGCGCTTGCAGCTGTTCAAGCGATTCAAAGATTTCGACATTATGTCCTCTTTCGGAAAACTACCATTTTATCAGATTGCAACCCCATGACTTATATACTGTCGCGACAGTTGCTGGGGGGCAAATATTCAAAATGGATAGCGATCCTTCAAGAGTTTGATCTGGAATTTTTAAAATCCAAATCAAAGAAAGCTCTAGTTTTCGCGGAATTATTGTGCGATCTCCCATCGTCGTCCAACGATGAAACATCCGAAGAATCAATCGTGGACGAGAATTTGTTTCTGATATCTGCAAGCAATGAGTGGTATGGAGATATCATAATTTATCTCCAAACCCAAAAGTTCAGGCCTAACACCTCTCACTCTGAACAGAAATGTATACGATACCAAGCTAAAGACTACATGATCGTCGGTGATACGCTTTACCATTGTGGTATCGATACAAATCTGAGGAGGTGCCTTACCCATGAGGAGGCCGAAAAAGCCCTGAATGAGTGTCATTCAGGCGCGTGTGGGGGGCATCAATCTGGATATGCAACAACACAAAAAATCTTACGAGCAGGATACTTCTGGCCAACCATGTGTTGGCATTATGATTCAAGTGTTGTCCTTGATGGCAACTCACTCAGAGGTTGGTACAGGTGTTCAGAGGTTGGTACAGGTGATGGCAACTTAATTAGAAGACAGATCTTAGTACAGCATGCCAAGGAAGTTCATATACGCAGGTTCGTTAAGCTCAAGTCGCGTGTACACGCTAGTTGGATTCAGAAAAAGCGCGTGTATGTGGAAAAGTACCTTTTGGTCCATGGTGGTTAGTCCTTGGAAGTTGTGCCTATGATTTCGGACCATTGTGTCTCGACGGGCGTGTCGATCCCTAGTTTTGAAGTTGATGGTATTGTGTTACTATGGTTTTGGCTCTTGGTATTGAGCAAGGCCTAAGGCTATATAAGGAGAAGAAGATCATTAGGCAAACACATCTTTCGACAAGGCTTGAATATCTAAGAGAGAAAGAGATCTGATATGCAGGTGCTGGGTTGCTTGATCTAAGCCAAGGAGAGATCACATCGGTTGATGGAAGACTAGATCTAAGGATAGATCGGGATCTAATGGTTTGAAATGCTCTATCATGATATGGGTGATTATGCGTAATTCTAGATCTGCATATTGTCACAATGTTATGTTCTGGGTCTAACTGATGTCTGGTACAGCTGCAAATTGAGAAAATTTATTTTTAGATCTGTACGCAGGTTGGCTTCGGCAAAAGCGCGTGTATACGCGGGTTTTGCTCATTTAAGTAGCGTATATCTTTTGAAGCTTGATTTTGGGTTTACAGTGGGGTCTGACTGTTATTGCAGAGTTCTGTAGTCTGCTCTGTGTTCTGGTAATTGGTGATTGACAGGGTTCAGTGGTTCAGTGATTCAAAGTTTGGTTGTTTTATGCTTCAATGATCTGTTGTGAAAATTGAATGAATTGGGGTCTACAGATTGTAATGTTGTGCTTCAGGAATATCCAGTCTGAAAATGTATGAAAGGTGGTACCTGAAGGAAAGAAGATTGTAGGTCAGCACCTACGTACTAGTATCTTGGCTAGTACAAGAGCAAAGGGTGTTGGAGCTCCCTTCCAAGGAAGTTTGGAGAACGAGAGAAGGTTGTAGCCTTCTGCAGGTTGTAGCCTGTGTACTGGTATAAGGCTGCACCAGTACAAAAGATTGTAAACTGAAGTTTCATATTAAAGAAAGATAGAGACAACTTGCAGCAGGTGGTTTTCACCCACATTGGGTTTCCACCTTACATCTTGGTGTTCATGTGTGTGGCTTTTGATCTATTCTGTTATACTGCACCTGTTTACTATTAATGTGGTGAATAATGTCCTGATGAACTTAACTGAAGAATAAGCTAACTAAATTATGAGTTTTCTTCTTATACGCTGTTTTGTTTAGTCATAGTAGCGTGTACACGCTGGTTCACCTAACTGAAGTAGCGTATATGTTTCTGAGCATTGAAAAAGTTTGATTGATCTGATAATACTGATTCACCCCCCCTCTCAGTATTATTTCCAACAATTGGTATCAGAGCAAGTCCTTCAGAGAAGCTTGATCGCTTGAAGGTAGATCATTCATCATGAGCAACTACGAGAAAGAAGCATCAATCAGGCCACCGATTTTTGATGGGACAAATTTCAATTATTGGAAGGTAAGAGTTACTGCATATCTTCAATCTCTTGGTACAGAAGTTTGGAATATTGTAGAAACAGGCTATGCTTTTCCTTCAGCTACTCCTACAGATCCAGCTGAGAAAAAACAGTATGAAACAAATGCAAAAGCAGTCAGTACTCTATTAGGAAGTATATCCCAAACAGAATTCATGAAGGTCATGCACTTCAAATCAGCAAAAGAGATATGGGACAAAATGATCACTAGCTATGAAGGAGATGAACAGGTAAAGCAAGCTAAACTTCAAACTCTCAGGATTCAATATGAGACTCTCAAGATGTATAATGATGAAAGTGTGGCTAATTATTTTCTTCGGGTAGATGAGATTGTTAATTGCATGAAAAATTTGGGTGAAGAAATAAAAGAGACTATAGTAGTTCAAAAGATTCTAAGATCATTATCCCCCAAGTTTGAATCTAAAGTATCTGCAATAGAAGAAAAAGAAAATCTCCGTGTTCTCACTATGTCTCAGCTACATGGAATTCTAACTGCTTATGAAATGAGAAAGGGAGGTCCATCTGACAGAAGGGAAGCTGCTTTTAAGGCATCAGGAAAAGAAGATTACTATGAAGCAAGCCATGTTCCAGAAGAAGAGGAAGAAGAATCAAATTTTGTCAGAAATCTTCAAAGGGGTTCTGGAAGGTTCAGAGGTAAGCTACCTTTCAAATGCTTTGCTTGTGGAAGAGTAGGTCATTATGCTGCAAAATGTCCTTATAAGGATAAAGGAAAAGAACCTGCTAGATGGAACAAGAAACAAAGTGCAAATAAGAAAAGCTACTACACCCATGAAGATAGTGATGGCTTATCAAACAGTGATGAAGATGAACAAGGTAATAAATATAAGCTGTTAATGGCATTTGAAGATGATGATTATGAGGATGCTGTAGATGTGGATAATCTCTATAATGAAATTACTAGACTCAAGAGATGCATAGAAGAAAAGAGTGTGATCATTGATACTTTGCAATTTCAAATTGATGAAAAGGAAAAACATCTTGAAAAACTAGAAGGTGAAATTGTTGGTCTCAGAAAAGAAATTGAGAAAACAAAAACTATTAATCTTAAGTTTGTCAAAGGATCTGAAACTTTGGATGAGATTATCAATGTGCAGCGGTCTCCTCTAAACAAGACAGGTTTGGGCTATAATGGAGAAACCTCTCAAGCATCCACCTCAAAAAGTTATCTTGATGCAGCAAGAAGAAATGAGCAGAAGAACAATGAAGATAATCAGGTAAAGCAGGGACGAATTACAAACAGAAACTATCAGGGACAATCCTTCTTAAGGGTGAACAAAAGCTACAACCAACCACAGGTAAAATCCTCTCAGTTTGGCTCAAGAATAGATGAAAATAGAAATTACAATCAGTTGGCTGGTAGATTCAATAACCGCAGAAGCTTCTTCAATGGACAATGCTTTTCTTGCCATAACTTTGGTCACAAAGCAGCTCAGTGTATTGCATATAAAACAATCATGACTAGGGAAGCTCAAAAACAAAGAAGTATGACAGGGATTACAAAGAGGACCTATAACAACTTTTCAGTTCTTGAAAATGAAGTTGAATGTTCTATTTGCAATAATTTTGGTCATAAAGACTCTGAATGCAGGAGCAGGTTTCAGGAGAAAAAGGAACAAGCCACGAGCACCAAAAAATGGAGAATAAAGGAACCTCAGACAGAAAGATGTGGGATAGCTTTTTATGCAGAAGGACAGGAAAATCTATGGTACATTGACAGTGGATGTTCGAAACATATGACAGGTGATAAAGAAAAACTTGAATCTTATTCTACTTTAGAAAAGGGAAAGAAAGTATCTTTTGGAAATGATACTCCTGCAACTATAAAAGGAAAAGGTATTGCTCCTTTGAAAGAAAAGGTCAAGGCTGGAAATGTTTTGTATGTTGATGGATTGAAGCATAATCTACTAAGTGTCAGCCAGATGTGTGATCAAAAAACCGAGGTTATTTTCAGATCGAATGGATGTCTTGTTCGTGATCTTGATACAGGTAAAACAGTTCTCAAAGGCAAAAGAACTCCAAATAATCTGTACATATTTGAAGAAGGACAACAACAATGCTATCTTAGCAAGGATGAAGAGCACTGGTTATGGCATCGAAGGTTGGGACATCTAAGCTTCTCACAAATAAGGAAAGCATGCAAATATCAGGCAGTTCGCGATCTTCCAGATATCAAAATTCCAGACAACACCATATGCAAATCTTGTCAGTTTGGAAAGCAAACCAGAACTAACTTTCCAGAGAAGGAAGGATCAGCTAGCTTGCCTCTTGAGCTAGTCCATACAGATGTATGTGGTCCATTTAGGAAAAGGACACCTCGAGGAGAAGAATATCTGATATTATTCATTGATGATTTCTCAAGGTTTGTTTGGTTAGGGCTTATGAAGCACAAAGATGAAGCATTCGAAAAATTCAAATCCTTCAAAGCATTGGCTGAAAATGAATCAGGACACAAAATTAAGTGCCTCAGATCTGACAGAGGTGGGGAGTTCACATCAAATGAATTTTTCGATTTCTGCGATGAACATGGGATAAGAAGAGAATTCTCTACAGCTAGAACTCCTCAGCAAAATGGGGTTGTGGAAAGAATGAACAGAACTATCCAACAAATGGCTCGTGCTATGCTCGATGAATCAGGTACTCCTACAACCTTCTGGGGTGAAGCTGCACATGCTGCTGTTATTATTCTTAACAAAACAAATGTCCGAGTAAACAGCACTCAAACACCTCATGAGCTTTGGAGTGGTAAAACTCCTTTCGTGAAGCATTTCAAAATCTTTGGGAGCAAATGTTATATTAAGAATACTGATGAGCAACTTGGCAAACTTGAACCTAGAGCAGATGAGGGCATTCTTCTTGGTTATTCTCCACATAGCAAAGCATACAAGTGCTACAATAAAAGACTTGGCAGAATTGTTGACAGTATTGATATAGTGGTTGATGAGAAGGGATATATTCCTAGGCAAGTTCATCATGAAGACATTGAAGAAGATGAAGGTTACTCTCAAAGGCGAAATGATGTAGAAGAAGAACCTCAAGAAGAAGAAGAATCTCAAGAAGAACCAGAGGAGCAGACAAGAATAGAAGAGAAAACTCCATCCAGATATGTCCAAAAGAATCATCCAGAAACTCAGATTGTGGGGCAAAAAGAAGCAGGAGTACAAACAAGAAGGACACTTGCAGAAGCTTCAAGCTACTTGGCACTACTCTCCTCCACTGAACCACAAAATGTGAAAGAGGCATGCAAAGATGAATGTTGGGTCAAAGCAATGGATGAAGAACTTGAGAAAATCGAAAAGAACAACACTTGGGAATTAGTTCCTAGACCAAAAGATAAGAATGTAATAGGAACAAAATGGGTCTTCAAGAATAAATTAAATGAAAATGGAGAAGTAATTAGAAACAAGGCCAGACTTGTTTGTAAAGGGTATGCACAGCAAGAAGGAATAGATTTTGAAGAGACCTTTGCTCCTGTGGCAAGACTAGAGGCCATCCGAATGTTCCTTGCTCTCTCAAGCTTTCAAAACTTCAAGGTATTTCAAATGGACGTGAAATCAGCCTTCCTAAATGGAGACTTAGAAGAAGAAGTATATATTGAGCAGCCAGATGGCTTCATTCTTGGGAATGATCCAAACCTTGTATGCAGATTGAAAAAGGCACTCTATGGACTCAAACAAGCTCCAAGGGCTTGGTATTATCGGTTGGACAAATATCTTCACCAACAAGGCTTTTCAAAAGGATCAGCAGATAGCAATCTCTATATAAAAGTTGAAAATAACAAATTGCTAATTCTTGTTGTTTATGTAGATGATATTATTTTTGGCAGCAATGAAGAGACTATGAGTCAAAACTTTGCCTTGGTTATGCAGAAAGAATTCGAAATGTCACTTCTTGGAGAATTGACATATTTTCTTGGATTGCAAATCCAACAAAATGAAGGAGGTATCTTCTTGTCTCAAACCAAATACCTCAAACAGATCTTGAAGAAGTATGGCATGGAAGAGTCAAAGCCAGTTTGTACACCCATGGTTACAGGATGCAGCCTCAGTGCTAATGATGAATCAGCAGCAGTTCACCAACCCACTTATAGATCCATGATTGGGAGTTTGCTTTATTTGACAGGTACTCGACCAGATATTACACATGCTGTAGGAATGGTTGGAAGATTTCAAGCCAACCCAAAGGAAACTCATCTTCAGGCAGTCAAAAGAATCTTCAAATATCTTCAAGGGACCCAAAACTATGGCTTATGGTATCCTAGAAATACAGATCTCACTCTTCATGCTTACACAGATGCAGATTGGGCTGGAAGTGTGGATGATAGGAAAAGCACAAGTGGTGGTGCTTTCTTCATGGGTTCCAGATTAGTATCTTGGTTCAGCAAGAAACAGAGTTCGATTGCCTTATCTACAGCTGAAGCAGAATATGTGGCTGCGGCATCTTGTTGCACACAACTTCTTTGGATGATGCAGACCTTGCAGGACTTTCAAATCACTTGCACTCCACCAGTTTCTATCTTATGTGATAATACTAGTGCAATCAGCATTTCAAAGAATCCAGTCATGCACTCAAAGACCAAGCACATACCAATCAAGTACCATTTTCTCCGGGAACAAGTGCTTGAGCAGAAGGTCAAGTTGGAGTATGTTCCTTCTAATGAACAAGTTGCTGATATTCTCACAAAACCACTGCCCAGGGAAACTTTTGAACATCTCAGACAAAAGCTGGGAGTAGTTGATGCTTCATCCTGCTGTTGAAGCTTGTCTGTTCTACAGAAAAGTTGGTATACGCAAGTTACGTAAGGTATATACGCATATACACGCGGATTTATGCTGGGAAAGTCACGTGTAAGGTGTACGCTTGTTGCAGGATTATATCCGCGTACATACGCTGTTTCATGCAGGAGAAATCGCGTATATGAAGTTCTGAACAGCAAGGGCAAACTCTGGAGTTCTGAACAGCAATGGGTATGTCAGAATTCTTCAGGCACAGTTTCAGGGGGTGCAGCAGGCACAGGTTCAGGGGGAGCAGCTTAAAAGTCTCATAAAGCATTGTTGGCATTCAGATGTTTTGGTTGTTGATTTCAGGAAAAGGAGCTCAGAAAGAAATCCCGGTTGCTGATCTAAAAAGATGTTTATCATATGCTGCTGGTGACTTTCATAAGTCTTGGTCTAGATCTGTTGTCTCTATGTCATATATCTCTCTTGCGATGTCTCTTTTATGGTGTCAAGGTCATGTAACGGCCTATGTTGGTTTCCCCACTATGCCTGGGATGAATGCTGTAATATAATTGGTTGTTTCTGTTATGTCCCCTCTTGGTAGGGAGTCTGGATGTATGTATTGAGTCTTTTGGTGATAGGAAGGTCCCTTATGGTGTATAAGTCTTGGTTCTTGTTGAAGAACATCTTTTGCAGATCTGGCCTACTTTCAGGGGGAGCATGAGTCAGCCAAGCAGAGGTATCAGCATGTCCTTAGGGGGAGCACAGCCCTTTGCCCTTGATGTCAAAGGGGGAGAGTGACTTGGTGTGGTGGTTGCCATCAAGTCCAAAGGGGGAGATTGTTGGCATTATGATTCAAGTGTTGTCCTTGATGGCAACTCACTCAGAGGTTGGTACAGGTGTTCAGAGGTTGGTACAGGTGATGGCAACTTAATCAGAAGACAGATCTTAGTACAGCATGCCAAGGAAGTTCATATACGCAGGTTCGTTAAGCTCAAGTCGCGTGTACATGCTAGTTGGATTCAGAAAAAGCGCGTGTATGTGGAAAAGTACCTTTTGGTCCATGGTGGTTAGTCCTTGGAAGTTGTGCCTATGATTTCGGACCATTGTGTCTCGACGGGCGTGTCGATCCCTAGTTTTGAAGTTGATGGTATTGTGTTACTATGGTTTTGGCTCTTGGTATTGAGCAAGGCCTAAGGCTATATAAGGAGAAGAAGATCATTAGGCAAACACATCTTTCGACAAGGCTTGAATATCTAAGAGAGAAAGAGATCTGATATGTAGGTGTTGGGTTGCTTGATCTAAGCCAAGGAGAGATCACATCGGTTGATGGAAGACTAGATCTAAGGATAGATCGGGATCTAATGGTTTGAAATGCTCTATCATGATATGGGTGATTATGCGTATTTCTAGATCTGCATATTGTCGCAATGTTATGTTCTGGGTCTAACTGATGTCTGGTACAGCTGCAAATTGAGAAAATTTATTTTTAGATCTGTACGCAGGTTGGCTTCGGCAAAAGCGCGTGTATACGCGGGTTTTGCTCATTGAAGTAGCGTATATCTTTTGAAGCTTGATTTTGGGTTTACAGTGGGGTCTGACTATTATTGCAGAGTTTTGTAGTCTGCTCTGTGTTCTGGTAACTGGTGATTGACAGGGTTCAGTGGTTCAGTGATTCAAAGTTTGGTTGTTTTATGCTTCAATGATCTGTTGTGAAAATTGAATGAATTGGGGTCTACAGATTGTAATGTTGTGCTTCAGGAATATCCAGTCTGAAAATGTATGAAAGGTGGTACCTGAAGGAAAGAAGATTGTAGGTCAGCACCTACGTACTAGTATCTTGGCTAGTACAAGAGCAAAGGGGGTTGGAGCTCCCTTCCAAGGAAGTTTGGAGAACGAGAGAAGGTTGTAGCCTTCTGCAGGTTGTAGCCTGCGTACTGGTATAAGGCTGCACCAGTACAAAAGATTGTAAACTGAAGTTTCATATTAAAGAAAGATAGAGACAACTTGCAGCAGGTGGTTTTCACCCACATTGGGTTTCCACCTTACATCTTGGTGTTCATGTGTGTGGCTTTTGATCTATTCTGTTATACTGCACCTGTTTACTATTAATGTGGTGAATAATGTCCTGATGAACTTAACTGAAGAATAAGCTAACTAAATTATGAGTTTTCTTCTTATACGCTGTTTTGTTTAGTCATAGTAGCGTGTACACGCTGGTTCACCTAACTGAAGTAGCGTATATGTTTCTGAGCATTGAAAAAGTTTGATTGATCTGATAATACGGATTCACCCCCCCTCTCAGTATTATTTCCAACACCATGTTCAAAGATTGCATAATCGCAGTCAGAAGTTGCTATGCATGTCAGATTTTTGATAGCAAAACCAGAAGACCACCCGCACCTTTACAGCCAATAGTTGCTGTTGGGCCTTTCGCCAAATGGGGCATCGATTTCATGCAATGTAACCCCACCTCGACCGGGGGGCATGGGTATATTATAGTCGTCGTTGACTATTTTACCAAATGGGCCGAGGCGATGCCTACATTGGATAACACTGGTGAAACAGCTGCCCTTTTCTTTTTCAATCATGTAGTCGCCAGGTTCGGCGTACCGCAGGCTATGGTTACAGATCATGGATCACATTTTCGCAATCACATGATGGTTGAATTAGCTACCACGCTAGGGCTATCTCACGACAGCTCTACCTCGTATTATCCGCAAGCCAACGGACAAGTTGAAGCGATCAACAAGGTCCTGAAGCATATGTTGCAAAGGATGATCGGGGTTCACAAAAGAAGGTGGCACCTAATCCTGTACTCAGCCTTGTGGGCTTACCGAACATCGGTAAAGAATGCGACTGGGTTCACACCTTTCCAATTGGTGTATGGCCTGGAGGCAGTCTTACCAGTCCAGTGTGAAATTTCGTCTCTTAAACTCGCAATTGACCTCCTCCCTGGAACTTCTGAGGAAGAGGCCCGTTTCTTGGAATTAATCCAATTGGATGAAACCCATCGTGACGCCGCTTTGGCTAACGAAGCCCATAAGAAACGAGTCAAGGCGCAGTTCGACAAAAATGTCAAACCCCGTGTCTTCTCAGAAGGTGACTTGGTCTTGCTTTACGACCAAGAATCCGATAAATTGGGAGCAGGAAAATTTAATTCTTTGTGGATGGGCCCCTATATTGTTAAACGAGTGTTAGCAAAAGGAGCCTACGAGTTAATGGATTATGACGGAATTCCACTGGCGCAACCCCGTAATGGGTTGTACCTCAAGCGTTACTATGCCTAAATAGTAACCTGTGTGCTTTTGTTGTATTTTGTTTTCGCTAAAGTGTTTGTTTTGGTCGAGTAATCCCCCTCTTTTTTACATTTATTGCAGATGTTGAACCTTTCTGAGACATGTGTGGGATATGCTGATGGAGCGAGTCGTAGTTCGCGGAACCTGTCCTCCGCGGCCTAGGCCATTTTTTATCCAAGCGGTGAGTTAGTGAGTTTCAGAGGTGTGTGTATTGGGCAATCAACGAATAATATCGCTGAGTATAGCGCGTTGATAGAACTCCTCTCTGATTCCATTGCCCATGGTATACGCCAACTAATCGTCAGGCTAGACTCACAACTCATGATACTACAACTCAATGGTATATATTCTGTCCGCAATCCAGCTATTTATCGAATGTTTCTAAGGGTTAAGATTTTGGAAAGACAGTTTGATTCAATTCAATACCAACATATTTCCAGGAACTTAAACACATTAACAGATTCATTAGCAAACTATGTATTAGATAGACATTTGCGACATTTATAAAGAGAAATGCATCATCAATGTTATGCAAGTGGATCATGCAACTCAACTAGAATAAACCTCGAAAATTAAAATATGTATATATAAGTTGTTTATCGTTTACACATAATGTTCTGTAACCAAGACAAAAATTGGTTGCATGACCCAAAAACTCAAAAGTGCTAGGGGGCACCCTAGCCTAGTGATGCTCATGATAGCACGTCACGGCCTGTGCAATCATGCGCAAGAGACGAGTCCATCGTCTAGGCACACCAGTAGTATGTCGTTGCAACTGTAAAGGTAACTCATCGATCCGTACATCCGGAATACCGAGAGTAAGGCTCTCAACCTACTCCTGCATAGCTGTAAGGGTCTCGGCTACGTCAAGGTCGCGAAGGATCACCCTCCCAGCAGGCTCCCTTGCTGGGGCAGCGACCGGCGGTCTCAGACGAATGGCTGGACGAACAGGACCAACATCTGCATGCACACAAGAGTTTGATTAAAAGTCTTGACAGAACAAAGCACAGCAACATTATGAATAAAAACAGTAAACAGTGATATGGTCAGAGATTTTACCAATAACGCCCCACTGTTCGCCATCCGGTAACACCAAATCTAGATCACCTCGGAAATCCATGCCCACATATGGATACTCGGAAAAGACCATCTCCTGGCGCTCGAACCACCTGAAGAAGGTATCAGTGAAAGTAATCTGAGGTTGACCAGCATGCCTAGACATGTGATCGACCCATCTCTGCATGCGTGGCTCGGTCGGAGAAGGCAAGTCGAGCGCAATATACTGAGGCTACATCAGTGGTATTTTCTCCAAGGAAAAGGCAGTCAGAATAGAACCAAATCCAAAGTTCTTCAGCTTCCCGTCCTTTACCTTGGTCAATTGACTTTTCATCTGAACAAGTACTGCATCACACCAGTTGAATACTTTCGGTTGGAGACACTCCAAGGCGTGCTGCATGTAAGACCTGTTGGCGACATGAAGAGATGCACTACCGGCCATCCTACCGATAGTATACAGAATGGACCTGAGAGACCTGTCAGTAATCTCATGGATAACAACCTTACCGTCTCTGCTCGGCTGGGAACCTTCCCTGCAATACTGGCGAACATAGTCTCTCACGGAGTCATTCCCCCGGGCCGAACTTGACAAAGAAATGGGGGCACCCCGCCTTGACAACCCAGTCAAGAAGTAAATGTCTACGATGGTCAAGGGGATGGATTTTCCCCTAATCTGGAATACTTGGTTGATGGGATCCCAAGCATCAAGCATGTACTGCAGTAAAGAGATCTGTGCTCTCATGCTAGAGATACGGAAAAACTTCAGCAGGCCACAGTTCCGCAGCGCGTTCACCGTGACAGGGTCATGGAGAGAAATCATATCTTCTTCTTCATGTTCTCGTTCTCGCCATGTAAGGGACATTTTGCTCAAAGATCCCTGCAAAACAAACAAGAGAATGAGTAAGATCCTGGATTTGATGAGAAACTGGCGAAATTTCATCAAAAACTATGCCAAAAAATCAGTTTTCTAAGCCCAACGCAGGTAGACAGTGTCCCACCTGCGTTGAAGGTCAAGTTGCCTCAAGGCAGCTTGACATTCAATGCAGTTTTCGAGTGGACAACCCGCGTTGATGACAGGGCACCCTGGCAAAACCCCAGGTGCTCAGAAAGACTGGGAAACAGGCACAGAATGGAAAAATGAAACCATGAAAAGAAAGAGCTAGGGTTTAGCTCCTACCTGGTCCAAACGGCGCCGAGAATCGTCCACAGAATCTCCCAAAATCAGCTGGTGAAAATCAAGGGGGAAGAGGCACCTCCAAAGCTCCAACAAACCAAGTTCAAATGAAATGGTAAAATGAGAGGTAAAAACACTTTTTAATTGCTTTTTACGTAGTTCAAAGCGGAATATTAGGGTTTTTATCTCATGTTATGTATTTCTAACTAAGTTTGATGCAGCAATTGGGAATGCAGTACTATCCGTGAAAAGAGAAAAGCTAGTTATGGTAAAAAATCAAAATTTGACCATATAAACGAGCAGTTTTAGCATAAAGTTCATGCTCGTTAAAAAATAAACGCAAGATCCGAGCAGTTTTAACGCGGAATTCATGCTCGTTAAAAATTAAACATAAGCTTGAGCAATGTTTTGGCGCATTCAAGCTCATTAAAAAATGAACCCATCCCGGTAAATAACCATTGTGTATGTAATCTCATCTGCCATAAAAGCCTTGGTCGTGTTTGCACCATCACCTCCACTTTTCATTTGGCCGATCCTTTACCTCCATCTGATTGTTTACCCTTTTTTAGGAACAGCTGCGAAGAGTGATTTCACTTAGCCATCCTTGTGACACTGCCATGATTGGAAAATTCCAACTTGTACCTGGAATCAGCTGCTAACCCTGTTCATCACTCGTTCCTCAGAAGACGAGTCTTCTTTAAGCTCTTTTCAACTGACTCGTAAAATATGAAAAGATTGCCGAGTTTTGGCCTTCCAGCTCGTTAAAATGACCGGAAGTGCTATCCCTCCTCTAGATTTTAATCTTTTTGGACCTGAGGGATTATTGCACAAAAAGATCGAGCGCTTGTTTTGTTCGGCTCGTTAAAACTATCGAAAACTCATCCCTTCTGTATTGTTTTATACTTTTTCGGACTTAAGGGATTAGATGACGAAAAAGGACTTTTGGAGTTAACTTTATGTACCTTTTCAGACTCTCTAAAAATGAAAACGACCGAGTTATCCTTGTCGTTAGACTCGTTAAAATCACTAAATAGCGACAAACTTGTCTTTAGACGAGAACGAGTTTCACTATCACTAGGCTCGTTAAAACATAGCGATGGGCTTGCCCGAAGGGCAGGTTATAGAACAAGCATATGTTATCCTCCTCAAGCTTGACAAAAATAAAGAGGTACTGGTCAGCAATGACTGGGGAAAAATTGGGAAAAATCAAGAAAACTTTGATGGTAGCAGGTCGCTCTTGAACATGACACTTTTCCTCCGTACCACAATCGGGTTGGGTTGTTTCATTCACCGGTCACATCACCATGGTCTCGCCATACCATCCATACTTGGGGTAATGCTACCAATCCATTGCATCAGTGTCGCTATATGTTCAAGAGAAGTCGTTCAGAAAGAGTCAACCGGGTCCCATCCACTGCCATACATTATCCTTCATCCATTCATGACCGCCACCCTGAATCATATGTCACAGATCATTTTCACCTCCATTAAAATCATTAGCTCCGTTCCGTGTCACTGATGTGGGATTCATTAAGGCCCTCCTTTGACGGATCGCTTCTTGTCGACATCGGCTCATTATCCAAGAAATTGATCTAGGAACAACCCCTTCAGTACTTTGAAGCTTGCATGCCTCAACGGCAAGTTTCTCACTTCCGGCGACAGGTATACATCAATGACCTTCGACCAGAATATTTTGCATGGTGTTCAACGCCAAGTCCTTTATTCACACCACGTGAATTGTACTCCAGTACCTTGAGGGTCATTATCATTATCGGTGATTCCTCTCGCGCTTGTTAACGGTTTACATCATTGACCGGTAATCAAGCAATGTCTTTTCATGTTCGACTTCAGCGCAATTCTCACATGGATCGACTTGTACTTAGAGTGAAGATCGAACGAGTTTGAAGACCCTGGATCTAGTTTCATCCATCCGGGCTGCGATGTATATTCAGGAAAAATAAAGACATTTGACATGTACATCATTGCAGCAGATGATCATCCTACTCAAAGGATGATAATTTCACCAAAATTATCAGTCTACCATCAGACGATCGTCTGTTCTATGTACAAAAGTGAATTTATAAAGCTAAGCATGGGAATTCCCGCCTCAGCTTGATCATGAAAGCAGTATGAATCATAATGTATTGTATTGTATCTTATTACAGGTCTCCTCCCAGCAAATGGATGAACTTCGGACCCTCCTGGATAAAGCATTTCACCCGATAAACGGCCTCATACTTTAGGGGGCAACTGTTATAGACATTTTTTTGCCTTACAGCATTGAGCATGAAATGTCCATAATCAAGGGATCCAAAGTCCCTAAACATGTTGTTCCTACCCCTAGAGGAACAAGGCCAACAAACCACAGCAATTCACAGAAGTTCTCCACCTGAAAACACTCAAAAACAAGCCAATTCTAGATCATGTCAACTGCTCCACTGAGCATCTGCGCTGAATGTCAACTACTCCACTGTCTACCTACATTGAATGTCAACTCCAACAAAGGCTACCTGCGCTGAGCGTAATTGGACAAGTGGCAGGCTCATTTCTCAATGTGTCAATGCTCAGGAAGCTTCCAAAATGACACTTGCCTCAGGGAATTCGACTGGTGATGAGTAAGAGGTTCCAAATCTCCAAGTGGAAGCAAGAACCTCCAAGTGGACTCAAGAACTGAGAGAAGGAGAGGACACTAGTCAGATCTCAAGCTGACTCATCCTCTCTCCAAAATAACTATATATAGATCTCTCCTCCATGAGATCTAGAGGCGGGAATTTTGTTATTGCAAAGAATTTTTGTTGGTTTGAGATTGGATCATTGGGTGCTTAATGCTTTGAAGGGAGTTGAAGAAGGAATTCCATTCTGTTGGGAAGGAGATGCTGGATTGGAGTCCTCTGGGTTGTATCTCTTCCTGAACCTTGTTATCAATCAATAAAGCTATCTTGGTTCTTTCCTATATGCTAGTGTATTTTGTATGATTGCATTAGTGTATTTGATTTACTTCTAATCCTGAATCATTTATGAATATGAATATTTACCTTTGTTTGGTGTTCTTCTCTTGTCGCAAGTAGCTGTTCTCTTGTCACAGGTAGTTGTTCTCTTGTGATCTCGTGGGAATCAAGTAGTTGTTCTCTTGAGCAAGCGAGGAGGCAAGTAGCTGTGGACACCCAAAGAGAAGAGGATCTAGATCGAGGGACAACCAAAAGACAACGATAATTCTACCGATCTCCCCTCTTTCACATTTCATAAAGGAAGAAATCAGAGTAGTTGTATATGTTTGTTGCTAAGGCACTGTCACACCTTAGGTGGATAGGATCGTCCTGCATAGGCATTTTTCCCCACAACATTGTGTCAAAGCGTCTAAAATTTATTTTAATCGGAATAAATATCACCTTTCCTAAGATGGTCTTAGGTTGAGAAAAATGGAGCCCACCAACCAAGGAATTCCCCATGGGGAAAATCCTAGTCCCTTCTCTTCTTGGGGAGATGTTGGTGCGTCCCATATGGCCACATTGTCGCTTCCAGGATTGACAATCGGCTTGCCCGTATGGCTCTTCTCAACCTCTGTCGTTCAGAACATCGTGATTCCTGAACAATCAAGTCAGCAACTAAACGATACCAGAGTTACCCCCCAACCTTCTACTTCGTCCAATTCTTCCTCTCCTCCTTCCTCTTCGCTTGATGAAACTGGTAAAGCAAAAAATCGAGTAACCGAGAAGAAGAAGGAGCCAAAGGTGAAAATGGGCGACCAGGCATCATCTAGCGAAAATCCACACACTGCACCATCCAGGCCTAAATCGCCATGTGTCATTTGCAAAGGAGACCACTATCGTCGAGTTTGTCCTTGCATCCCTCGGATCTTAAGGGATTGGTCTCCTCGTTTTCACAATCTGGTGTCGTCAACCTCTGATGATCATGTTGAAGGTACACCGTCAACTAGTGAAAGTGAAGCCCCTAGACAAAAAGGAAGATGTAAATTCCCTTGTAAATTGTGTGAAGGTGATCACGCCGTCCACCGTTGTCCCTTCTTAGACGAGGCTAAAAGAGTTTTGGACGACCGTCCAGTTTCACCATTACGACTTCCTCCTGGATATAAGAAGCTCTTGCCGAGTCCGTCACTAGTTGAAAATCCGGTTGACACGCCCTTGTGGTCGGCCGAAGCGTCTATCATTGAAGATAAACCATCTAAATCCACACCAAAAGAAAGTCAAAAGGTCGAGACGGCAGTTGACCCGGTCTTGCCTTCAGAGGGTCCATCTTCAGATGATACAATCACCGAAGAGAACAAGGATGACACCGTCCAAATTCTTTTCGTAAGCATAGACTCTGATGAACATCGGGGCAGTCTACCCATTCCTTTACCGCAGGAAGGAAGTTCGTCAGAGTCATATCTAGCCGTCTATTCGGTCCCACCTCCAAGCAACCTAGTTGTTTCCTTCGATTGGAATCTACTAGGCAAACCCCATTTACCAGCTAGTGTACCATTTCGAATCATTGCTCAAATATATAGAATGGTCATGGCCGGTACCATCATAGATGAAGGGGCTTCTGTGAGTATCCTTTCCTCAACTGCTTGGAAAGCACTTGGTTCGCCATCACTTTTTCTAGAGATGAGAAATATAACAGGCTTTGACAAAGGAACCAGTCGACCGTTAGGGATCCTTCCCAATGTGCCGATAACATTGAGAAGGAAAATCGTTCACATGAACGTAATGGTAGTCCAAGGACCCCTGGATTATAATATACTCCTTGGAAGAGACTATATTTATTGCATGGGAGCCATTGTCTCCTCACTCTTTAGAGTAATGTGTTTTCCGCATGAAGGAAGAGTGGTCAAGCTCATAGACCAGCTTTCATTCCCCGATTCACACATAGAAAATAGTCATATACCAACCTTGAATGTTCTTTTCACGCAAGGAATGTCTCATCAATCCCCAGTCCATCCTCCTGATGAGCGCGAGTGATTCGGAGGATATGGCTGAAACCCAGGGGGCATGCACCCTGGCCTGTTTCGACAAGAGAACCTTGGGTATAGGGTAGGTTTCCACAGAGGATATATGACTGGTTGACACACCCGTCCATTTTGGAAAATGGGATTAGACCGGAATAAGATACTTCTGTTAAGGTAGGCCTTTCCCGATAGAACAAATGTTTTGTCTGCAAATTGAGGGGTAACCTAGAAAAGGTAGGCCTTTCCCGATAAAACAAGTGTTTTGTCTGCAAATTGAGGGGTAACCTGGAAACTCTACTTCGCTATACCTGGGGGCATGCAAACCTTTTGGCATGCAAGCGAAGAGCAACCATTTATATTTTAAATTTATAGGTCCTCTAACCCTTTAAACTCGTAGGATTGGTCGTTTCCTAACTTGCATAAAGAAAGGATGCGGGGCAAAGCTTTGAAAAAATGCCATTTTATATATGAGACATCCTTATTATATGACTGGATTAATCGAGCAGTTTTAACGCAGAATTCAAGCTCGTTAAAAAATAAACATAAGAAATGAGCAAATGTTCCCCCAGAGTTTAAGCTCATTAAAAAATGAACCAATCTCCGGTAAATAACCATCGTGAATGTATTATCACCAGCCTTTGAAACTTTGGTCTTGTTCTAATCATCACCTCCACTCTGTATTGGCTGATCATTCACCTCCATTTGATTGTTTACCCTTTTTGAGGAACAGCCGCGAAGAGTGATCCTATTAGCCTTCCTTGTGACACTGTCGTGATTGGAAAATTCCAAACCTTACCTGGAATCAGCTGCTACCCGAATTTATCACTCGTTCCTCAAAAACCAAGTGTCCTTTAAGCTCTTTTCAATTGACTCATAAAATATGAAAATATTGCCGAGCCATTGGCCTCTCCAGCTCGTTAAAGGGACCGGAAGTGCTATCCCTCCTTTAGATTTTAATCTTTCTGGACTTGAGGGATTATTACACAAAAAGATCGAGCGCTTGTCTTGTTCGGCTCATTAAAAGTACCAAAAATTCATCCCTTTTGTATTGTTTTATACTTTTTCGGGCTCAAGGGATTATATGATGAAAAAGCATTATTGGATTTTTCTTTACGTCCCTTTTTCAGACTCTCTAAAATTTGAAAGGACCGAGTTATCCTTGTCGTTAAACTCGTTAAAACCGAAATAGCGACAAACTTGTCCATACAGACAAGAACAAGTTTCATTATCGCTAGGCTCGTTAAAACATAGCAATGGGTTTTCCTGGAGGGAAAATTATAGAACAAGCATATGTTATCCTCCTTAAGCTTGACAAAAATAAAGAGGTACTGGTCAGCAATGACTAGGCAAAAATTGGGAAGAAAACTTGAAAAAACTTGATCGGTAGCAAGTCGCTCTTGAACATGACACTTTCACTCCACATCTGAGTCGGGTTGGGTTGTTCCATTCACTGGTCACATCACCATGGTTCCGTCACACCATCCATATTTGGGGTTAATGCTACCGATCCATCATGTCAGTGTCGCCGATATGTTCAAGAGAAGTCATTCAGAGAATTCGCTTGTGTCTCACCCACTGCAATACATTTACGTTGCATTCTTTCATGACTGCCACCCTGACCCTTATATCACCAGATCGTTTTCACCTCCATTAAAATCCTTTGCTCCGTTCTATGTTATTGATGTCGGATTCACTAAGGCCCTCCTATGACGGATCGCTTCTTGTCGACATCAGCTCATTATCCAAAAAGTCGATCTAGGAACAACCCTTTCAGTACTTTGAAGCTTGCATGCCTCAATGGCAAGTTTCTCACTTCCGGCGACAGGTTTACATCAATGGCCTTTGACCAAAAGATTTTGCATGGCGTTTGATGCCAAGTCCTTTATTCACACCACGTGAATTGTACTGTAGTACCTTGAGGGTCATCATCATTATCGGTGATTCCTCTCGCGCCTGTTAATAGCTTACATCATTGGCTGGTAATCAGACGATGTCTTTCCATGTTCGACTCCAGAACATCTCTCACATGGATTGACTTCTACTTTGAGTGAAGATCGAACGAGATTGAAGACCTCGGATCTAGTTTCATCCATCCAGGCTGCGATATATATTCAGGAAAATAAAGACATCAAATGTACATCATTACTGCATAGATAATCATCCAACCTAAGGGATGATGGCTCTACCAGAATCATCAGTCTACACTTAGACGGTTGTCTGTCTTATGTACATGAAAATGAATTTATAAAGCTGATCATGGGAATGCCCACCTCAGCTAGATCATGAAAATATTATGAAGATAATGTATTTTATTGTATCTTATTACAGGTCACCTTCCAGCTTGAAAGAACTTCAGATCCTCATGATAAAGCATTTCACCTGACATCAACAGATTAACGACCTCATGCTTTAGGGGGCAGCCGTTATAGAAATTTTTGGGCACTGCAACCCCAATCATAAATGTCCATAAACAAAGGGCTATTAAGTCCATAAAAGTGTTATTCCAACCTCTAAAAGAACAAGGTCAACTGATTACATCTTCTCCCAGAAGTTCTCCATGAAATACTGCTCAAAACTGGTTAAAACTGGACCATCTCACCTGCTCCATGGTCAAAGTGCACTGAATCCCACCTAAATACACACAGGCGGTGTGATGCATCTTGAAAAGCCCTTCTATGGGGTGCGATGGGCGAGAGTGGACAAATGGCAGGGTCAATCTGCAAGGTGGAAGATCATGGAATCTTCTAGAAACTTCTCATGTGACACTTGCCTCTCTACATTCTCCCAGGGATGAGGAAGAGATCATAAATCTCCAAGTGGAATCAAGAACTATTAGAGAGAGGACACTAATCAACTCTCAAAATCTGACTCACCCCCCTTGCAAACAACTATATATGGATCCCTCATCCCAGAGATCCGGAGGCTGGAATTTTGTATCTTGTAAGGAAGTGCTGCTGGTTTCTTGGTGCAATATCATAGTGTTGGGTGATCTAAGATTTTCATGAGGTGAAGAAGGGCTTTCTTGCTGAGAGGATGATGCTGGGTCAGAAAAATTGGTTGTAATCCTCTTTGCTATTTCTTGATTATCAATAAAGCTATTCAAGTTTTCCTCCACATTCTTCTATGATTGATGATATATGCATTTGTGTGGTCAATATATATCTGGTCCTATATTGTTTGTGATAATAGATCTATGTTCTTGGATAGTGTTATGCTACTTTTATTCTACAGGTGCTCTTTGAAGCTGGGTAGACGAGGAAGCGGGTGGCAAAGATCTATCAAAAGGGAGAGGAATCAAGCAAGGAACCAAGCGCAAGACAGAGGTTTGTCTCCTTTATTCCCCTCTTATCTATTTCTCATAAAGGAAAATGAAAGTAGTTTTATTTTGTTTGTTTCTAAGGTAGCTACGAGCCTTAGTGGGACTAGAAGCTCTGCATAGACACTAGATTTCCCGATAACAACCCTCCCATTTCACATACATGTTGATTCCTCACATAAAGCCATAGGAACAGCCTTAGGACTAGTAGAAGAGAAATTGCCTTATGCCATCTACTTTACCAGTAAAAACCTATCCAAGGCTGAACTAAACTATATCGTGACAAAAAAAGAACTCCTAGCTATTGTGCATTCATTGAACACGTTTAGGCATTACATTATAGTCTATCAGACATTTGTGCATACTGATCATGCTGCAATTAAATATTTAATGAACAAACCAGATGTAAATGCTAGAATCATAAGATGGTTAATTTTATTGCAGTAGTTTGATTTAACTATTGTTGATAAGCCTGGTAAAGAAAACGTTGTTGCTAACTTTCTGTCTAGAGTGAATCTTCCTGCAGGTGAAGAAGGAATGGGGGATGATCAGTTCCTAGATGAGCACTTGTTCACTATTTTAGTGCTCTCCCCATGGTTTGCTGATATAGAAAAATACCTGGTGTCAGCACAGTTCCCACCAAACCTGCCCTCCAGAGAGAAAAGCAAGATAATTAGGAAAAGTTCCCCCTTCACCTGGATTGGGGGCAATTTGTTCAAACTTGGCCCAAATTAGATCTTGAGAAGATGTATAAGGGAAGAGGAGGTATTTTACATCCTTCTAACCTATCATGATCGGCCCTATGGAGGTCACTTTGTAGCAAAAAGGAGAACATTCAAGGTGCTGCAAGTAGAATATTACTAGCCTACTCTTCATCAGGGTGTGAAGAAATATGTTAGTCAGTGTGATTGGTGCCAGAGGATGGGAAAGCCGACTCCAAGGGATGAAATGTCCTTACAGCCTCAAGTGACTTTTGGGCCATTTGACAAGTGGGGCATTCACTTCATTGGGCCTATCAACCCTCCTTCAAAGCAAAAACAACACAACATTGTGTGCACTGATTATCTAACTAAGTGGGCAGAAACCAAAGCAATCAAGGCAGCAACAGAAGAAAAGGTGGCTGAGTTTCTAAGGGAGAACATATTCTACAAATTTGGGTACCTTAGAGAACTATTCATAGACCAAGGTAGCCAATTCACCTCCAACATGATCAAAACACTGCTCAAGAATCACAAGATCAAACATAGGACCTCCACTCCTTATCATCCACAAACTAATGGGCAAGTGGAGGGGACCAATAAAGCATTGGAGAACATACTGACCAAGCTAGTGAACAACAACAAAAAGGACTAGGTTGAGAGACTAGTTGAGGCCACCTGGGCCTATAATACAAAATTGAAAACCACCACTGGATTTACACCCTATGAGCTTGTTTATGGGAAAAAGGCTTTTATGTCCATTGAATTTGTATATAACACATTGAGGATGGCAGCCCAACTAGATCTAGATCTCAGTCATGCACAAAAAGAAAGGATGTTCCATTTGAACGGCCTAGATGAATTTAGAATGCAGGCCCTCCTCCACACAGAGATAATTCAACTTTAGAGAAATATTTTCCATGCCAAGAATATCAAGGAGAAGTTGTTTCAAGAAGGAGACTAATCATTATTATATGATTCAAGTTACAAGAACTTCAAGGGAAAGCTAAGAACAAGGTGGCTCGGACCATATGTGGTGGAAAGATGTCATGAAAATCGTTCAGTGCGAATCGAGACTATAGATAAAGAAGCCATTCCTTTGCTGGTTAATGGACACAGATTGAAATTATACAAGAGGCCTTCATCTAAACAAGAGTTCATTGACAACATCAATAAGACATTGATGATGGTGGAGCAAGTTTTAGCTCCTCCCTCGTTAGGTCATTAATGAAAAGAAAAAAACAAAACAGAATAAAAATTAAGATGAAAACCTCGAGTCCCATATTTGGGGTTGAAAACCTCCATGAGACAACCCAAGGATGAGAAAAAAGGAAAGAAAAAGAAGATCCCTAGGTGAAAAGCTTCCTTGAGGTGCGCAGGGAAGATATCTAGGGCGAAAACCTCTTTGAGGCAGCCTAGGTGTTATATATATATATATATATATATAAGAAAAAGAAAAAAAACATAATTGTTGTTTGCAAGAGGGTGAGAAAGACAATCGAGGAGTAGAGAGAAGATCCAAAGGGGGCCCTGCCGCACATATGTTCATCTCCCCCACTCCTTACCATGCATCCCTCCATGGATTCCATTATTTTTTCACTTCACTACTTCAATTTAGGAGAAGACTGTGTTTTCCACAGTATCACCTCATCCATTACGATCATCCCTGCCTTCACACACACTCCTACTCCCTTTGTACATGTAGTAGTATTTGATCTACATTCACAGAAATCATCAACAGACAACAGAAGAGCCAGAAAGGTGACCATACATGCAACAACATCTGATCTACAGTCAGGAAACCATTAGCAGACAATAGAGGGGGAAGAAGAATGACCATCAAGAGATCCTCTGATCCTTGACAACTGTTGCATGGCATTAAGGCCACAAGTAATTATCCTACTCACTCACTCATCTACATCATGTGATCAAAAGTTGTAAAGGCTAAGAGGTAGTTGGTTTGTGAGTAAAAAGGTGGCCGATTTCCTTTAAAAAGGCTATGTCCTGCAAAACCTCAGGATCCCTATAACATGGACAGTCTTCAATGACTTACAAGCAGACGATGACATCAAAACCTTCATCTATGATGTTAGTCCTTCTGTCAGTAAGGAGGAGACAAAACAAGAAACAACAGATACCGAGCTATATGGGGATGAGATGGATAAAGAAGACACTAATACAAAGGAACATGATGTTGAAATAGAAGAAGAAGAAGGCATTAAAATGAAGAAGAACAAGCAGCAAGAAACAAAGGAGCTAAGTGGCTTCAGGGACAGAGAGGCAGCTAAACAATCAAATCCCATGGCCTTAATCAACACCCATTATCTATTTGCAAATAATCCTCAGCTAACACTTAGGTACCTTGTTGCCCAAGGGAAAAGTACACATTATGAGGATCTATTTAGGCTACTAAAGAAATAATAATAGACATGCCTGCTAAAAAAGGGATGAAAGACATTGTCCCATAGTTTGAAGATCACAGAATATCAGTGGGAAGAAGAAGAAAGGAAAGTAGGCTGTTATAAAAGGGAAGAAAACACGATAATAGAAGCATGAGATATCAGAGAGGCTACTAGAGCCACTAAGTTTCTCAGAGGATGAGCAACACTTTCAGTAGGGGGATGATGATGAGTATCATCATTGATTAATTATATGGGCCTTAATTGGCCTTAATCCACCTCCTAAATTAGTCAAACCAACTATCCTCACAACTTATTGCATACTTTTGATTATATTTTGCTTATGGGTTGAGTTAGAGTCGGATATTTTGCTTTGTGGTATAATGTGCATATAATGCAGGAATAAAGGATAAAAGCAAAGGAAATGCAGGGATAAAAGGGTAAAAGTAAGGAACTATGGTAAAATACCTTGGTAAAAACTCGGATGGGACAAGAAAGAGGAATTAGAGGAGGTAAATCCTCCTCATTTACTGCCCATCCATTGGAATATCCCTCTATTAGCTGAAAGTACACACAGGAGTAGAACATGACAACCAAGCAAGTGGAAGTACAAGCATCCTCCCTACTAGAAGGCAGCCGAGCTAGTGAATGTCAAAGGACAAGTTACCATTAAGTTGGGAGTTGTACCTCCTTGATTTTGTGGGAAGTTGTTGAGACTTCAAATGTATAAATAAGGAGGCTTAGGACCTTAGTTTTGTTAGCCAGTCATAAGTTAGTTGGTCAGATAGTCAGTCGGTCACCAATAGTCAATTGTAGACTTGTAACAGTTCGATGTAATACAATGTTCTTTGATAATGAAGATGAGTTTTGATTTGAGCTAGTATTGAGTTAAATTAGAGGGCTGAAGCTCTTGGGTTAGGGCCCAACCCTAGTAGCCAAAGCTCCTCTTTCTTGTATTGTTAAGTAGCTTAGCTTCCTGCTTTCTATTCATTTGTTTAATCAGAGGCATTCTCATTACAATAGTAGTATAGATTCATGCTTTTTTTGCATTTGCTCAAGTAGTTCATTTCCATTACAGCAGTAGCATAGATGCATGGTTTGATTTTTCATTTGGTTAAGTAGATGCATTTTCATCATAGTTATTCAGCAGAGACTCATGGCCTTCTTGCTCATTGACTTAAGTAGCTCCCTGTTTTCTGTTCATTTTCTTAAATAGATGCAGTCCATTACAACAGGGTAGAACAAAGTAGTTGTGTTTCAGTTTGTTCCATTCATGCTTTCATATAATCAGTAGGTTGGAAATGAAAAGGATCCACAATGTTGCTAACAGGTGCCTCGGCCTAACCTCCTCCCTCTAGGACCATGGTGTGAGGAAGAAACCCTGGAACAACCCCAAAAACACAGGGTTTTCGTTTCATTTAAACACAATCACTGAGTTCATGGGTGCTCTGCCCCTTTAATGGTCCTCAGCTTGTTCACTCTCTCCCTATCAGTCACCCTCACTCACATTCCCCACTCATTCTCCTGCAGCATGAAAAGCTCAACAAAATTTGTTCATTCATGTTCAAACAGATTTTAACCATCGAACGCTTTTTACACAGCGAAATCGTCGAATCTCTGCCCGAATTCTTTTTCGCATTTGACTTTCCCATTTTTAAATCCCCATTGTCAATATTCCTTGTCATATCCGACAGTTGTCACACACCCACTCACCAACCTGCTCGGCCACCTCTTCGCCATAGATCTGCTTTTCCAGATCCAATGGTAATCTCGCCATATTGCGTGGATTTCCTTCTGACTATTATCGGGCTGAGGGCACACGATATGGGCGGTTTCCCTGTGCTACGTGTTAGCTAGGGAGGCCAATCGCGTGAAATTACCCAAAACCATTTACCGCTTTGACAGCGTGCGATATCTCGTTTACTGCCCTTGAAACCCGCTTGTCAATTTTTGCACATTCCTTTTCATGCTCCAACCTCCACTCTTGATCTGTCGTGCCATATCTAACAGCTGTCACTTCACCTGATACCATTTCCACATGTTTTCTCTTGCCTGTGATCTCCGTCATCTATCTGCTGATTTCCCACGTGATATAACCCTAGTCGTCCATTTTGTTAGGCCACCATGTCCACCCATTTGCCTACATACCCTCCTACTGTTTGATCTTGACCATTCATCTACCTTCACCCACCTAATCCAATGGTCCTCTTGCTCTTTTGCTCCCCCATGTCCTCCTTTCGCCATTTTGGCTTCCGACCGTTCTCCCGCTTATAGAAAGGCTTAGCCTAGTGTCCATTTTTTACCTCTTAACTTAGTTTTTTTGCCTTACTTCTGTAACTTAGATAGCAGCAGTAGGTTAGTGTTAATTTCTGATTATGCTTAGCATAGTTCTGTAATTGGTTAGCTAGGGTTTGGTGTGAGTTATGCTTTCATGTTGTTTTATTCATTTCTGCAGTAAAACAGCTCTCCCCTAGATTAATTTCACTCTCATTCCATAAAAAACAAGCTTCTTCTGACGCTATAGAAGTCTAGCCTAGAACCCCTAGGGTCTCTTGCTAGATGAGCAGTGACAACAAGCAATACCTTCACTTCTACTTGTGTATATAGTACAGTCACCTCCAAGTTTGTACGAACCCCGAGTTGATAAGTAATGCTGGTAGCCCTGGGGGTTGCAACATTCTTGTTGCAATACCTAGGCTCATCAAGGAGGATGAGGGAAGCCCTGAAAAAAATACCAAGGAAGGGGAGGAATCTCCAACATTGTCTCCCAAACCCATAAAGAGGGAAGCAACTTCTACCTTGAGTGCCCTAAGCACACCTATAAAGTCAACATGAAAAAGGCAGAGGTAGGATCCCGTATATTTCAAAACAAGGAGGAGCACTCGGATCAAATAGGGGAGACCACAAACACCCACTAAGACTCTTATCATTATTGAGGACTCACCAAAAGAAAAATAAGAACTAGTCTCCCTGGAAATGAAAGGTGAAGAGGGCACATCAAAATAGGCTTCCCCAAAGTCACCAATCACCTATGTTATGAGGCTTGTTGCAAGGTCAACATCAGAAAAGAAAATCAAAGAAGATTTGAACCCATATCAAAAAGGAAGAATCCTCCTACAGGAGACACAGACAATCCTACAGGAAACTCTATCAACACTACAGGAAACACAGAAAAAGAAACAGGAAGGACAAAAAGGACTGATGAGCCTAGGTATTGCTACAAGAATGATGCAAATTCCAAGGCTACCAACTTTACTTATCAACCCGAGGTTTGTACAAACTTGGAGGTTTGTCAAAACTAGGCTAAGGGGTCAAAAATGGAACTAGGCTAAGCCTGTGTCTAAGCGGGAAAATGACCAGAGGCTAAAATAGTGAAAGGAGTACATGGGGGAACAAGAGAGCATGAGGATCATTGGATCAGGTGGGTGAAGGGTAGATGAACAGATGAGATCAGATCGCAGGAGGGTACATAGGCACGTGGGAAACATGGTGGCCTAGCACGATGGACACCTAGGATTATATCCCATGAGCAGTTGGCAGATGGACGGTAGAGATTGCGAGTAAGAGAAAACGTGCGGAAATGGTATTGGGTGAAGTGGCAGACGTCAGATCTAGGAGGGCAGATCAACGGTGGAGGTTGGAGCGTGAAAATAAACGTGGAAAAAGTGACAAGCGGGTTTGGGGGGTGGTAAGCGGGATATCGCACGCCCTCAAAGCCTAAATGGTTTTGAGGAATTTCACACGATTAGCCTCCCCAGCTGACACGTACCACGGTGAAGCCACCCATATCGCATGCCCTCATCCCGTTAATGGTCGGGAAAAAGTCCATGCGATATGGTGCGAGGACCGTTGGATTTGGTGAGCGGGTGTGGGACAATCGTCGGATCTATCAAGGCAGATTGACGATGGGGATTTAAAAGGGGAAAATTCAAACGTGAAAAGGGAGTGGTGATTGGATGATTTGGCTTGCGAAAGACGATTTTCCGGAAAATACTGTTTGAACGTCAATTCGATAGTCCCCTAGTTAGGTGTTTCTTGCTGAAGGAAACTAGCATGGGAAGGCGAGTTAGGTCAAATGATGAAGAGAGAGAGAGATTGAACTGATGACTAGAAAAGGGGTAGAGTGACGACGAACTCAGTGACTGTATTTGAATGAAAAAACTCCATGAAAACAAAAACCCAGTGTTCTTGGGGTTGCTGCAGGGTTTCTTCCTCACACCATGGTCCTAGAGTGAGGAGGTGAGACCGAGACACCTGTGAGCAACCTTGTAGATCTTTTTCTTTGCCAACGTATTGATTTAATGAAAGCATAGATGTTAGGCCCCTATACTACTATTGTAACCCCTTATTGTTATTAGTACAACCCACTTATTATATTGATGTACCCATGTAGTGCCCATATTGTTAGTATTGTGCCCCATAGAAGCCCACTATTGTTATTATTGTGCCCTTACATTATTATTGTTATGTCGGCTCTGATTATGTTATGACCCCTTAGACACCTATATATAGAAAGGAGGTCTTTTCATTTGTATCATCCAAGAATTGTTCATTGATGTAATGTAAAGGAGGTTTCCCCCTCGAAGAGGCTGAATTCTAAGGCGTTGATCTATCTTTTCTATCTTTTCTGGAGCTGGTTTCATAACATTTGGTATCAGAGCTTTGGATTCTAGGGTTTCGCTGCTCCAAACAGGTCATCGTGACATTTTCTCTATAACTTTTTTTCTGTGACATTTCAGAAGTTGCAAAAAAAACCCATTTGAGAAGAAATCGCGCTGAACCTTGGGACCGAAGTTTAGAGCTTTTCACACTATATTTGCGGAGATATAATCTGAGGAAGTTAATCTTTTGGCAGACTCCTGAATTACAGTCCAAACAAGTGACCTGGGGAAAATCGTCATAACTTTCTCTCTGGGGATCGGATTGAAATTTAATAAGAAGGTATAGAAAGAGGATGGACTCTAGTTTCTTTCAGGCATTTTTTAGATCCATAGGTTGAAAATGTGACTCGTGGAACGTCGTACAAGTTTGCTCTACTGAACTAGTCTATAATCAAGTCACTGTGGGAGATTGTGCATAACTCTTTCTTAGAGAATCCAATTTGGATTAGACTGGTGGCATTTGAAAGAGGACACAGAGGGCTACTATAGAGCTCAATTTTAGAACTTAAAGATCTGAAATTACAGAGTTACAGTCGTTTCAAGGTGAAGCTCCTAAAATCAAGAAAAAGCAAGATGAGGAATTTTGATGGCAAGGATCTGGTAAATTGGATACTTCAGATGGAGCAATATTTTTATCTACATGGTGTACAACTGTTACGGAAGGTATGTATTTCATCTTCATATTTAGAACCAGATCAATTTTTATGGTACAAAGGGCTTTGTTCTCGTAAAAAACTTGTTACGTGGTCAATTTTCACGGAGGAAATGATTGCACATTATGAGGATACAAAGAGAAACACCTTCTTTAGAGTAACACCACAACAATTGGAAAGAGTAAAAGGGCTTTGTGATATACTGGAAAGAAAAATTATGGAAACCAGGAAGCATACCCCTCACAACTATAAATATGGAAGTGTTGTTTCTCCCAACCTTCCACAACCTACAAGGGTTGCACCACAACAATTGGAAGAAAAAAGAGAAAAAGGGCTTTGTTACAATTGTGATAGAAAATGCACTAAAGATCATAAGTGTGCTGAGAATAAATTATTTTACATAGAATATGAAGAGGAGGAAGAAAAGGATCAATAAACATCAAAAGAAGATGATATACGCCAGGACCCAACCCCAGAGAAAGAAGAAATGAATCAGACCATATCTTGTAAAGCATTGGCAAGAATTACCACTCCTCAAACTCTCAAGATAGAAGGACATATCAAGAAGAAAAAGGTGCAAGAAGTGAAAGATCACATCGAGAAAGAAGAAATGAATCCAACCATATCTTGTAATTCATTGGTCGAAATTACCACTCCTCAAACTATCAAGATAGAAGGACATATCAAGAAGAAAAATGTTCAAGAAGTGAAAGATCACATCGAGCATCAAGAAATGAATCCAACCATATCTTGTAAAGGATTGGAAGAAATTACCAATCCTCAAACTCTAGAGATAGAAGGATATATCAAGAAGAAAAAGCTTCAAGCAGAGAAAGATCACATCGAGCATCAACAACAAGTTCTCCAACTTTTAAAGGATAACGCCACTTCAGTGCAAAATCAAATGAAACAACAGGTAGATCAACATCATAGTGAAAAATGTTTTGATGTAGGTGATTGGGTATTTTTACCGCTACATCTCAAGCAAGCTAATTATGAGAAGGAAATGTTGAAAATACTACATGCACTTAAAAAATGGCGACCTTACTGAAGACTCTTCAAGGATGAGGCTGTGGAAGCATTGTTTTGTGCTATTTCTATTATCCAACCAGATTGGATAAACGAAGCAAGGGATGAATGGAAGAAGGATGAAGAAGTGTGGCCACTTATTCAAAAGTTGCAAAAGATCCCAATTCAAACAATATTGCTAGAAATTGAAGAGGAAGTAAAAGTCATATTGGAACTTGAAGCAGTCACAGAAACAAGAACTCGACAGCTACGAAATCGATAAATTTCAGAGTATCTCATCAAGTGGAAGAACTTACCCGCCGAAGATTCCACATGGAAGGACAAGAATTTTATACAGAAGCATCAAGAACTACTCAAGTGTTGAGGACAACACTTTTTGAAGGAGAGGGGCATGTTAGGCCCCTATAATACTATTGTAACCCCTTATTGTTATTAGTACAACCCACTTATTATATTGATGTACCCATGTAGTGCCCATATTGTTAGTATTGTGCCCCATAGAAGCCCACTATTGTTATTATTGTGCCCTTACATTATTATTGTTATGTCGGCTCTGATTATGTTATGACCCCTTAGACACCTATATATAGAAAGGAGGTCTTTTCATTTGTATCATCCAAGAATTGTTCATTTATGTAATGTAAAGGAGGTTGCCCCCTCGAAGAGGCTGAATTCTAAGGCGTTGATCTATATTTTCTATCTCTTCTTGAGCTGGTTTCATAACAATAGATGGAACAACTGAAATACAACTACTCTATTCTACCCTATTATAATGGACTGCAACTATTCAAGCAAATGAACAGGAAACAAGAAACTTCTTGAGTCAATGAGTAGGAAACCAGAAAGATATGTTGAATCACTAGAATGAACATGCACCTACTTAACCAAATGAGCAACCAAACATGCATCTATGCTACTGTTATAATGGAGATGAACTACTGAAACAAATGAACAGAAAGCATGAATCTAAGCTACTTAATAATACAAGAAAGAGGAGCTTTGGATGCTAGGGTTGGGTCCTAACCCAAGAGCTTTAGCCCTCTGAGTTAACTTAGTGTTGTTTCAAATCAAAAGTCATCTTCATTATCAAAGAATTGTATTACATCAAACTGTTACAAGTTTTCCATTGACTATTGGTGACTGACTGACTATCTGATCAACTCCCTGGCTAACTAGCTAAAAAAACTGAGGTCCTAAGCCTCCTTATTTATACAATTGAAGTCTCAATGACTTCCCTCAAAATCAAGGAGGTATAACTCCCAACTTAATGGTAACTTGTCCTTTCACTCTCACTAACTTGGCTGCCTTCAAGTAGGGAGGCTACTTGCACTTCCACTTGCTTGGTTGTCTTGTTGTACTCCTAATTTGGTTGTGTGTACTTTCAGCTGGTGGAGGGATATTCAAATGGATGGGCAGTAAATGAGGAGAATTTACCTCCTGTAATTACTCTTTCTTGTCCCATACGAGTTTTTTCCAAGGTATTTTACCATATTTCCTTGATTTTACCCTTTTATCCCTCCATTTCCTTTGCATTTATCCTTTATTCCTGCATGACATGCACATTAGACCACAAAGTAAAATATCCAACTTTAACTCAACCCATAAGCAAAATATAATCAAATGTATGCAATAAGTTGTGAGAATAGTTGGTTTGACTAAGTTAGGAGGTGGATTAAGGCCAATTAAGGCCCATATAATTACTCAATGATGAGACTCATCATCACCCCCCTACTTAAAGTGTTGCTCATCCTCTGAGCAACTTAATGGCAGTGTGTTTCATCCCTTTTTTGGCAGGGATGTATATTATTATTTCTTTAGTTGCCTAAACAAATCCTCATAATGTGTCCTTTCTTTTCCCTTGGGCAGCAAGGTATCTAAGTGTTAGCTGAGGATTATTTACAATTAGATGCTGATTAGGACCATGGGGTTTGATTTTTTAGCTTCTTCTTTTTCCTTGAGGCCACTTAGCTCTTTTATTTCTTGCTACTCTTTTTTTTTTCAATGCTTTTTCTCTCTTTTGTTTCAGCATCATGTTTCTTTGTGTTCTTCTTCATCATGTCCCTCTATATTAGTTTCTTCTGTATCTGATGTTTCTTGTTTTGTCTCCTCCTTACTAACAAAAGGACTAACACCATAGATGAAGGTTTTGATGTCATCCTCTACTGGTAAGTCATTGAAGACTATCCATGTTATAGGGATCTTGAGGTTTTGGAGGACATAGCCTGGAAACTTGCCACCTCTTTACTTACAAACCAACTACCTCTTAACCTTTACAACTTTTGATCACCTGATGTAGATGAGTGAGTGAGTAGTATACTTACCTATGGCCTTAATGCCACGCTTCAGTTGTCAAGGATCAGAGGTGTTGTTGATGGTCATTCTTCTTCCCCCTCTATTATTTGCTGATGGTTTCTTGATAGTATATCGTATGCTGCTACTGTTGTTGTAAGGTCATCTTTTTGCCTCTTCTGTTGTCTTCTGATGATGTCTGTGAATGCATATCAGATGTTGTTGCATGTACAGAGGGAGTAGGAATGTGTGTGAAGGCAGGGATGATGGTAATGGATGAGGTGATGCTATGGAAAACACAATCTTCTCCTGAATTGAAGTGGTGAAGTGAAAAAACAATGGAATTTATGGAGGAATGCATGGTAAGGAGTGGGGGAGATGAAAATATGTGAGGCAGGGCCCCCTTTGGACCTTTTCTTTGCTCCTTGATTGTCTTTCTCATCCTCCTCCAAACAACAATTATGTTTTTTTCTTTTTTTTTTTTTTCATTATTATATTTTTTTAACAAAACACCTAGGTTGCCTTAGAGAGGTTTTCACCCTAGATATCTGCATTGGGTGCCTCAAGGAAGGTTTTCACCTAGGGATCTTGTTTTTCTTTCCTTTTTCTCATCCTTGGGCTACCTCATGGAGGTTTTCAACCCAAAGATGGGACTCAGGCGCCTCATGGAGGTTTTCACCTAAATCCTTTTTCTGTTTTGATTTTTTCTTTTCATCAGTGACCTGATGAGGGAGGAGTTGAAACTTGCTCCACCATCATCATTGTCTTATTGATACTGTCAATGAAATCTTGTTTAGATGAAGGCCTCTTGTATAATTTCAATCTGTGTCCATTAACCAACAATGGAATGGATTCTTCATCTATAGTACTGATTCGCACAGAACCATTGTCATGGTATCTTTCCACCACATATGGTCTGAGCCACCTTGTTATTAGCTTTCCCTTGAAGTTCTTGTACCTTGAATCATATTATAATACCCAGTCTCCTTCTTGAAACAACTTTTCCTTGATATGCTTGTCATGCCAGATCTTTATCTGAAGCTGAATTATCTCTTTATGGAGGAGGGCCTGCATTTCGAATTCATCTAGGCCATTCAAATGGAACAACCTTTCTTTTTGTGCATGACTAAGATCTAGATCTAGTTGGGCTGCTATCCTCAATGTTTTATACTCAAATTCAATGGACAACAAAGCCTTTCTTCCATAGACCAGCTCATAGGGTGTGAACCTGGTGGTAGTCTTCCATGTTGTATTATAGGACCAAGTGGCCTCAACTAGTCTCTCAGCCCAGTCCTTTCTGTTTTTGTTCACTGCCTTGGTCAGTATGTTCTCCAGTGCTCTGTTGGTCACCTCCACTTTCCCATTAGCTTGTGGATGATAAGGAGTGGAGGTATTATGTTGACCTTGTGATGCTTGAGTAGTTCTTTGATCATGCTAGAGGTGAACTGGCTGCCTTGGTCTGTGACTAGTTCTCTAGGGTACCTAAATTTGTAGAATATGTTCTCCCTTAGGAACTCAACCACCTTTTCTTCTGTTGCTGCCTTTATTGCTTTGGATTTTGCCCACTTAATCAAGTAATCGGTGCACACAATGAGGTGTTGTTTTTGCTTGGAAGGAGGGTTGATAGGCCCAATAAAGTCAATGCCCCACTTGTCAAATGGCTCGAAAGTCACTTGAGGCTGTAAGGGAATTTCATCCCTTGGAGTAGGCTTTCCCATCCTTTGGCACCGATCACACTAACTGACATATTTCTTCACATCCTGATGAAGAGTAGGCCAATAATAGCCTGCTTGCAACACCTTGAATGTTGTCCTTTTTGCTGCAAAGTGACCTCCACAAGGCCCATCATGATAGGTCAAAAGGATGTCAAAGACCTCCTCTTCCCTTACACATCTTCTCAAGAACACATCTGGGCCAAGTTTGGACAGATTGCCCCCAATCCAAGTGAAGGGGGCACTTTTCCTAATTATCTTGCTTCTTTCTCTAGAGGGCAGGTTTGGTGGGAACTGTGTTGAGACCAGATAGTTTGCTATATCAGTAAACCATGGGGAGAGCACTAAAATAGCAAACAAATTCTCATTTGGGAATTGATCATCCACCATTCCTTCTTCACCTGCAGGAATATTTATTCTAGACAAAAAGTCAGCAACAACATTTTCTTTATCAGGCTTATCAACAATAGTTAAATCAAATTGCTACAATAAAAGTAACCATCTTACGATTCTAGCATTTACATCTAGTTTGTTCATTAAATATTTAATTGCAGCATGATCAGTATGCACGAATGTCTCATAGCCTGTAATGTAATGCCTAAACTTGTTCAATGAATGCACAACAACCAAGAGTTATTTTTCTGTCACAGTATAGTTTAGCTCACCCTTGGACAGGTTTTTGCTCGTAAAGTAGATGGCATAAGGCAATTTCTGTTCTACCTGTCCTAAGGCTGCTCCTATGGCTTTATGTGAGGCATCAACATGGATGTGAAAAGGGATGGCCCAGTTTGGACCTCTAAGGATTGGTGCAGTCGTTACTTTATCCTTTAAAATTTCCAGGGCCTCTTGACATCTCTTTGACCATATAAATTCAGAGTCTATGGCCAATAATCCAAACAAAGGAGAGGCTATCTTGCTAAAGTCTTTTATGAATCTTCTTTAATATCCAGCTAGCCCTAAGAAACTCCTAACATCTCTCTGCTTTTGTGGAGGTGGGACCCTTTAGATGATTGCTACTTTGTTTGGGTCCACCTGTAGTCCTCTCTGAGATATTGAATTACCTAGCACAATCCCTTCAGTCATTAGGAATTCACATTTTTCTAGACTAAGGGACAGGTTCATCTCAATGCATTTGTGTAGTATTTTACCTAAGTTAGTCATGGCTTCTTGGAAATCACAGCCATAAGGTGTAAAGTCATCCATATACATCTCCATGGTGTCATGAACTAATTCAGCAAAGATACTCAGGACAGCTCTCTGGAAAGTGGCAGGAGCATTGCACAGGCCGAAAGGAAGGACCTTATAGGCAAAGGTGCCTCAAGGATAGGTGAAAGTGGTCTTATCCTGGTCTTCTGGGTAGATTTGGATCTGGTTTTACCCACTAAATCCATCTAGGAAAGAAAAGAACTTCTTCCCTTCGAGGCCATCTAACACTTGGTCAATGAAGGGTAAGGGAGAATGGTCCTTCTTGGTGGCTTTGTTCAGCTCCCTATAATCGACACAAATCCTCCACTTCCCATTTTTCTTGGGCACTAGCACCAAAGGAGAGACCCACTCACTGTGAGAGATAGGGTAAATGAACCCTGCGTCTAACAGTTTCTGTAGTTCTTCCTTGACTATGTCTTTGAGGGCTGGATTCATCCTCCTTTAGGGTTACCTGACTGGTTTGCAGCCTTCCTTGATGTATATGTGGTGGGTACACACCGAGGGGTGTACTCCCTTCAGTTCCTTGTAGTTAAAAACAAAGGCTTCTAGGTTCTCTTTCAACAAGTTGCATAGTTGTTCCTCCTCTGAAGTAAAGAGAGATGGGTTAATCTTCAAGGTTTTCTCTAGCCCAAATTCTATGGTTTTGACTTGGGTTGGGTTGGAATCGGCCAAGCATAATTCAAATGGGTGACTGTTCAATGTTTCTTTTACTTCTTCTTCTAGGGGTAATGGACTATGAGTTGGAATTTGGAGCAGGTGTTTAATTACATCATCCTCATCTTGTTGTCCTCCTCTTATGATGGTTTCCAAAGTATACAGTTCAACAGAATAAATCTCATCTTCTTCCTCCTCCTCCAACCATAAAGGTAAGTCATGTTCTAGAAAGGGTTGAGCAGGAGGGTTTATGACTAATTGCTTGGAAATATGCCCATTCTTGATGGTCATATTCCTAGCTTTGCAGCTAATGTAGGCATCAGCAGTGGCCAACCATGGCCTCCCAAGGATGAGAGGGTAACTAGTTAGCTTAGCCTTAAGCTGGAGAACTAGGAAATCTGTTGGGTACTCCCAGGAATCAATGGAGACAATTACATCCTCCACAATTCCCTTAGGGGTGACTGTGGAATGGTCTACAAGTTGCAGCACAGTTGTGGTCTTCCTTAATGACCCTTGGAGGTTAAGCTTGAGCATGGTGTCCTTTTCCATCACATTAATGGTAGCCCCAAGAACGATCAGAGTGTGGGGGACAATGGTGCCATTGATTTGTACATCAACTACAGGGCTTCCAGGGTCTAAGTATTGTGGAAATATTGCCTGCCCTAGAATTAAGTTAGATAACTTCTCAATGACATTAATGGTAGGGGCATACTTTTTTCTTCTTCCTCAATGCTTAAAACACTTCTCCTTAGTCCGTATATTGTAAATAGGCACTTCTTTGATTGCCTGGAGAAGGGGAATCTTTACACATAGGTTTTCCAATTCTCCCAGAAGTCCAGTTTCTTCTGGAGTAGGCTAATCTTTTAGGAAAGGGTGGATTTTCTTTAAGGTTGCTTTCCTCTTTTTCTTTCTCAACCTCTCAATGTGGAGAGGGTGGTTAGTTATTTGGGATAATTCTCCCAGATCTTAGGTTGATCTCCTGAATTTCAACAGCATAAGCTGGGTATGATGTCTCTCCACCGTATGTTTGTTGGGCCTGCCTATTTTTTCGGTTTCTATTTGGCTGGGAAAGCATCCAGAGTTGCCTATATGGAGCAGAGTGTAGGAGCTGCGGTTGGGTAGGTGATGGAGGCAATAGAGCTAGGACATTGTTGAATTGGGGCCTCCACCCCTCGGGTGGGGTATTCCACTGATGTTGTGGCTAATTGTAGGGATGGAATGACTGGCTGGGTGGTTGGGAATGATATTGAGATGCATAGGACCACAGATGGGGTGTAGACCAAGAAGGAATGGCACGAGGTCACCAAGAAGGTGTAGCTGTGTTTTGGTTGGGTCTATAATATGCATGGGATGATCCTTGCATACCCTGTTGGTATGGTCTAGGCCCAGGAGGTCTCCTATGGTTGATGTAGCAAAGCTGTTCATGGACCCCTTCAGCTCCTTGGTATACAGCTTTGAGTCCAGGTAAGAAGGGAACTTTTTTGTGGAGTGGATTTCTTCACAGACTGAGCAAATTTCAATACAGTTTAGTGGGCATTCATTCCTAGGATGCCTTCTGGTGCATCTAGGACAGAAGATGGCCAAGGATCTCTCTGATTCCTCTTGCTTTCTTCTGATATTCATGGTATCCAATTGCAAGGCAAGGGTTTGCAACATCTCACTTTTGAAGTCCTCCAACAGATTTCCAATTTCACCCTTGATGGATGATTTGGAAGATGAGGTACTAGCCATAGGTTGACTACTTCTACCCTTGTTTTTGGTTGCCCTAGAATGGTTTTTAAAGATAGTCTTGATGTCCTCATAGATTGGTTGGTAGATATCTCCTCCTGATAACATATGTAAGGTGTCTAGGATATCCTCCCTTACTCCTCTAAGTAAGACCAGCTTCAGTGACTCAGGGTCAAGTGTGCACGTGGCCCTTTTGTAGCTGAGCTAAAATCTCTCTTCGTAGTCTTCTAAGGATTCATAATGGCCTATGGTCATCTTGAAAACCTCATCCTTCTTTTCCTTTGACCTATAGTAGTTCCTATATTTGTTGTTGAAGGCCTACTGCATCTGAGCCCATGTTGTTATACTATCTCCTGGTAAACCCATGAACCAACGTAATGTTGCATCCTTGAGGGTAGATGGAAACAATTTCAACTTCTACTCATCATCTGTGTAGTCATAGGTTTGGTAGACAACAACAAACTCAAATAGGAAAGTGTCAGGGTCCTCTGTGGTCAAGCCATGGAAATGAGGTAGAGTAGAGGGGCTTATGTTCTTCATTTTAGTGTCCCTGTTGGTTTCCCTAATGGGGAAGGAACTCACAATTCTCCCTCTATCTCCTCTGTCATTTACGTGTTCAGCAATTAGTCAGTAGGAATAGGTTCTTCCTCTTCTTATTCCCCTATAGGTTCTTCAAATATATCAAGTTGCACACCTAAAGGGGCTCCCAATTCACCGTTAGTGAAGAAGAAGGGAGGTTGACTGTTGGATGAGGTGGGGGTGTTTGGTAAGAATTTTTTTGAAGTATCCCTAATCCTACGAGGAATGAAAGGAAATGTTTTTGGGTTTTTGTGAGATTTTTCTTGATAGCTGGAAAGTAATTGCAGAAAGGAAATTGTTGATTAAATGAAAAACTACTTAACATAATGAAATCTACTTGCTGAATTGAAATTGCTGATGGAATGAAAACCACTAACAAAAATAAACTACTTGCTGAATTGAAATTTCTTAATGGAAGACTATTGACATAAAGGAAACTACCTACTGAATTGAAATTGTTGAATGAAAGGAAACTAGTTTAACTTGCAAAATGGAAAGGAAATCAGATAAATGACAAAATGACAGAAAGAAACTAGATTACTTTTGGAAAAATAAACTAATGGAAGAAATTTGGAAACTAGAAAATAGAAGAAAAGAACAGTAATCACTACTACTCTGACACCTCCCCGGAAACGATGCCAAAAAGTGATGAGCCTAGGTATTGCAGTAAGAATGCTGCAACTCTTAGGGCTACCATATTTACTTATCAACCCGAGTTTTGTACAAACTTGGAGGTGACTATGCTATATACACAAGTAGGAGTGAAAGTATTGCCTGTTGTCACTACTCATCTGGCAAGAGACCCTAGGGGTTCCAAGCCAGACTTCTATAGGGCCAGAAGAAGCTTGATCATGATGTAAGGGAGGCAGGTCTATTCTAAAGGAGGGCTACTCTAATGCAGCAATCATGAAAGCAACATGCAAGCCTAACTTACACCAAACCCTAGCTAACTAATTACACAACTATGTTAAGCAGAATCATAAATTAATACTAACCTATTGTTGCTATGTAAGTTGCAGAAGAAAAAGCATCAAAACTAGGCTAAGGGGTAAAAAATGGAATAAGGCTAAGCCTGTGTCTAAGTGGGAGAACAGTCGGAGGCCAAAATGGCAAAAGGAGCACGTGGGGGAGCAAGAGAGCAAGAGGATCATTGGATCAGGTGGGTGAAAGGTAGATGAGTGGTTGAGATCAGATCGTAGGAGATTATGTAGGCAGATGGGCAAACATGGTGGCCTAACAGGATGGATGGCTAGGATTATACCATGTAGGAAGTTGGCAAATGGATGGCGGAGATCACAGGTAAGAGAAAACATGCGGAGATTTGGCAGGGCAAATCGACGGTGGAGGTTGAAGCGTGAAAAGAAACGTGAAAAAAGTGACAAGCGGGTTTGGAGGGCGGTAAGCGAGATATCGCGTGCCCTCAAATTCACAATTGGTTTTGAGGAATTTCACGCGATTAACCTCCCCGGCCAACACGTAGCACGGGGAAACCACCCATATCGAGTTCCCTCAGCCCGATAACGATCGGGCAGAAGTCCATGTGATATGGTGCAAGGACCGTTGGATATAGCAAGGAAGATCTACGATGGAGATGTGACCGAGCAGGTTGGTGAGTAGGTGTGCGACATCTATTGGATCTATCAAGGCAGATCAATGGTGGGGATTTAAAAAGGAAAAATTCAAACGCAAAAAGGGAGTGGTGATTGGACGATTTGGCTTATGAAAGACGATTTACAGGCAATGACCATTTGAATGTGAATTCAACAGTCCCCTGCTCAGGCATTTTGTGTTGAAGGAAACTGGTATGGGGAGGCATGTGAGGTTAAATGATGAGAGAGAGAGAGAGAGAGAGAGAGAGAGATCAAACTCATGACTAGAAAAGGGGCAGAGTGACGACAAACAAAATGACTATGTTTCAATGACAAAACTCCATAAAATCCAAAACCCTCTATTTTTGGGGTTGCTGTAGGGTTTCTTCTTCACACCATGCTCCTAGAGTGAGGAGGTGAAGCTGAGAAACCTGTGATAAACCTTAGAGCTATTTTTATTTGCCAACCTAATGATTTAATAAAAGCATAGATGGAACAATTGAAATACAACTACTCCATTCTACCCTGCTGTAATGGACTACAACTATTCAAGCAAATGAACAGGAAATAAGAAACTTCTTGAGTTAATGAGCAGGAAACCAGAAAGCTACATTGAACCACTAGACTGAACATGCACCTACTTAACTTAATGAGAAATCAAACATGTATCTATGTTACTGCTGTAATGGAGATGAACTCCTGAAACAAATGAACAGAAAACATGAACCTAAGCTCCTTAACAATACAAGAAAGAGTAGCTTTGGTTGCTAGGGTTGGGCCCTAACCCAAGAGCTTCAACCCTTTGAGTTAACTCAGTGCTGGCTCAAATCAAAACTCACCTTCATTATCAAAGAACTGTATTACATCAAACTTTTACAAGTCTGCAATTGACTATTGGTCATTGACTGACTATCTGATCAACTCCCTGGCTAACTAGCTAAAAAAACTAAGATCCTAAGCCTCCTTATTTATACAACTGAAGTCTCAACGAATTCCCTCAAAATCAGGGAGGTACAGGTCCAAACTTAATGGTAACTTGTCCTTTCACTCTCACAAGCTTAGCTGCCTTCAGGTAGGAAGGCTGCTTGTACTTCCACTTGCTTGGTTGTTTTGTTGTACTCCTGATTTGGTTGTGTGTACTTTCAGCTGGTGGAGGTATATTCAAATGGATGGGTAGAAAATGAGGAGGATTTATCTCCTATAATTCCTCTTTCTTGTCCCATCCGAGTTTTTACCAAGGTATTTTACCATAGTTCCTTAGTTTTACCCTTTTATCCCTACATTTCCTTTGCCTTTATCCTTTATTCCTGCATTACATGCACATTAGACCACGAAGTAAAATATTCAACTCTAACTCAACCCATAAGCAAAATATAATCAAAAGTATGCAATAAGTTGTAAGAATAGTTGGTTTGACTAAGTTAGGAGGTGGATTAAGGCTAATTAAGGCCCATATAATTACTCAATGATGAGACTCATCAAGGACAGATGAAAGGAAAGGAAGCAGTAACATAGGTACAGGAGGAGGAAGACGCTCTAAAGAAATCAAAGGGAGAATCCCAAAAGCTGCAAGAACCTAGTCCACAACCCAATCTGAGCTCTTATTACAGATTCATTGAGGGAGGCAGAGTAATACCACATAATTTTTCTATCCCTCTCTTCTTTGAGCTTGATAACGAGAGAGGAAGGACACATCATTGGATGCAAATTGCTAAATCAAAGAATTTAGAGGATGTGGTCCATATGAAAGAGAGGCTATTGGAGATGGGCAAAGAGTTGAGTAGGATAAGAGAGAGGGAATGAATTATGAAATCTCAACTAGAGGCTGAAAGCACATCGCTGAGGAGGTAGGTAAAGGAAAAAGAGAGCAAATTGGCCACTATGGCAAGCCTCTCTATGGATGCACTCTAGTGTGGGATGCCACCAAATTCATATGCCTTGTACCTCAGAGGTCAATGGCTCCAATTTCAGATAAATACACTAGCACAATGGCGGACTATGTCTTTCCAAGACTATAGGCAATTCATTGAACTATGTGACCAAAGCATCCTAGAGGATAAGGCCAAGATATATGAATTCTACTTACATAGCTTGGCCTTAATAGACTTGAATGTGTGGGACCCTAATGCAAAGCTGGGGCACTTATAACTAATGAGCCTTGAATCATGGATAAGTCATGAAGAGGCCAGGGCTAAGGAAGTGAAGAGGGTGTTAGAAAGAGAATAAAAAGAGCCCCTTTACATCAGAGCAGAACATATCAATTCCATGGCTATCATTAGCACCCACAACATCATCGCCAATGATCCCCAACTTGCACCAAGATACCTAGCTACACAAGAGCAGGCAGTCACTCATTTTGAGGACACCTTGAGATTGCTAGGGGATGAAAGCCAACAAGCATGGAAAGGATATAGGGAGTATCATTCGCCTAAAATAATGAGAGATGCACTAGAAAGGACCCCACTGTATAAGAAGGCACTACAGAGACTCAAAATCAACTGAATTGGTTTGAAACTCAGTCCACCTTTGCTATTAGGTATGTTAGAAGGAATAAAGGAGGAAGAGGAAAGAAACCAATGGGAGGAAATAGAGAAGCATGCAAGATTTTATCCACAATAGGAGACTACATCAATAGAAGCGTGGGATGTCAGAGAGGCCACAAGAGCAATGAAAGACATGGACATAGATTAAGTTGCTCATAGGATGAGCAACACTTTCAGAAGGGGGGTGATGATGAGGCTCATCAATAGGTAAATTATATGGACCTTAATGTCACTCTCAAACTTATTAAAATCAACTTTTCTCAAATTTCTCTACATATTTTATTATATTTTCCTTAGTGAGAAGGGTAAAGGTGAGATGTTATGTCATGTGGCCTCATGCACATTAATTGTAGGATTTGGAGCAGTTTCTGGCTAATTTATGTGCAGGAACTTGAAGTAGACAAGCAAGAGGGATTTTAGGAGATTGGATCACCTTAACTCCTCATTCACTCGAAGATTCCTCCACTAGATCTTATCAGCTCGGAGTTACATGCAGCTAAGCCCATCACAAGAAACCCTATTGAGAAGTTAATAATATCCATGGTAAAATGTTAGGTCCCTATAATACTAGTGATTACCACATTACTATTGTAGTTGTATCCCTTATTAATATTTTTGTGCCCCTATTGTCCCCATATTGTTATTACTATGCCCCACAAAATCCCTCTATTTTTATTTTTGTGCCTTTATATTATTATTGTTAGGTCGGCTGGGTTATATTGTGACTCCTTAGACTCCTATATATATAGAGGAGGTTTTTTCATTTGAATCATCAAAGAATCATTCATTTGTGTATTATAAAGGAGGTTTCCCCCTCGAAGAGGCTGAATTCTAAGTCGTTGATCTATCTTTTCTATCTTTTTGTGAGCTGGTTTCATAACATTTGGTATCAAAGCTTTGGATTCTAGGGTTTCGCTGCTCCAAATAGGTCATTGTGGAATTTTCACTATAAATTATTTTCTGTGATGTTTCAGAAGAAAAAAAAAAAACCCATTTGAGATGAAGTCGCACTGAACCTCGGGTCTGAATTTTAGAGCTTTTCGCACTATATTTGCAGAGATATGATCTGAGCAAGTTGGTCTTTTTTCAGACTCGTGAATTACATTCCAAATAGGTGACTTGGGGAAAATCATCATAACCTTCTCTCTGAGCATCAGATTGAAATTTCATAAGAAGGTACAGAAAGAGGACGGACTGTAGTTTCTTGTATATATTTTTCAGATCCAAAGGTCGAAACAGGGACACGTGGCACATCGTAAAAGTTCGATCTACTGAACTAGTCTATAATAAGGTCACTGTGGGAGATTTGACATAACTCTTCCTTGGAGAATCCAATTTGGATTAGACTGGTGGCATTGGAAAGAGGACACAGAGGACTACCACAGGTCACAATTTCAAAACTAGATGATCCGAAATTACAGAGATACATCAGAGGCAATATCGAGCTCCTACAAAGTGAAAAAAGGTGTGTAGATTTTTTTAAATTTTTGCTTAAGCTTGGTTTGAAAAATTATTTTGAAGGAATTCAAAGGGCATAGTAGAGAATTATTATTGGTAACTGCTTCCCCGAGGAAGGAAAATTCAAACACCTATTAAGCAACCTGAAAGCTCTAGCATGGCTCATGAAGAAGAGGAAGAAATGCTACATGATATATCAAAATTACAAGACCAAGTGCAACAAATGTCACTCTCACAAAAGCTAACAGAAGCTAAGATAAATGGCATGGAATCTAAGATAAAGGGCATGTAAGCTAAGATGAATCGCGTGGAAGCTAATATGGATGATTTGAAGATAGATTTGAAGACAGATATGAAGACAGGCATGGCAGATTTGAAGACAGATTTGACAAATTTTCTACAAGAAATACTTACTAATGGTGAAAGGGTAGTAAAGGAAACTCATGATGCGAACAAAAGAAATGTTAATCATGATTTCATACACTCTAATATTGGATCTAAGACCCACCATATTGCAAAAATCGATATGAGGAAGTTTGATGGCAAGGATCCTGCAACATGGATATTACAGATGGAGCAATTTTTCGATCTCAATAATGTGCAACACACAAAAGTGTGTATTGAAACTTTATATTTGGAACCAAATCAGTTTATATGGTATCAATGGTTTTTCTCTCGTAAACAAATTATCACTTGGGAAATTTTTACGGAAGAATTGACAGCACATTATGGGGATATAAAAAGCAACACTTTTTTTAGCCAATTGATAAGTCTCAAACAAAAGGGTTCAATAATGGAGCACATTGAGGAGTTCCAAAAATTGAACATAAGGGTAAAAAATATTCCAGAGGAGCATAGGATTGATGTTTCTATAGGGAATTTAAAGGATAATATCCAACATGATGTTCACCTTTGGGAACCTGATTCATTAGATAAGGCATTTAGGTTAGCAAGAAAAATGGAAAGAAAAATTATGGCAACCAGGAAGCATACCACTCACAACTATAAAGATGGAAGTGTTGTTGCCCCTAGTCTTCCACAACCTATAAGGTTGGCACCACAACAATTGGAAGAAAAAATAGCAAAAGGGCTTTGTTACAGTTGTGATAGAAAATACACTAAAGGTCATAAGTGTGCTGAGAATAAATTATTCTACATAGGTTGTGAAGAGGAAAAAGAAAAGGAGAAAGAAGGGTCAAAAGAAGAGGATATACTCGTGGAACAAAGCCTAAATAAAGAAGAAATGAATCCGACCATATCTTGCAATGCATTGGCTAGAATTACCACTCCTCAAACCATCAAGATAGAAGGACAAATCAAGAAGAAAAAGGTAATAGTGTTGATTGATTCAGGAAGTACCCACAATTTTATTCATTGTAAGATAGTAAAAGAATTGAATTGCTTCCTATATCTAGCACCAGAGTGTCAAGTGATGGTTGCAAATAGAGGAATGATAAATTTCTCTGGAAAGTGCCATAATATCAAGCTATCCATGGGAGAATATGTATTGACTAGCCCAAGGCATTCCATTCCAATGGGAGCTGCTAATGTTGTACTTGGAGTCCAATGGTTACAATCCTTGGGTACAATAGCTTTTAATTTTCAAGAACTTTTCATGAAAGTTTCTGTGGAAGGAAAGGAAGTTTAATTAAGGGGTTTTGCGGGGAAACCGGGAAAGATAATCAGCTCTAATGGTATGACAAAGCTTCTAAAAAGGAACAAAGAGGTGTAATTGCACAATTATGTTCGCTAGATGTTTCCACATCGAAATCATCTATTTCTCCAGAACTCCAAAAAGTCTTGGACAATCATTCCAAGGTATTTGAGACTCCCAAAGGTCTCCCACCTATTTGTGATCATGATCATGCTATTCATCTGATTCCAGGAAGTGTTCCTCCAAACATCAGGCCATACAGATATCCCTATGCCCAAAAGAGTGAAATTGAATGTATGGTTGCAGAAATGCTAGAGGCTGGTATAATTCAACCTAGTAAAAGTTCTTTCTCTACTCCAGTAGTATTCGTGCATAAGAAGGATGGATCATGGTGCATGTGTCTGGATTATAGGGAGCTCAACAAGCTCAATATTAAAGATAAGTTTCCATTCCTGTCATTAATGAATTACTGGATGAATTGCATGGATCAATTTACTTGACCATGTTGGATCTCCGTTCAGGATATCATCAAATCAGAATGAAGACTGAAGACATTCTGAAAACAACATTTACAACTCATGAGGGTCATTATGAATTTTTGGTCATGCCTTTTGGCCTTACCAATGCACCTTCTACATTTCAAGGTTTGATGAATTTATTTTCAAACCCTTCCTTAGAAAATTTGTGTTAGTATTTTTTGATGATATACTAATCTAAAACAAGTCTTGGAAGGATCATGTTGAACATGTTGACAGGGTTCTACGACTATTGGAGGAGAAACAATTATATGCAAAAAGATCCAAATGTTTCTTTGGAGTACAAGAGGTGGAATATCTGGGTCATATTGTATCTCATGAAGGAGTTAAGGTAGACCCTAGAAAAATTAAATCCATTAAGGAATGGAAAATCCCCACATCCATAAAGCATCTGCGAGGATTTCTGGGGTTTATAGGGTATTATCGCAAGTTTGTTAAGAATAATGGGAGAATAGCAGCACCTCTAGCAACATTATTGACGAAAGATGCATTTTCATGGACTCTAGAAGCAACAAAGGTCTTCGAACATCTTAAAGAGGCAATGTGCCAAGCACCAGTCTTAGCTACACCGGACTTCACATAAACATTTATTGTGGAATGTGATGCTTCAGGAAATGGAATTGGTGCTATTTTAATGCAAGATGAAAGACCCATTGCTTTTGAAAGTCATCCAATCAAGCGAAAGTTTTTACATAAAGCTATTTATGAGAAGGAAATGTTGAGCACTACTACATGCACTTAAGAAATGGTCACCCTACCTAATGGGAAGACACTTCAAGGTAAAAATGGATCATGATAGCCTTAAATACTTCTTAGAACAAATATTATCCACTAAAGAGCAACAAAAGTGGGTCACAAATATGATGGGTTATGACTTTGAAATCATCTACAAAAAGGGAAGCAAAATGTGGTGGCAGATGCACTCTCAAGAAAGGATGAGGATGTGGAAGCATTGTTGTGGGCCATTTCTATTATCCAAATAGATTGGATAGATGAAGCAAGGGAGGAATGGAAGAATGATGAAGAAGTGTGGGCACTTATTCGAAAGTTACAACAAGATCACAGTACATTTGATACATTTAGCTGGCAAAATGATTCGTTATGGCACAAAGATCGCTTATACCTCTGTAAGAATTCCCAACTCAAACAAAAGATTCTTATGGAATTGCACACTTCTCCCTTAGGAGGGCACTCAGGATTTTTAAAAACTTACCACAGGGTTAAAAGGAATTTTTTTGGGAGGGCCTTAAATCGGATATTCAAAAGTTTGTGGCGGAATGTTTGGTTTGCCAACAAAATAAAGTTGAAACAATTAAGACCCCAGGTCTATTACAACCTTTATCCATTCCAAGCCAACGTTGGGAGGAGGTTTCAATGGATTTCATCACAGGTTTACCCAATTCTGAGGGAAAGAGTGTCATCATGGTGGTAATTGATAGACTCACCAAGTATGCATACTTTTGTGCATTATCACATCCATTTAAAGCCAATACAGTTTCTACTGCATTTATGGAAACAATTCAAAAGCTACATGGAAACCCAAAGATTATTGTAAGTGAGAGAGATCCCATTTTCACTGGAAATTTTTGGACATAATTATTTTCTTGTCTTGGTACTCAGTTAGCTCATAGCTCATCTTATCATCCTTAATCTGATGGGAAAATTGAGATAGTAAACAAATGTTTGGAAGGATATCTTCATTGCGTTGTATCTGATAAACAGACACAATGGGTCAAATGGTTTCCTCTGGCTGAATGGTGGTATAACACTTTCTTCCATATAGCAACAAAAATGACCCCATTTATGGCACTTTGTGGATATCAGCCACCATCCATCACATCATATTTAAGAGAAAATTCTAAGGTTCAAGCAGTGGAACATCACATCGAGCATCAACAACAAGTCCTCCAAATCATAAAGGATAACCTCGTGTTGGTGTAGAATAGAATGAAATAATGGTGAATTATGAGATAAAATTACCCCTATCTATGGTAAATCCAAATTTTAAGATATAAAAAAAATAATAACAAAAATAAATAAATAAATTATTATGAGGGATGTTATGATCAAAATTTGTTTTAAGGCTCAAAACCTACAATTTATTTATTTATTTTTTTGAAATTCATAATTGCAATGTCCATAATTGTTTGGTTGAATTAAGAGCATAAGCCTTGATAAAACAAAGGCAGTGATCATCAAATCTATGAAAATCAATCATGTGTAGAAGAAACAAGTCGTGTTTGCATAATTTGGATTTGATGTCATCACCATTCTCCTTTATATTCATGATGTTGTTCTTTTTGGAAATAGCCCCTTTGGTTTTGACAAGAAAATAAAAATTAAATGTTTTTTTATTATAGTTTTCATATATTAATAAAAACTAACAAGATAGGGGTTATGATGGTCAAATTCAAGAAATTCAACTATCCTATTGTTACCCTTAAAAATTCTATAAAGATGCAAAAAAAAATTGCTAAGAGTGAAAACATTCAAGCCTTCCTTATTGTTTTTCATTTGACCTTAAAAGAAACAACCCACATTGCAGTACATTATACCGAAGCAGTAAGCACCAAAGCCATAAACACTACACTTCCTAATAGCAAAAATTGTTTCTATGAGTATAACTACACTGCTGCAAAACTGCTTGTTGGAATTCAATATTAGATTATCCATGTTGGTTCCAACGTTAAACCAAGAGGTTTTCACAACTTAAAATACTAATAAGCCCCTGCAACACTGACTAGATTTCCTTTGAATTGTGCTTCCACAACTGATTAATTTGTTTCTCAATCTGAGTGTCCTGGATAATACAATACATCATTGCTTAGAAATAGTCACAGAAAGTGTATTGTTTTACGCAGTTGTCGCTCATGTAGTGTTGCTCTCTACCACCTTATTTCGTAATTTGCATTTAGAAAATTAATGCTAAAATTGTTCACCTTATTTCATAATTTTCATTCAAAATAACAAAACTAAAATTGATATATTTAGCAATGGAAAATAGACATATCTAGAAAATTCATATATTAATATACTTGCATCTATAATTATCACACAAAATAGATATATTTAAAAATGAAACTCTAAAATTATTATATTTAGAAAATTGTAACTCTCAGAAAAATTTCATAACTCACCTAAAATAAAAAGGACATTTCAAATGACACAACGCATGCTCATCCAGTCTCACTCTCGGAGCGCTAATTTTGCGCAGCTCCAAAATTATCATATTTTTTTAGAAGAATTATAATGATGCTCTCATTCATAAATGATGAGAAAGTTTACATATTCATGTTTCTGTTTCCATCAACATACCACATAGAAGTATATCCTATGATGCCATCCCTACTACAATCCAAAATGCCCGAGGCTCGACCGATGCTTCTAACAGAAGGAGGTACCAAAATACAGATTAAAACATTACATTAACCTCTTATAAATAAAAACTAGATTCAATTAGTCACATAAAATATATAGAAACACAACTAAAAGAAGAGATGTTTCCCCCAGAGGAAAGAAAGTTTCTCTTGCCATTAAACTCTTGCAAAATTAAAAAATGTTCCTCTAAATATGATCTTTCCTTATCACACTGTGAATCCATGATTTCAAATCATGTTCCTTGTATATCCATAATATTGTTATAGTCTTTTCCTCGATAAGAAACCTTAATTAAAAATGAGACTATCAACCTTGATCCTTATGTTATTTTCAAAGATGGTGTAGTGGATCATACCTGGAAGGACCTTAAACCCTCTCTTGGATAGGAGGTCGGCAATCATATTTTTCTCTCTATATATGTGTTCAAAATTAATGTTCTAAAATGATTTTAATCAAATCTCTAATCTGCTCCATCCAATTAGTTAACATAGGTGGTTTGAATTTGTTGTGCTCTCTTACCTAGTCGATGACCCCCTTTGCATCGTCATATATCTTAATATTTACCATCCCTATCCACTTTGCTGCTTTCAAAAGCCCCCATAACCCTATCACCTCAACTTTCTTTTTGGTCCCCTCACCTCCTTCCCACCATAAATGATAGAAAGTGCTAGGTTTAATGACTAAGAAAGCACCACAACCACACTTTTGATGCCTGCTAGCTATGTCAAAAAATCCAATAGGGTACCTTCCCAAGGTGTCTCTAAACCTTACCTGTCTTATTTTAACCTTCTCCTTTATCTGTCCCTTTTCATTGAAGAAAGAGACATATTTTATGATGATATTACACAAATAATATTTTCTTGGAAGATAACAAAATTTATTGATTTCCATATTGACCATATAATATATAGAGGTAGGAATCGAAAAGTTTTGTTCCTTTTAGACTAGAATTTGACTCATCCCGACATAGAATGAGCCACAAAACATACCTTTATGTTGAAAGAGTTAAGTACCCCTTCCCAAACCACTTTTGAGTAGGAACAATGTAGGAACAAGTGTTCTGCGGTATCTGGCCTTCGTTGACAAAAGATACACACCCCTGGCACAATAAATCCCCTCTTCTCAAGGTTGTTCCTGGTAAAAAAACGATGATGTAATATCAACCATCCAAAACATTTTGGTTTATTCAGAGTTTCTCACCAGGAAGTGGAAAAATTTTGTATATGCATTTTACTTATGGATTATCCTTTTTCTTTGTGCCTCCCCAAGAAATCATGTCCTTCCCTATTTGTATGCCAATTCCAACATCCCTTAAATACATGATGTATTTCTCTCATTCCACAGCAAATCTTCCCTCAAGTCCTAATTCCTCTGTTGTTATCCATGTTTGTTCTGAAGTGGGATTATCTTGTTCTATGTTGTACTGTTGGAGGGAGAAATATCCCTTACTGTGAATAAATTCAATTAGCTATGAATATAAATAATGGTGTCCCAACATTCCCAACATTGCATCTAGGCCTACTGCAATTAAAGATCCATCCCTTACTTGCCATCTAGAAAATGTCATCAACTGGATTATTTGTTTCATCATACCATTCTATATAGTCAAGAGATAAAAGGCCCCTCCCCTAATCCATTCAGTCTATGACTGCCCAGACATATATTTACCTCTAATGACACCATGCCATAGGCTCGATCCATTTAATGCACACCATTTGTTTATAATAACAATGGATTCATTAAAGTTCTCTGACTCCATAAATCCCCACCCTCCTTCTATCGGTCGTGGAAGCATGGACCAACTAGCTAGGTTCAACTTACCGTCAAGCTTTCTACCAGACCATAAGAATTTTTCCATGATAGAATTAATCATTCGAGATATCACCCCAGGAAACTTGAAAAGTTACATCTAGAAAATAGTGATATGTTGCAATACCGATTTGGTCAGAATCATCCTCCTGCCCAGAGAAAGTATTCTATGCATCCAACTCGCCATTTTTTCTCCAATTTTGTAGCCAACCATTCCCAGCCACTAATCCTGTAATTGTTCGGTTTGCATCTAAAACTCAAATACTTAATTCCCAGCTCTAATTTCTGACATTTAATATAAAAAATAAGACAAATCTGTGTTATAACTTCTTCCTCCACCCCACTTAAAACCAGTAAACATTTTTCCTTACTCATCAAGAGGACTGACATGCCTTCGAGAAAGCATCCAGTGCATGCGAAATGTTAGTCAATTCCCCAATGGATTTCCGACAACCAAACAACAAATTTCCGATAAAACTCAAATATGTCACTGCTTGCTTTCTCGAAAAATTTAACCCCTCCATCATCCCCTTATTCTACATTTCCTGCATCTTCAGGCTTAAGCAATCGACAACCAACAAAAAATGTAAAGGGGATAGTGCACAACCCTGCCTCAAACCCTTGTACACCCTAAAGAATTTAGTTGGGTAATCATTGATAATAACCACAAATTTGGAAGTCCTGATGCAAGCCATGATCCATCTCGATTTGAACAAAGGCAGGCCAGTTTTAATCAACACCAAAAACAAGAACACCCAATCCACACTATCGTACACTTTAATCAGATCCACTTCATCAAACATGCATTTCCATGCCTAGTGTTCCTCTCTGCCGCCTTATTTCGTAATTTGCATTCAGAAAATTAATGCTAAAATTGTTAGCCTTATTTCATAATTTTCATTCAAATTAATAAAACAAAAATTGATATATTTAGAAACTGAAAATAGACATGTCTAGAAAATTCATATATTAATATATTTGCATCTATAACTATCACACAAAAGTAGATATATTTAAAAATGAAACTCTAAAATTATTATATTTAGAAAATTATAACTCTCAGGAAACATTTCATAACTCAACTAAAATGAAAAGGACATTTCAAATGACACAACGCATGCTCATCCAGTCTCACTCTCGGAGAGCTAATTTTGCGCAGGTCCAAAATTATCATATTTTTTTCAGAAGAAAAAAAATGATGCTCTCATCCATAAATGATGAGAAAGTTTACATATTCACATTTCTACTTCCATCAACCACACAGAAGTGTAACCTATGATACCATCCCCACTACAATCCAAAACGCCCGAGCCTCGAATGATGCTTCTAACAAAAGGAGGTACCAAAATACAAATTAAAACATTACATTAACCTCTTACAAATAAAAACTAGATTCAATTAGTCACATAAAATATATAGAAACACAACTAAAAGAAAAGATGTTTCCCCCACAGGAAAGAAAGCTTCTCTTGCCATTAAACTCTTGCAAACTTAAAAAATGTTCCTCTAAATATGGTTTTTCTCTGTCACTCTGTGAGTTCGTGTTTTCAAATCATGTTCCTTGTATATCCATAATATTGTTATAGTCTCTTCTTCGATAAGAAACCTTAATTACAAATGGGACTATCAACCTTGATCCTTATGTTATTTTCAAAGATGGTTTTGTGGAACATACCTAGAAGGAACTTAAGTCCTCTCTTGGATAGGAGGTCAGCAATCATATTTTTCTCTCCGTAGATGTGTTCAAATTTAATGTTTTGAAATGATTTAATCAAATCTCTAATTTGATCCATCCAATTAGTTAAAATAGGTGGTTTGAATTTGTTGTGCTCTCTTACCCAGTCGATGACCCCCTTTGTATTGTCATATATCTAAATATTTACCATCCCTATCCACTTCGTTGCTTTCAAAATCCCCCATAACCCTATCACCTCAGCTTGGTTGTTGGTCCCCTCACCTCCTTCCCACCATAAATGATAGAAAGTGCTAGGTTTCATGACTAAGAAAGCACCATAACCACACTTCCGATGCCTAGTAGCTACGTCAAAAAATCCAATAGGGTACCTTCCCAAGGTGTCTCTAAACCCTACCTATATTATTTTAACCTTCTCCTTTATCGATCCCTTTTCATTGAAAAACGAGACATATTTTATGATGATAGTTCTAACACAAATAATATTTTCTTGGAAGATAATAGAATTTATTGATTTCCATATTGACCATATAATATATAGACGCAAGAATCGAAAAGTTTTGTTCTTTTTATACCAGAATTTGATGCATCCCGACACATAATGAGCCACATAACATACCTTTATGTTGAAAGAGTTAAGTACCCCTTCCCATACCGCCTTCGAGTAGGAACAATGCAGGAACAAGTGTTTTATGGTCTCTGGTCCTCGCCGACAAAAGATACAAACCCTTGGCCCAATAAATCCCCTCTTCTGTAGGTTGCTCCTGGTCAAAACACGATCATGTAATATCAATCATCCAAAACATTCCAGTTTATTCCGAGTTTCTGCTCCCTAAGTAACTTGAACCAATTAAAATGTTCATATTTCTCACCTGGAAATGGAAAGCTTTTGTATATGCATGTTACCTATGGATTATCCTTTTTCGTTGTGCCTCCCCAAGAAATCATGTCCTTCCCTGTTTGTATGCCAATTCCAACATCCCTTAAATACATGATGTATTTCTCCCATTCCACTGCAAATATGCCCTCAAGTCCTAATTCCTCTGTTGTTATCCATCTTTGTTCTATGTTGTACTGTAGGAGGGAGAAATATCCCTTATTGTGAATAAATTCAATTAGATATGAAGTTAAATAATGGTGTCCCAACATTCCCAACATCACTTCCAGGCCTACTACAATTAAAGATCCATCCCTTACATCCCATCTAGAAAATGTCATCAAGCGGTATATTTGTTTCATCATACCATTCCATATAGTCGAAGAGATAAAAGGCCCCTCCCCTGATCCATTCAGTCAACGACTGCCCAGACATATATTTACCTCTAATGACATCATGCCATAGGCCCGACCCATGTAATGCATGCCACATGTTTATAATAATAATGGATTTATTAAATTTCTCTAACTCCATCAATCCCCACCCTCCTATCGGTCGTGGAAGCGTGGACCAACTAGCCAGGTTGAACTTACCCTTAAGCTCGCTGCCATACCATAAGAATTTTTCCATGATAGAGTTAATCCTTTGACATATCACCCTAGGAAACATGAAAAGTTACATCGAGAAAAAAGTTTCAATATTAAACTAAACATATATTCAATTCTTACCCACTTAAAAAAAACAAACCACTCTTAAAATAACATGCGAACTCACATATTTTGTCTTCCATGATGGTCTATCTTTTTAAACATATATTCAATTATTTACATATTTTATCTTCCATAATGGTATATCTTTTTTAAACATATATTCAATTCTTAAATTAAAACTCGAGATATTTTAACTTCCATAATGATCTATCTTTTCAACCAAACCATAGAAGTAAGACATTGAATTTCAATGAACCATGGTTTCTAATTGAATCTCAAGTGAAGTAAACATGGATATGAATGTGGCTTCCAATGTGGCCCCAAATTTTTAATTAAAAAGGCTTAGTATAATCTATGGTTAATAATTTAGATTCCTCCATCAGCTAAGATTTGGAGAGGAGTTACCCCTTATCAAAAGACTTAGTGTACCCTACTTCTTGTTGCAATCAATAATATACATGAGACTAAAGGTACAAGAAGGATAACATCAATTGCTGGCACATCATGGATTCATCAAGCTCATACGAGAAGATGACTTGAGCCAGTTAAGAGTCCCTATTCTATGGTCCACATTTACAAACATGGACAGGGAGACTATAATTGAAGCAATTGAATATGAGAGTGACCCAACCTCTAGTGGTGAGGAGGAAGAAGAAGAACTTGAGGAGGAAGAAGAGGAACCTGAAGAAGAAGAGGAAGAACCTAAAGAAGAAGAGGAAGAACCGCGGGAAGAAGAGGATGCAAAGACAAATAAAACATAGGAAGAAGACGAAGGAAAAGAGAATAGTGGGGAGGAAGAACAGGAGTGATGAGTCTCATCATTGAGTAATTATATGGGCCTTAATTGTCTTTAATACACCTCCTAACTTAGTAAAACCAACTATACTCACAACTTATTGCATACTTTTGATTATATTTTGCTTATGGGTTGAGTTAGAGTTGGATATTTTTCTTTGGGGTCTAATGTGCATGTAATGCAGGAATAAAGGATAAAAGCAAAGGACATGCAGGGATAAAAGGGTAAAAGCAAGGAACTATGGTAAAATACCTTGGTAAAAGCTCGGATGGGACAAGAAAGAGGAATTAAAGCAGGAAAATCCTCCTCATTTACTGCCCATCCATTCGAATATCCCTCCATCGACTGAAAGTACAAACAACCAAATCAGGAGTACAACAAGTCAACCAAGCAAGTGGAGTACAAGCAACCTCACTACTAGAAGGCAGCCGAGCTAGTGAATGTGAAAGGACAAGCTACCGTTAAGTTGGGAGTTGTACCTCCCTGATTTTTAGGGAACTAGTTGGGACTTCAGATGTATAAATAAGGAGGCTTAGGACCTCAGTTTTTTTAGCCAGTCATAAGTTAGTTATTTAGATAGTCAGTCAGTCACCGATAGTCAATATCAAACTTGTAACAGTTCGATGTAATATAGTGTTCTTTGATAATGAAGATGAGTTTTGATTTGAGCCAGCACTGAGTTAACTTAGAGGGTTGAAGCTCTTGGGTTAGGGCCCAACCCTAGCAACCAAAGCTCCTATTTCTTATATCGTTAAGTAGCTTAGCATCCTTCTTTCTATTCATTTATTTAGCCAGAGGCATTCTCATTACAATAGCAATATAGATTCATGCTTTCTGTACATTTTCTCAAGTAGTTCATTTCCATTATAGCAGTAGCATAGATGCATGGCTTTATTGTTCATTTGGTTAAGTAGATGCATTTTCATTACAATGATTCAACACAGACTCATGGATTTCCTTCTCATTGACTTAAGTAGCTCCCTGTTTTCTGTTCATTTGCTTGAATAGTTGCAGTCCATTACAGTAGGGTAGAATAGAGTAGTTGTGTTTCAGTCTGTTCCATTCATGCTTTCATCTAATCAATAGGTTGGCAAGGAGAAAGATCCACAAGGTTGCTCACAGGTGTCTCGGCCTCACCTCCTCCCTCTGGGACCATGGTGTGAGGAAGAAACCCTGCAACAACCCCAAAAACACAAGGTTTTGGTTCTACCCCTTAGCTTAGTTTTGCTTCCTTATCTCTGAAACTTAGATATCAGCAGTAGATTAGTGTTAATTTCTGATTCTGCTTAGCATAGTTGTGTAATTGGTTAGCTAGGGTTTGGCATGAGTTAGGCTTGCATGTTGTTTTCTTCATTTCTACAGTAGAATAGTTCTCCCCTGGACTAGCTTTGCTCTCCTTCCATAAGAAACAAGCTTCTTCTGACCCTATAGAAGTTTGGCTTGGAACCCTTGGGGTCTCTTGTCAGATGAGCCATGACAAGAGGCGGTACCTTCACTTCTACTTGTGTATATAGCACCTAGACACCTTACATATGTTATCAGGAGGAGATATCTAGCAACTATCCTATGAGGACATCAAGACTATCTTTAGAAACCATTCTAGGGCAACCAGAAACAAGGGTAGAAGTAGTCAACCTATGGCTAGTACCTCATATTCCAACTCATCCATCAAGGGTGAAATTGGAAATCTGTTGGAGGACTTCAAAAGTGAGATGCTGCAAACCCTTGCCTTGCAATTGGATACCATGAATATCAGAAGAAAGCAAGAGGAAGCAGATAGATCCCTGGCCATATTTTGTCCTAGATGCACCAGAAGGCATCCTAGGAATGAATGCCCATTAAACTCTATTGAGGTTTTCTCAGTCTATAAAGAAAACCACTCCACAGACAAGTGCCCTTCCTTACTTGGACTCAAAGTTGTATACCAAGGAGTTGAAGGGGTCAATGAGAAGCTTTTATACATCAACCAAAGGATACCTCCTGGGCCTAGACCATACCAGTAGGGTATGCAAGGATCATCCCATGTATATTACAGACCCAACCAAAAAACAGTTACACCTTCTTGGGGACCCTGTTGGGTTGTGTTATATTCTTTCCACGTAGTTAATAGGGGTTTGAAGGGCACCCGTAACCCCACTTTATGGGGTCCGGGGCAGCGCCCCGGAAAATTTTGGTTTTGGACCATATGTTAGGTTGGGTGGACCCACCTATGGTTTTGTGCATGATTTTCGCACATGTTTTTTGGACGCGATGGTTTTTGGTCCATGGTATTGGACGCGATGGTTTTCGGTCCATGGTATTGGATGCTTCGGCATGTATAAATATGTATTGTAACATTGAAAGGAACATAATGAAAAATCAAGCTGGTAGTCCTGGTTTTGGGATCCAGGGAAAAATCTTTGTGCATATGTGTTTTATGGGTTATGCTCTCACATTGTTTATTTTCTTTGTTTAAGAATTCGTATGCAGGTAATTTCTGTACAGGGTTAAAACCTACATTTGGTATCAAAGCTGTTTTGGCTTCAAGGGGACGCCTTTGTTGCTGAGGGGTTTCGCTCGGGCCTGTGGTAGACCCTATTCAGTGGGAGATCTGCGAGATCGATTATGGTGGTGAAAGAAGATGGCGAGCAGTGGAAAGATAGAGATTGAGAAGTTCAATGGTCAGAATTTTGAGTTGTGGAAACTCAAGATGGAGGATCTGTTGGTGGATAAAGATCAGTGGATCGCGGTAGATCCGGGAACTAAACCATCGGCAGTGACCGATGAAAAATGGAAGAAGTTCGATCGGAAGGCAAAGAGCACAATACGATTGTGTGTCTCGGATTCAGTATTGCTGAATGTATCAGGGGAAGCTACGGCAAGATTTTGTGGGTCAAGTTAGGGACATTGTACCAATCTAAGTCTCTGGTGAATAAACTGTTCCTGCGGAAAAAGCTGTATAACCTGAGGATGAAATATGGAGACTCGGTGACAGAGCATCTGAATGTGTTTAATACTGTGGTAAGTCAGTTATTATCTGTTGATATTAAAATTTCAGATGAAGATAAGTGCATCATTCTGTTGTGTTCTCTACCAGATTCGTGGGATAGTCTAGTTATTGCAATAGGTAGCAATGCAACTGCTTTGCAGTTTGATGAAATAGTCTCAGCCTTGCTGACGGAGGAGATGAGATGGAAAAATATGGACAACCAGAATGGTGATGCCTTGTCTGTATGAGGACGGTCCCAGAACATAAACAAAAATAAGTCATCGAGTGGGAGATCTAAATATAGAGGGAGATCTAAATCTCCAAGAAAACCTACAAAGGTGGTGTGCTGGAAATGCAGAAAGGAAGGGCACTTCAGAAGGGATTGTAAATCTAAAGCTCCTGATAAAGGAAAGGGATCTGATGATGCTCTTTCTGTAGAGGCGAAAACCACCTATGATGAAGGTGGGGATGTGTACTTGGCTTCTTCAAGTACACATGTAAATCATGAGGCATGGTTGATTGACTCAGGTGCATCCTTTCACTTCACTCCCCATAGAGAGTGGTTCTGCGAGTATGAGAAATACGATGGTGGTGATGTCTTCTTAGGAGATGATAGGAAGGCTAGAATCATTGGTCGGGGAAAAGTAAAGTTGAAGTTGCAAGGTGGAAGGGTTAGAACACTTCCGAGTGTTCTACATATTCCTGCATTGGCCAGAAATCTGATTTCTGTAAGCAAGTTGGATGATGCAGGTGTAAAGATGGTGTTCGAGAAAGATACCTGCAAGATGGTTCGAGGAGCACTAATATTAATGTGGGGAGTTCGGATTGGAACTCTGTACAAGCTGCAAGGTAGCACTTTTTTTTATGGGTGCAATAGTTCTATGGTTCCTGAAAATGGAGCAGAGAATCTAGTGGTCTCTGGAGAGAAGACCATGTTGTGGCATCAAAGGCTTGGACATATTGGAGAGAAGGGCCTTCGAATACTTCCTGGTAAAGGTATGGTAGAAGGTATGAATAATAGCTCTCTGGATTTTTATTTCTGTGAAAATTGTGTATATGGGAAGCAGAATTGGGTGAGTTTCCCCTCTGGTGGTAAGAGGATGAAACATATATTAGAGCTTGTGCACAGTGATGTGTTTGGACCTGTGAAGGTTCCATCACTGGGTAAGTCTGTGTACTATGTATCATTCATAGATGACTTCTCAAGGAATACATGGATATATTTTCTTAAGAAGAAATCTGAAGTCTTTGACAGGTTTAAAGAATTTAAGGCTCTGGTGGAAAATCAGACAGAGAAGAAGATAAAGGTGTTGAGGACAGATAATGGTGGAGAATTTTGCAGCAAGGAATTTGAAGAATTTTGTAAGAAGTGTGGTATAGCACGGCAGAAGACTACTCCATGTACACCTCAGCAAAATGGAGTCACAGAAAGAATGAACAAGACGTTGATGGAAAGGGCAAGAAGCATGCTCAGTGGTGCCGGGTTAGGACATGAATTCTGGGCAGAGGCGGTGGATACTGCATGTTACCTGATCAACAGATCACCTTCATCAGCATTGAAGGATAAGAATCCACAAGAAGTATGGACTGGTAAGAAACCCTCTCTTTCACATCTAAGGGTATTTGGATGTGATGCATATGTACATGTTCCAAAGGAGAAACCAACCAAGTTGGATAGTAAATCTGAAAAGTGCATCTTTATTGGATATAAGGATGGTTTAAAGGGTTATAAGCTTTGGAACCCAGTCACACGGAAGGTTGTGTACAGCCGAGATGTGTTGTTCAGAGAGGTAAAAGATGTTATTCAACATGAAGTCCAACCAAAGGAACCTGAGAAGATAGAGTTTGAGCCAAAGGAGGAAGAATCAGACTCTGCAGCAGAGGAGGAATCAGAAGATGAAGAGCCACAAACTCCGGCTGTGAGAAGATTAGTTCGAGAAAGAAGGCAGCCAGAAAGGTATAGTCCATCTGCTTTCAGTTCAAATTTTGCTTTGCCTGTTACTGATAATGATCCCAGAACTGTGAAGGAAGCAGTGGATTCAGAGGATGGAAAACTCTGGAAAGAGGCCATGGTCGATGAAATGGCATCTTTGCACAAAAATGAGGATTGGGATTTGGTGGAGTTGTCGGCTGGAAGGAAACCCATTGGCAGAAAATGGGTGTTCAAGAAGAAGACAAATGCAGAAGGAAAGGTGGAGAAATACAAAGCTCGGTTGGTAGCAAAAGGTTATTCCCAGGTGTCGGGAATTGATTTTGGTGATATTTTTTCTCCTGTTGCCAAGGTAACTTCTATTAGATTACTTTTATCTGTTGTTGTTGCTTTTGATTTTGAGGTAGAACAGATGGATGTGAAGACAACATTTCTTCACGGGGATTTGGAAGAGGAAATCTACATGAAGCAACCTGAAGGCTTTGCGGTGAAGGGTAAGAAAGAACTGGTATGCAAGTTAAAGAAGTCTCTCTATGGGTTAAAACAGTCACCAAGGATGTGGTATCAGAAATTTGATACATTTATACGAGGAGTTGGCTTCATCAGAAGCAAAGCAGATCATTGTGTGTATTTTAAATTAATTGGTGACCGTATTATTTATCTGGTCTTGTATGTGGATGACATGTTGCTGGTTGGAAATGACAAAGAAATTATCCAGGATTTGAAGACCCAATTGTCCTCCAAATTCGACATGAAAGATCTTGGTGCTGCAAACTATATTTTGGGCATGGAAATTAAAAGAGATTGGTCAAAGAGGAAGCTCTGGTTAAACCAGAGGAAGTATGTCGAGACAATACTCCAGAGGTTTAATATGCAGGATAGTAAAACGGTGAAGGTTCCTATTCCTGCAGGTGTGAGGTTATCTGCTAAACAGTGTCCCAAGACACAAGAAGAGGAAGAGGACATGTCCCGTGTTCCATATGCAAGTGCAGTAGGTAGCCTGATGTATGCAATGGTCTGTACTAGACCAGACATTGCACATGCAGTGGGAGTATTGAGCAGGTTTATGTCAAAAGCTAGGAAGGAGCACTGGACAATAGTGAAGTGGGTTTTCAGGTATTTGCATGGCACTAGTGATTATGGTTTGTGCTACCAAGGAAGACCATGATTGAACAGAGTGTTGGATATTCATGGCTTTGTTGATGCAGACTGGGCTGGAGATCTGGATCAGAGAAGATCTACAAGTGGGTATGTGTTTAACCTATTTGGAGGTGTAGTCAATTGGATGAGTAAGAAACAATCTGTAGTGGCACTATCAACTACAGAGGCAGAATACATGGCAGCCACTCATGCAAGCAAGGAAGCAGTTTGGTTGCAGAGATTGTGTTCAAGTATGGGGTTAGTACAGGGAGCTATAAGAATAGAATGTGACAGCCAAAGTGCAATTTTCTTGGCAAAGAACCCTGCTTATCATTCAAAGACAAATCAAATTGATGTTCAATATCACTTTGTGAGGGATATGATAGAAGACAGAAAGGTGTTGCTGGTAAAGGTGGACACTTTGAAGAATACTGCAGATGCATTGACAAAATTTGTGAGCTCTGAGAAGTTCTCTTGGTGTAGAGAAGCAATGGGAATCTCAGGGCTGAAAAATGACTAAGCTCTCCTGTGGCCCCCTGTGGAAAGAAAACAACAAGTGGGAGATTGTTGGGTTGTGTTATATTCTTTCCACATAGTTAATAGGGGGTTTGAAGGGCACCCGTAACCCCACTTTATGGGGTCTGGGGCAACGCCCCAGAAAATTTTGGTTTTGGACCATATGTTAGGTTGGGCGGACCCACCTATGGTTTTGTGCATGATTTTCGCACATGTTTTTTGGATGCGATGGTTTTCGGTCCATGGTATTGGATGCGATGGTTTTTGGTCCATGGTATTGGATGCTTCGGCATGTATAAATATGTATTGTAACATTGAAAGGAACATAATGAAAAATCAAGCTGGTAGTCCCGGTTTTGGGATCCAGGGAAAAATCTCTGTGCATATGTGTTTTATGGGTTATGCTCTCGCATTGTTTATTTTCTTTGTTTAAGAATTCGTATGCAGGTAATTTCTGTACAGGGTTAAAACCTACAGACCCCTTACCAATCCTTCTTGGTCTACACCTCGTCCTTGGTCCTATGCATCTCAATATCATTCCCAACCACCCAACCAGTCATTTCAACCATACAATCAGCCACAACATTAGTGGAATACCCCATCGCAGGGGTGGAGGCCCCAATTCAACAATGTTCTAGCTCTATTGTCTCCATCACCTACCCAACAGCAACTCCTACACTCTGCTCCACCTAGGCAACCCCGGATGCCTGCCCAGCCAAATCCAAACCCAAACAATAGGCAGGCCCAACAAACATACAGTGGAGAGACATCATACCCAGCTTATGTTGTTGAAATTCAGGAGATCAACCTGAGATCTGGGAGAATTCTCCCAAATAACCAACCTCCCTCTCCAGAGAAGGAGGTTGATGAAAAAAGAGAGGAAAGCAACCTTAAAGCAAATCCACCCTTTCTTGAAGGACTAGCACAACCAAACCAGCCTACCTAAGAAGAAATTGAAATTCTGGGAGAATTGGAAAGCCTATGTGTAAAGATTCCCCTTCTCTAGGCAATCAAAGATGTGCCTATTTATAATAAATTAATTAAGGAGAAGTGTTTTAAGCATCCAGGAAGAAGAAAAAGGGATGCCCCTACCATTAATGTCATTGGGCAGTTATCTAACTTAATGCTGGGGCAGGCAATATGTCAAAAATAATTAGACCCTAGAAGCCCTGTAGTTGATGTCCACATCAATGGCACCATTGTCCCTCACACTTTGATCGATCTTGGGGTTGCCATTAATGTGATGACAAAGGACACCATGCTCAAGCTTAACCTTCAAGGGTCATTAAGGAAGACCAGAATAGTGTTGCAACTTGTAGACCATTCCATAGTCACCCCTGAGGGAATTGTGGAGGATGTGATGGTCTCTATTGATTCTTGGGAGTACCCAACATATTTCCTAGTTCTCCAACCTAAGGCTAAGCTAACTGGTTACCCTCTCATCCTTCGGAGGCCATGGTTGGCCACAACTGATGCCTACATTAGCTACAAAGTTGGGATATGACAATCAAGAGTGGGCATATGTCCAAGCAATTTGTCCTATACCCTCCTGCTCAACCATCCCTACAACATGACTTACCTTTATGGTTGGAGGAGGAGGAAGAAGATGAGCTTTATTCTACTGAACAATATACTTTGGAAGCCATCATATGAGGAGGACAACGAGATGAGGATGATTTAATTAAACACCTGCTCCAAAGTCCAACTCCCATTCTATTACTTCTAGAAGAAGGTGTAAAAGAAACGCTGAGCAGTTATCCATTTGACTTATGCTTGGCCGATTCCAACCCAATCCGAGTCAAAACAATCAAATTTGTGCCAGAGATAACCTTGAAGATTAATCCATCTCTCTCTTCTTTAGAGGAGGAACAACTATGCAACTTGTTGAAAGAGAACCTAGAATCCTTTGCTTTGAACTACAAGGAAATGAAGGGAGTACATCGTCGATGTGTACTCACCACATATACATCAGGGAAGGATGTATGCCATTCAGGAAACCCTAAAGGAGAATGAATCTTACCCTCAAATACATAGTCAAGGAAGAACTGCAGAAACTATTAGATGTAGGGTTCATTTACCCTATCTGCGACAGTGAGTGGGTCTCTCCTTTGGTGTTAGTTCCCAAGAAGAATGGGAAGTGGAGGATTTGTGTTGATTATAGGGAGCTGAAAAAGCCACCAAGAAGGATCATTTTCCCTTACCCTACATTCATCAAGTGTTAGATGGCTTGGAAGGGAAGAAATTCTTTTATTTCCTAGATGGATTCAGTGGGTACAACCAGATCCAAATCTGCCCAGAATACCAGGATAAGACCACTTTCACCTATCCTTGGGGTACGTTTGCCTATAGGTCCTTCCTTTCAGCCTGTGCAATGCTCCTGCCACCTTCCAGAGAGAAGTCCTCAGTATTTTTGTTGAATTAGTTCATGACGATGTGGAGATCTAGATGGATGATTTTAAACCTTATGGTTGTGATTTCCAAGAGGCCCTAACTAACTTAGGCAAAGTATTACGAAAATGAATTGAGATGAACTTGTCCCTCAGTCCAGAAAAATTTGAATTCCTCATGACTGAAGGGACCGTGCTAAGGTCACTCAATATCTCAGAGAGGACTGCAGGTGGACCCAAACAAATTAGCAATCATCCAAAGGGTTCCACATGCACAAAATAAAAGAGATGTTAGGAGTTTTGTAGGGCTAGCTAGATTTTACAGAAGATTCATCAAGATAGTCTCTCCTTTGTTTGGATTATTGGCCAAAGATTCTAAATTTATATGGTCAAAGAGCTGTCAAGAGGCCTTGTACATTTTAAAGGATAAAGTAACCACCGCACCAATCCTTAGAGGCCCAAACTGGGCCCTCCCATTTCACATACATGTTGATGCCTCACATAAAGCCATAGGAGCAGGTAGAAGAGAAATTGCCTTATGCCATCTACTTTACCAGTAAAAACTTGTCCAAGGTTGAACTAAATTATACTGTGACAAAAAAAGAACTCCTGGCTATTGTGCATTCATTGAACAAGTTTAGGCATTACATTACAAGCTATCGGACATTTGTGCATACTGATCATGTTGCAATTAAATTTTTAATGAACAAACTAGATGTAAATGCTAGAATCATAAGATGGTTACTTTTATTGTAGTAGTTTGATTTAACTATTGTTGATAAGCCTGGTAAAGAAAATGTTGTTGCTAATTTTATGTCTAGAGTGAATCTACTTGCAGGTGAAGAAGGAATGGGGGATGATCAATTCCCAGATGAGCACTTGTTTTCTATTTCAGTGCTCTCCCCATGGTTTGCCGGTATAGAAAACTACCTGGTGTCAACACAGTTCCCACCAAACTTGCCCTCCAGAGAGAAAAGCAAGATAATTAAGAAAAGTGCCCCCTTCACCTGGATTGGGTGCAATCTGTTCAAACTCGGCCCAAATCAAATCTTGAGAAGATGTATAAGGGGAGAGGAGGTCTTTGACATCCTTCTAACCTATCATGATCGGCTCTGTGGAGGTCACTTTGCAGCAAAAAGGACAACATTCAAGGTGTTGCAAGCAGATTATTACTAGCCTACTCTTCATCAGGATGTGAAGAAATATGTTAGTCAGCGTGATCAGTGCTAGAGGATGGGAAAGCAGACTCCAAGGGATGAAATTCCCCTACAGACTCAAGTGAATTTCGGGCCATTTGACAAGTGGGCCATTCACTTCATTGGGCCTATCAACCCTCCTTCCAAGCAAAAACAACACAACATTGTGTGCACTAATTATCTAACTAAGTGGGAAGAAACCAAAGCAATCAAGGCAGCAATAGAAGAAAAGGTGGTTAAGTTTCTAAGGGAGAACATATTCTATAAATTTGGGTACCCTAGAGAATTAGTCGTAGACCTAGGCAACCAATTCACCTCCAACATGATAGAAGAGCTACTCAAGCATCACAAGATCAAACATAGGACCTCCACTCCTTATCATCCACAAAATAAAGGGCAAGTGGAGGTGACTAATAGAGCACTGGAGAACATACTGACCAAGCTAGTGAGCAACAACAGAAAGGACTGGGCTAAGAGACTAGTTTAGGCCACCTAGGCCTACAATACAACATGGAAGGCTACCACTGGATTTACACCCTATGAGCTGGTCTATGGGAAAAAAGGCTTTTCTGTCCATTGAATTTGTATATAACACATTGTCGATGGCAGCCCAACTAGATCTAGATCTCAATCATGCACAAAAAGAAAGGATGTTCCATTTGAATGGCCTAGATGAATTTAGAATGCAAGCCCTCCTCCACATAGAGATAATTTAGCTTCAGAGAAAGGTCTGGCATGACAAGCATATCAAGGAGAAGTTGTTTCAAGAAGGAGGCTGAGCATTATTGTATGATTCAAGTTACAAGAACTTCAAGGGAAAGCTAAGAACAAGGTGGCTCGGACCATATGTGGTGGAAAGATGTCATGAAAATGGATCAGTGCATATCAGGACTATAGATGAAGAAACCATTCCATTGCTGGTTAATGGACATAGATTGAAATTATAAAAGAGGCCTTCATCTAAACAAGAGTTCATTGACAACATCAATAAGACATTGATGATGGTGGAGCAAGTTTCAGCTCGTCCCTCATCAGGTCACTGATGAAAATAAAAAAACAAAACAGAATAAGGATTCAAGTGAAAACCGCCATGAGGCGCGTGAGTCCCATATTTGGGGTTGAAAAGATCCATGAGGCAACCTAAGGATGAGAAAAAAGGAAAGAAAAAGAATATCCCTATGTGAAAACCTTCCTTGAGGCACCCAAGGCAGATATCTAGGGTGGAAACCTCTCTAAGGTATAGGTGTTTTATTTATATATATATATATATATAAGAAAAAGAAAAAAAAACATAATTTTTGTTTGCAAGAGGGTGAGAAAGACAATCGAGGAGCAGAGAGAAGATCCAAAGGGGGCCCTGCCTCACATATGTTCATCTCCCCACTCCTTACCATGCATCCCTCTATGGATTCCATTGATTTTTCACTTCACTACTTCAATTCAGGAGAAGATTGTGTTTTCCATAGTATCACCTCATCCATTACCATCATGCCTACCTTCACACACACTCCTACTCCCTCTATACATGCAGCGGCATTTGATCTGCAGTCACAGACATCATCAACAGATAGCAGAAGAGCCAGAAAGGTGACCATACATGCAACAACATCCGATCTGCAGTCAGGAAACCATCAGCAAACAACAGAGGGGGAAGAAGAATGACCATCAACATCTCCTCTGATCCTTAACAACTATAGCGTGGCATTAAGGCCACAAGTAAGTATCCTACTCACTCACTCATCTGCATCATGTGATCAAAAGTTGTAAAGGTTAAGAGGTAGTTGGTTTGTGAGTAAAAAGGTGGCTAGTTTCCTCTAAAAAGGCTATGTCCTCCAAAACCTCAGCGTCCCTATAACATGGACAGTCTTCAATGACTTACCAGTAGAGGATGACATCAAAACCTTCATCTATGATGTTAGTACTTTTGTTAGTAAGGAGGAGACAAAACAAGAAACAATAGATACCGAGATAGATGGGTATGAGATGGATAAAGAAGACACTAATACAAAGGAACATGATGCTGAAATAGAAGAAGAAGAAGGCATTAAAAAAAAGAAGAACAAGTAGTAAGAAACAAAGGAGCTAAGTGGCTTCAGGGACAGAGAGGGAGCTGAGGAATCAAAATCCCATGGCCTTAATCAGCACCCATTATCTAATTGCAAATAATCCTCAGCTAACACTTAGATACCTTGTTTCCCAAGGGCAAAGTAAATACACATTATGAGGATGAGCAACACTTTCAATAAGGAGGTGATGATGAGTATCATCATTGATTAATTATATGGGCCTTAATTGGCCTTAATCCACCTCCTAACTTAGTCAAACCAACTATCCTCACAACTTATTTCATACTTTTGATTATATTTTTCTTATGGGTTGAGTTAGAGTTGGATATTTTTCTTTGTGGTCTAATGTGCATGTAATGGAGGAATAAAGGATAAAAGCAAAGGAAATGTAGGGATAAAAGGTAAAAAGAAAGGAAATATGGTAAAAGACCTTGGTAAAAACTTGGATGGGACAAGAAAGAGGAATTAGAGTAAGTAAATCCTCCTCATTTACTACCCATCCATTCGAATATCCCTCCATCAGCTGAAAGTACACACAGGAGTACAACAGGATAGCCAAGAGAGTGGAAGTACAAGCATCCTCCCTACTAGAAGGAAACTGAGCTAGTGAATGTCAAAGGACAAGTTACCATTAAGTTGGGAGCTGTACCTCCCTGATTTTGAGGGAAGTCATTGAGACTTCAGATGTATAAATAAGGAGGCTTAGGACCTTAGTTTTTCAAGCCAGTCATAAGTTAGTTGGTTAGATAGTCAGTCAATTGCCAATAGTCAATTGTAAACTTGTAAGAGTTCGATGTAATACAATGTTCTTTGGTAATGAAGATGAGTTTTGATTTGAGCCAGCACTGAGTTAACTTAGAGGGCTGAAGCTCTTGGGCTGGGCCCCAACCCTAGCAGCCAAAGATCCTCTTTCTTATATTTTTAAGTAGGTTAGCTTCCTACTTTCTGTTCATTTGTTTAATCAGAGGCATTCTTATTACAATAGCAGTATAGATTCATGCTTTCTGTGCATTTGCTCAAGCAGTTCATCTCCATTATACTAGTAGTATAGATGCATGGTTTGATTGTTCATTTGGTTAACTACATGCATTTTCATTATAGTGATTCAACACAAACTCATGGCTTTCCTGCTCATTGACTTAAGTAGCTCCCTGTTTTCTGTTCATTTTCTTGAATAGTTGCAACCCATTACAATAGGATAGAACAGAGTAGTTGTGTTTCAGTTTGTTCCATTCATGCTTTCATATAATCAGTAGGTTGGCAAGGAAAAAGATCCACAAGGTTTCTCACAGGTGTCTTGGCCTCACCTCCTCTGTCTAGGATCATGGTGTGAGGAAGAAACCTTGCAAAAACCCCAAAAACGCAGGGTTTTGGTTTTCATGGAGTTTTGTCGTTTAAACACAGTTACTGAGTTCATGGGTGCTCTGCCCCTTTAATGGTCCTCAACTTGTTCACTCTCTCCTTGTTAGCCGCCCTCACTCAAATTCCCCATTGATTCTCCTACAGCATGAAAAGCTCAGCAAAAGTTGTTCATTCATGTTCAAATAGTTTTTACCATTGAACGCTTTTTACATAGCCAAATCGTCGAATCTCTGCCTAAATTCTTTTTCGCATTTGAATTTCCCCTTTTTAAATCCCCACCATTGATCTACATTGTTAGATCCGACAGTTGTTGCACACCCACTCACCAACCTGCTCGGCCACCTCTCCACCATAGATCTGCTTTTCCAGATCCAACGGTCCTCGTGCCATATTTCATGGATTTCCTTTCGACTGTTATTGAGTCGAGGGCATGTGATATGGGTGGTTTTCCTGTGCTACGTGCCGGCTGGGGAGGCTGATCGCATGAAATTACCCAAAACCATTTACAGCTTTGAGGGCTTGCGATATCTCTCTTACTGCCCTCCAAACCTGCTTGTCAATTTTCGCACATTCCTTTTCACGCTCCAAACTCCACCATTGATCTAACCTACCAGATCTAACGGCTGTCACTTCACCTGGTACCATTTCCACACATTTTCTCTTGCCCGCGATCTCCATCGTCCATCTGCCGATTTCCCACGTGATATAACCCTAGCTATCCATCCTGTTAAGCCACCATGTCCGCCCGTTTGCCTACGTACCCTCCTACTGTCTGATCTCGACCGTTCATCTACCCTTCACCTGCCTAATCCAATGGTCCTCATGCTCTTTTTCTCCCCCATGTCCTCCTTTTGCCATTTTGACCTCCGACCATTCTCCCGCTTATACACAGGCTTAGCCTAGTGTCCATTTTTTACCCCTTAACTTAGTTTTGTTGCCTTACTTATGCAACTTAGATAGTAGTAGTAAGTTAGTGTTAATTTCTGATTATGCTTAGCATAGTTCTTTAATTGGTTAGCTGGGGTTTGGTGTGAGTTATGCTTTCATGTTGTTTTCTTCATTTCTGTAGTAGGATAGCTCTCCCCTAGACTAAGTTTACTCTCCTTCCATAAAAACAAGCTTCTTCTAACCCTATAGAAGTATGGCCTAGAACCCCTAGGGTCTCTTGCTAGATGAGCAGTGACAACAGGAAATACCTTCACTTCTACTTGTGTATATAGCACAGTCACCTCCAAGTTTGTACGAACCCCGAGTTGATAAGTAAAGCTAGTAGCCCTGGGAGTTGCAACATTCTTGCTGCAATACCTAGGCTCATCAAGGAGGATGAGGGAAGCCCTGAAAAGGATACCAAGGAAGGGGAGGAATCTCCAACATTGTCTCCTAAACCCACAGAGAGGGAGGCAACTTCTACCTTGATTGCCCTAAGCACACCCATAAAGTCAACATGAAAAAGGCAGAGGCAGACTCCCATATATTTCAAAACAAGGAGGAGCACTAGGATCAAATAGGGCAGACCACAAACACCCATTAAGACTCCTATCGTTACTGAGGACTCACCAAAAGAAAAATAAGAACTAGTCTCCCTGGAAATGAGAGGTGACGAGGGCACATCAAAACAGGCTTCCCCAAAGTCGCCAATCACCTATGTTATGAGGCTTGTCACAAGGTCAACATCAGCAAAGAAAATCAAAGAAGATTTGATCCGTATCAAAAAGGAAGAATCCTCCTACAGGAAACATAAACATTCCTACATGAAACTCTATCAACACTACAGGAAACACTGAAAAGGTAACAGGAAGGAAAAAAAGGACTGATGAGCCTAGTTATTGCAGCAAGAATGCTGCAACTCCCAGGGCTACCAACTTTACTTATCAACCTGGGGTTCGTACAAACTTGGAGGTGACTATGCTATATACACAAGTAGGAGTGAAGGTATTGCCTGTTGTCACTACTCATCTGTCAAGAGACCCTAGGGGTTCCAAGCCATACTTCTATAGGGCCGAAAGAAGCTTGATTTGATGGAAGGGAGGCAGGTCTATTCTAAACGACGACTACTCTACTGCAATAATGAAGAAAGCAACATGCAATACTAACTCACACGAAACCCTAGCTAACCAATTGCACAACTATACTAAGCAGAATAAGAAATCAATACAAAGCTACCACTGCTATCTAAGTTGTAGAAGCAAAAAGCATCAAAACTTATCCCTTTGGGTCAAAAATGGAACTAGGCTAATCCTGTGTCTAAGCGGGAGAATGATCAGAGGCCAAAATGGTGAAACGAGGACATGGGGGAACAAGAGAGAATGAGGATTGTTGGATTAGGCGGGTGAAGGGTAGATGAACAGCTGAGATCAGATCGCAGGAGGGTACGTAGGCAGATGGGAAACATGGTGGCCTAACAGGATGGACACCTAGGATTATATCGCGTAGGCAGTCAGCAAATGTACAGTGGAGATCGCTAGTCAGAGAAAACGTGTGGAAATGGTATCGAGTGAAGTGATAGCCGTCAAATCTAGGAGGGTAGATCAATGGTGGAGGTTGGAGCACGAAAAGAAATGTGCAAAAAGTGACAAGCGGGTTTGGGGGGTGGTAAGCGGGATATCGTGCGCCCTCAAAACCATAAATGGTTTTGAGGAATTTCATGAAATTAGCCTCCCCATTCGACACGTACCATGGGGAAACTACCCATATCACATGCCCTCAACCCGTTAATGGTTAGGCGAAAGTCCATGCGATATGGCGCGAGGACCGTTGGATCTAGCAAGTCAGATCTACAACAGAGATGCGACCGAATAGGTTTGTGAGCGGGTGTCTGACAACTGTCGGATTTGTCAAGGCAGATAGATGGTGGGGATTTAAAAAGGGAAAATTCAAACATGAAAAGGGAGTGCTGATTGGATGATTTGGCTTGCGAAAGATGATTTTCTGGAAAATACTGTTTGAATTCAATTCAACAGTCCCTTGCTTAGTTGTTTCTTGCTGAAGGAAACTGGCATGGGAAGGCATGTTAGATCAAAAGATGAAGAGAGAGAGAGAGATTGAATTGATGACCAGAAAAGGGGCAGACTAACAACAAACTCAGTGACTGTGTTTGAATGACAAAACTCCATGAAAACCAAAACCCAGTGTTTTTGGGGTTGCTGCAGGGTTTCTTCCTCACACCATGGTCCTAGAGTGAGGAGGCAAGGCCGAGATACCTGTGAGCAAAATTGTAGATCTTTTCCTTTGCCAACCTACTGATTTAATGAAATCATAGATGGAACAACTGAAATACAACTATTCTATTCTACCCTATTGTAATGGACTGCAACTATTCAAGCAAATGAACAAGAAACAAGAAACTTCTTGAGTCAATGAGCAGGAAACCAGAAAGATATGTTGAACCACTAGAATGAACATACACCTACTTAACCAAATGAGCAATAAAAAATGCATCTATGCTACTGTTATAATGGAGATGAACTACTGAAACAAATGAATAGAAAGCATGAATCTAAGCTACTTAACAATACAAGAAAGAGGAGCTTTGGATGCTAGGGTTGGGCCCTAACCCAAGAGCTTCAGCTCTCTGAGTTAACTTAATGTTGGCTCAAATCAAAACTCATCTTAATTATCAAAGAATTGTATTACATAAAACTGTTACAAGTCTGCAATTGACTATTGGTGACTGACTGACTATCTGATCAACTCCCTGGCTAACTAGCTAAAAAAACTGAGGTCCTAAGCCTCCTTATTTATACAACTGAAGTCTCAAAGACTTCCCTAAAAATCAGGGAGGTACAACTCCCAACTTAATGGTAACTTGTCCTTTCACTCTCACTAGCTTGGCTGCCTTCAAGTAGGGAGGTTTCTTGTACTTCCACTTGCTTGGATGTCTTGTTGTACTCCTGATTTGGTTGTGTGTACTTTTAGCTGGTGGAAGGATATTCGAATGGATAGGTAGTAAATGAGGAGGATTTACCTCCTGTAATTCCTCTTTCTTGTCCCATCCGAGTTTTTGCCAAGGTCTTTTACCATAGTTCCTTGATTTTACCCTTTTATCCCTGCATATCCTTTATTCCTACATTACATGCACATTAGACCACAAAGTAAAATATCCAATTTTAACTCAACCCATCAGCAAAATATAGTCAAAAGTATGCAATAAGTTGTGAGAATAGTTGGTTTGACTAAGTTAGGAGGTGGATTAAGGCCAATTAAGGCCCATATAATTACTCAATGATGAGACTAAGTTAGGATGTGGATTAAGGCCAATTAAGGCCTTCCTTGATGTATAGGGAGGGTTGAGCAGGAGGGTATAGGACTAATTGCTTGGAAATATGCCCATTCTTGATTGTCATATTCCTAGCTCTACAGTTAATGTAGGCATCAACAGTGGTCAACCATGGCCTCCAAGGGATGAGAGGGTAACCACTTAGCTTAGCCTTAGGTTGGAGAACTAGGAAATCTGCTAGAGACTCCCAGGAATATATTGGAGACCATCACATCCTCCACAATTCCCTCAGGGGTAGCTGTGGAATGGTCTAAAAGTTGCAACACTGTTGTGGTCTTCCTTAATGACCCTTGGAGGTTAAGCTTGAGCATGGTGTCCTTTGTCATCACATTAATGGTAGCCCCAAGATCGATTAGAGTGTGAGGGACAATGGTGCCATTGATGTGTACATCAACTATAGGGCTTCCAGGGTCTAAGTATTGTGGACATATTGCCTGCCCCAGCATTAAGTCAGATAACTACCCAGTGACATTAATGGTAGGGGCATCCTTTTTTCTTCTTCCTCGATTCTTAAAACACTTCTCCTTAATCAGTATATTGTAAATAGGCACTTCTTTGATTGCCTGGAGAAGGGGAATCTTTACACATAGGTTTTCCAATTATCCCAGAAGTTTAGTTTCTTCTAGGGTAGGCTGGTGTGGTTGGGCTAATCTTTTAGGAAAGGGTGGATTTTCTTTAAGGTTTCTTTCCTCTTTTTCTTTCTCAACCTCTCTATGTGGAGAGGGAGGTTAGTTATCTGGGAGAATTCTCCCAAATCTTAGGTTGATATCCTGGATTTCAATAGCATAAGCTGGGTATGATGTCTCTCCACCATATGTTTGTTGGGCTTGCCTATTGTTTGGGTTTGGATTTGGCTGGGAAAGCATCTGGGGTTGCCTAGGTGGAGCAGAGTGTAGGAGCTACAGTTGGGTAGGTTATGGAGGTAATAGAGCTGGGACATTGTTGAATTGGGGCCTCCACTACTCGGGTGGGGTATTCCACTGATGGTGTGGCTGATTGTACGGATAGAATGACTAGCTGGGTGGTTGGGAATGCTATGGAGATGCATAGGACCACGGAGGGGGTGTAGACCAAGAAGGATTGGCACGGGGTCACCAAGAAGGTGTAGCTGTGTTTTGGTTGGGTCTGTAATATGCATGGGATGATCCTTGCATACCCTGCTGGTATGGTCTAGGCCTAGGAGGTCTCCTATAGTTGATGTAGAAAAGCTGCTCATTGACCCCTTCAACTCCTTGGTATATAGCTTTGAGACTAAGTAAGGAAGGGCACTTTTCTATGGAGTGGTTTTCTTCACAGTCTGAGCAAATCTTAATACAGTTTAGTGGGCATTCATTCCTAGGATGCCTTCTGGTGCATCTAGGATAGAAGATGGCCAGGGATCTCTCTGATTCCTCTTGCTTTCTTCTGATATTCATGGTATCCAATTGCAAGGGAAGGGTTTGCAACATCTCACTTTTGAAGTCCTCCAGCAGATTTCCAATTTCACCCTTGATGGATGAGTTGGAAGATGAGGTGTTGGCCATAGGTTGATTACTTCTACCTTTGTTTCTAGTTTCCCTATAATGGTTTTTAAAGACAGTCTTTATGTCCTCATAGATTAGTTGGTAGATATCTCCTCCTGATAATATATGTAAGGTGTCTAGGATATCCTCCCTTACTCCTCTAAGTAAGACCAACTTCAATGACTCAGGGTCAATTGTGCACCTGGCCCTTTTGTAGCTGAGTTGGAATCTCTCTTTGTAGTCTTCTAAGGATTCATCATGGCCTATGGTCATCTTGAAAATCTCATCCTTCTTGTCCTTTGACCTACAGTAGTCCCTATATTTGTTGTTGAAGGCCTGTTGCATCTGAGCCCAAGTTGTTATACTATTTCCAGGTAAACCCATGAACCAATGTAATGCTGCATCCTTGAGGGTAGATGGAAATAGTTTCAACTTTTGCTCATCATTTGTGTAGTCATAGGTTTGATAGACAACAACAAACTCAAATAGGAAAGTGTCAGGGTCCTCTGTGGTCAAGCCACGGAAATGAGGTAGAGCAGAGGGGCTTATGTTCTTCATTTTAGTGTCCCCGTTGGTTTCCCTAAGGGGAAGGAACTCACAACTCTCCCTCTATCTCCTCTGTCATTTAAGTGTTCAGCCATTGGTTCAGTAGGAATAGGTTCCTCCTCTTCTTATTCCCCTATAGGTTCTTCAAATATATCAAGTTTCTCACCTAAAGGGGCTTCCATTTCACTATCAGTGAAGAAAAAGGAGGTTGATTGTTGGATGAGGTGGGGGTGTTTGGTAAGAATTTTCCTAAAGTATCCCTAATCCTACGAGGCATGAAAGGAAATGTTTTTGGGTTTTTGTGATATTTTTCTTGATAGCTGGAAAGTAATTGCAGAAAGGAAATTGTTGATTAAACGAAAAACTAATTAACATAATGGAATCTACTTGCTGAATTGAAATTGTTGATGGAATGAAAACCACTAACAAAAAGAAACTACCCGCTGAGTTGAAATTGTTGAATGAAAGGAAACTAGATTAACTTGCAGAATGGAAATGAAAGTAGATAAATGAAAAAATGATAGAAAGAAACTAGATTACTTTTGCAGAAATAAACAAATGGAAGAAATTTGGAAACTAGAAAATAGAAGAAAAGAATAGTAATCACTACTACTCTGACACCTCCCTGGCAATGGCGCCAAAAAGTGATGAGCTTAGGTATTGTAGTAAGAATGTTGCAACTCCTAGGGCTACTAGATTTAATTATCAACTCGAGGTTCATAAAAACTTGGAGGTGACTGTGCTATATACATAAGTAGGAGTGAAAGTACTACCTATTGTTACTACTCATCTGGCAAGAGACCCTAGGGGTTCCAAGCCAGACTTCTATAGGGCCAGAAGAAGCTTGATCTTGATGGAGGGGAGGCAGATATATTCTAAAGGAGGGCTACCATAATGCAGCAATCAAGACAACAACATGCAAGCCTAACTCACACCAAACCATAGCTAACCAATTACAGAACTATGCTAAGCAGAATCAGAAATCAATACTAACCTGTTGCTGCTATGTAAGTTGCAGAAGCAAAAAGCATCAAAACTAGGCTAAGGGGTAAGAAATGGAACAAGGCTAAGCCTGTGTCTAAGCGGGAGAATGGTCAGAGGCCAAAATGGCGAAAGGAGGACGTGGGGGAGCAAGAGAGCATGAGGATCGTTGGATCAGGTGGGTGAAGGGTAGATGAACAGCTAAGATCAGATCGCAGGAGAGTATGTAGGCGGATGGGCAAACATGGTGGCCTAACAGGATGGACAACTAGGATTATATCGTGCCGGAAGTCGTTAGATGGATGGCAGAGATCGTAGGTAAGAGAAAACATGCGGAAATTATATCCAGTGAAGCGACAACTGTCAGATCTGGTAGGGAAAATCGACAGTGAAGGTTGGAGCGTGAAAAGAAACGTGAAAAAAGTGGCAAGCGGGTTTGGAGGGCGATAAGCAGGATATCGTGTGCCCTCAAATTCTTAACTGGTTTTGAGGAATTTCACACGATTAGCCTCTTCGGCCAACACGTAGCATGGGGAACCACCCATATTGCGTGCCCTCAGCCTGATAATGGTCAGGCGGAAGTCCATGTGATATGGTGCGAGGACCGTTGGATATAGCAAGGCAGATCTACGACGAAGATGTGACCGAACAGGTTGGTGAGCGGGTGTGCGACAACCGTTGGATCTATCAAGGAAGATCGATGGTGGGGATTTAAAAAGGGAAAAGTCAAATGCAAAAAGGGAGTTGTGATTGGACGATCTAGCTTGCAAAAGACGATTTACACGCAAAGACCATTTGAACATGAATTTAACAGTCCCTGCTCAGGCATTTCATGCTAAAGGAAACTGGTATGGGGAGGCGAGTGAGGTCAAATGATGATGAGAGAGAGATTGAACTAATGACTAGAAAAGGGGTAGAGTGACGACGAACTCAGTGACTGTGTTTCAATGACAAAAATCCATAAAAACAAAAACCTTGTGTTTTTGGGGTTGCTGCGGGGTTTCTTAATCACACCATGGTCCCAAAGTGAGGAGGTGAGATTGAGACACCTGTGAGCAACCTTGTAGATCTTTTTCTTTTCCAACCTAATGATTTAATGAAAGCATAGATGGAACAACTGAAATACAACTACTTTGTTCTACCCTGCTGTAATGGACTACAACTATTCAAGCAAATGAACAGGAAACAAGAAACTTCTTGAGTTAATGAGAAGGAAACTAGAAAGCTACGCTGAACCACCAGAATCAACATGCACCTACTTAACTAAATGAGCAATCAAACATGCATCTATGTTACTGTTGTAATGGTGATGAACTACTGAAACAAATGAATAGAAATCATGACGCTAAGCTACTTAACAATACAAGAAAGAGGAGCTTTGGCTGCTAGGGTTGGGCCCTAACCCAAGAGCTTCAACCCTCTGAGTTAACTCAGTGCTGGCTCAAATCAAAACTCATCCTCATTATTAAAGAACTGTATTACATCAAACTTTTACAAGTCTGCAATTGTCTATTGGTGACTGACTGGCTATCTGATCAACTCCCTGGCTAACTAGCTAAAAAAACTGAGGTCCTATACCTCCTTATTTATACAACTAAATGAATTCCTTCAAAATTAGGGAGGTACAGCTCCCAACTTAATGGTAACTTGTCCTTTCACTCTCACTAGCTCGGTTGCCTTCAAGTATGGAGGCTGCTTGTACTTCCACTTACTTGGTTGTCTTGTTGTACTCTTGATTTGCTTGTGTGTACTTTCAGCTGGTGGAGGTATATTCGAATGGATGGGCAGTAAATTAGGAGGATTTATCTCCTATAATTCCTCTTTCTTATCCCATCAGAGTTTTTACCAAGGTCTTTTACCATAGTTCCTTACTTTTACCCTTTCATCCCTGCATTTCCTTTTCCTTTATCCTTTATTCCTGCATTATATTCACATTAGACCACAAAGTAAAATATCCAACTCTAACTTAACCCATAAGAAAAATATAATCAAAAGTATGCAGTAAGTTGTGAGAATAGGGTGTTTGACTAAGTTAGGAGTGGATTAAGGCTAATTAAGGCCCATATAATTACTTAATGATGAGACTCATCAAGGACAGAGGAAAGGAAAGGAAGCAGCGACACAGGTACAGGAGGAGGAAGACACTCTAAAGAAGTCAAAGGGAGAATCCCAAAAGCTGCAAGAACCTAGCCCACAACCCAATTTGAGCTCCTATTATAGATTCATTGAGGGAGGTAGAGTAATACCACATAATTTTTCCATCCCTCTCTTCTTTGAGCTTGATAAGGAGAGAGGAAGGACACATCACTGGATCCAAATTGCTAAATCAAAGAATTTAGAGGATGTAGGCCATATGAAAGAGAAGCTATTGGAGATGGGCAGAGAGTTGAGTAGGATAAGAGAGAGGGAATGAATTATGAAATCTCAACTAGAGGCTGAAAACACATCACTGAGGAGGTAGGTAAAGGAAAAAGAGAGCAAATTGGCCACTATGGCAAGCCTCTCTATGGAGGCACTCTACCATTTCAGATTAATACACTAGCACAATGGGGGACTATGCCTTTCCAAGACTATAGGCAGTTCATTGAACTATGTGACCAAAGCACCCTAGAGGATAAGGCCAAGATATATGAATTCTACTTACATAGCTTGGCCTTGATAGACTTGAATGTGTGGGACCCTAATGCAAAGCTCGGGTACTTATAACTAATGACCCTTGAATCATGGATGAGTCATGAAGAGGCCAGGGCTAAGGAAGTGAAGAGGGTCTTGGAAAGAGAATAAAAAGAGCCCATTTACATCAGAGCAGAACATATCAATTCCATGGCTGTCATTAGCACCCACAACATCATCGCCAATGATCCCCAGCTTGCACCAAGATACCTAGCTACACAAGAGCAGGCAGTCACTCATTTTGAGGACTCCTTGAGTTGCTAGGGGATGAAAGCCAACAAGCATGGAAAGGATATGGGGCACCCTACCATACAACCTAAGGATTAGGGAGTATCACTCCCCTTAAAGAATGAGACATGCACTAGAAAGGACCCCATTGTATAAGAAGGCACTACGGAGACTCAAAATCAACTAGATTGGTTTGAAACTTAGTCCACCATTGCTATTGGGTATATTAGAAGGAATACAGGAAGAAGAGGAAAGAAAGAAGTGGGAGTAAATAGAGAAGCATGCAGGATTTTCTCCATAAGAGGAGACTACATCAACAGAAGCGTGGGATGTCAGAAAGGCCACAAGAGCAATGAAATACATGGACATAGACTAAGTTGCTCATAGGATGAGCAACACTTTCAGTAGGGGGTGATGATGAGGCTCATCAATAGGTAAATTATATGGACCTTAATGTCACTCTCCAACTTATCAAAATCAACTTTTCTCAAATTTCTGTACATATTTTATTATATTTTCCTTAGTGAGAAGGGTAAAGGTGAGATGTTATGTCATGTGGCCTCATGCGTATTAACTGTAGTATTTGGAGTAGTTTTTGGCTAATTTAAGTGTAGGAACTGAAAGTAGACACGCAAGAGGGATTTTAGGAGATTGTATCACCTTAACTCCTCAATCACTTGAAGATTCCTCCACTAGATCTTACAAGCAGCCAAGCCCATCGGAAGAAATCCTATTGAGAAGTTAATAATATCCATGTTAAAATGGGGGTGAATAATCATGATTAAGAATCTTGTTATATTGTAAATATTAAATTTGTATATGATTATTAATTTATATGGTTAAGAAATCATTATTTTGATTTATATGGTAAAATGAATGTTAATCTATAAGTACTATATATGTGTTAGTGTGATATCTATATTATGTTTTTATTTTATGTAATTTTATTACTAAAAACAAAATTACACTGAATTTAAAAAATATTTACCTCTAATGTTTAACATCTAACACCTACACATCTACTATATACAACCCTTGCTGTACAAAAAAACATATATATTAAAACACTAAAAATAATGTTTTATCTTTTAAACACTTTAGGTATTTTAACTTCAATAATGGACTATCTTTTCAGCCAAACCATAAAAGTAAAACATTGGATTCCAACCATGGTTTCCAATTGAGTCTCAAGTGAAGTCCAAATATCAAAACATGGACATAAATGTGACTTCCAATGTGGCCTCAAATTTTCAATTAAAAAGTTAGTTTAATATTCAAACTATCAAAGGACTTTTCAGCTTCCCTACTTTTATGATGTTCCATAATCTCAGTCTAGATAAGGACAAAAAACTAAGTTCTCTTAATCTCTAAGCTATTAAGAGTTATAACTAATTTAATTTTATAGGAGGTCAAGATCAACCAAAAACTATAAAATGGAAATGGAAATGAGGCCAACACATAGGAGGGTTGGTTACTTTCTCTAGCATCACAATTTTTTGCACACCAATAGCTTCTCAGCATCACAATTCTTTGCACATCCACGGATTCTCAACATCATATTTCTTTGCACACCTACGGTTTCACCATATCGGCTTATTCAGCCACTGACAATTATGTTGTGGCACTGGTGTACCATGAAACTATTGAGCGCCCTGTGTACTTGTTACTGATGGCTTTCCAAGCTTAGGCCCAAAGAGTATAAATAGGCCCCATTATTGTTTTCGAAGATTATCAAAGGAGCACTAATATACAACTCCATCGTGGTAAACAAGGCCCAAAATACTCAAAAGAAGCATATGGGGATACAACAATGTGTGGTCCAAAAGGTAAACATGGTTATGTGGTGGTTGTTGATATTGGTGTTGTGGCTGCTAATGAGTCCCATCAATAAGTATATCTTGAAGTTCATTATGATATCCTCTAGCCTTAAAACTATCCTTTTTCTCACATTAATTCATATTTTTTGTCATAATATGCTTAGTAAGAAGTGTAAAAGGTGTTTGTCGTAGTATGTGGCCTAATGCTATTGAATTGTAGGGAAAAGAAGCATTTTTTAGGCATTTACTATGTAGGGGCTTGATGGAGATAGCTAGGAGGGAATCTAGGGAGGCTTGTCCGCCTCCTTAACTCTCTGACTCAGCTTGAGATCACCAAATCCTCACTCACAAGCTAAAATTCACTGACAACCAAGTAACTCCAAGTGCATGAGAAGCTCAAGGAGGAAAAGATCCACAATTTTTTAGATCAAGGAGGGGATCACTCCTATTTTCAATGGAGATGCTATTAGCTAGCCTTTTATATAAATAAATGAGTTGAAAGGCTCATTAGGATTCAAATTTTTGATTCAGCTAGGAGTAGTTATTGAGCCCAAGGCCTGAACTTGTTATTGTTAACTTTCAGGTGGTGTATGAGACTACTAATTTCTGCTAATGAGAAGTTTGTTATTGAGTTGCATCTGAGCTAGTTCTAGAGGGCTAAAACCCTTGGGTTTAGGCCCAACCCAGAGGCTTTAGTCCCTCTTTTGTATTTTTGTTTTGTTCTTGTTTCCAAGCATTTTGTGTCTTTCATTTGTTGTAGTAGATGTTAAGCTATAAAAACTTGTGATTTCTAGCTTCCTTATCACCTCTCTTTTGGGAAAAATGGCGGGAAAGATTCACAATGTGAATCCAAAAATATTTTTATGATTTCTTGGAAATAGGTAGATGTTAGTTATCATTTTTCATATTTACTTTTTGCAACCTAGGAGTTAGTTCAGTGATTAGAGTAGCATTGTGAAATAGAGTAATATTGTAGTCAAATTCAACTCATCATTTCCATGAAAATTTATGTCATTGTGTTATTGGTCATTTAATGCATGAAGTGGGCTAGTTGCAGGGTTGCATTGAGTTGTAGGGGTGGCCACATATTTCACCTCCACTTTGAATTTTCCATCTTCTCCCTTTACCTCTCACACTTCTCTCAATATTTGTTTCCACAATCATTTTATTTAGGCAATTAGAGACACCGTGGGCATCCATCTTGGTGCAAGGCAAACCTTTTAGAGGTCCTAGGCTTGGCTAGGAGGTTTCCCCAAACTTCATTCATTCCATCCTACCTTCATCCATATATTCCTACCATCAAGACACCATCTCCACCGTCAAAATACTCTCGGAACACCTCATGTATAATTACAGGGCCTCCTATAGCAATACATGATCTCTTGTAGTAGCACATGTAGCTGGCTTGGGGCATGATTTTCCTCTACCTGTTTTTCTCCCCACTTCAACCTTATCTTGGTTAAGATGAATAATGACCCCCAACTTGTGATTTAATGATCTAGAGAAGCTCTTAGACCACTCCAACTTCGTCTTTTCCTCACTGCAAAACATAGTAGAATTAGTGTTTTTAATTCACAAGCATGTTACAAGTTAGATTTATGATATTCAAGCAATTGTAAAGTAGATCAATGATACATGCAAGTAGGATATTGGTTTGATGAAATATGAAAAATAGAGTAGCTTCATTTCTGCAAGTAGACTAGCCCTTTTTCTCTTGTAATGTTAATTATCATCTACAAGTTGAATGAATGGCATTTTCACTTTCCTAGTTAAAATGAATTTCATCAGGATTTTTCATTGTAGTTAAGTTGGAGGAATGGTCTTTGAACACCTTGATATGACTTCATGACTGAGGGTGGCATGAGTAGAAATTAACCTAAGTATTGTCACCTCTAAGTTTGTACGAACCCCAAGTTGATAATTTAAGTTGAGGAGACCTTGGGAGTTGCAACACTCTTGGTGCAATACCAGGGTTCACTAGCTACTTCTCAAAATGATTTGGCTATTGATGCATATGCATGTATATATATATATATATATATATATATTAAGCACTCAAAAATAATAAAATGAAATTTTATCTTTAATGTAAATGATGTAATGAACCTTTATTTGCATTTTCCCTGATATCACATAAAAGTAAGATTTACTGTAATCTGACCTCTTCCTGTTGAAGAGTACTTTCGCCAGGGTTGTCTTTCCAACCACGCCCAACCCAACAATCCCCACGACCTAAACCTTTCCACTCTCCTCCTGCTGCTGCAACAGGACTCTATTTTCAAAATCCTTCACCTTTTCCTCCAAAGCAGTTCAATATTTGGCGACATTGAATATCAATTTTTTCACCTGTTTCAACACGCACTCAACCACTTGATCTAGCAACTCCCCTTCGTCTCTGGTTATTCACAAGAAAATAAATACAGCTAATGAGAAACTTTAACCTATGTATATCTAATCAGCATGAAGTATTACAATATTGAGAGGGGAGGGTTGAGATCTCACCCATTATATGCATCCAGATCGAAACCCCTTATTTCTGCAACACGAGAAAGGGCTTCTCTCCAGGTTTGAACGCTGGTGGAGTCGTATCGCGGTTTCCCTTCACCCGTTTGCGTGATTTCTAAGTTGCATAGATCTTGAGCATACACTCCATCTTTGCCCTGCGACAAACAAAGGTCATCTAGTTTTACACCATAAAACACCGGAATAATAGGAGCCTTCAACTCCAACATCAGGAAGAGCTCATTCAAACACGAAGTCGATGTTTCATATGTACGAGAGACAATAGCCACATGGACTGAGGCGGTTCTAATGGCAGCTTCTATTTCCGAAGAAAAATTCCCCCCCTCATACAATTCTGGCCTGTCCAAAAAGACTCGGATTCCGTGTAAACGAAGGCGATGGTAGAGATGTCTAGCCAAGGTTTTCTTAACATCCGGCCCTCTGTGATTGATAAATACATCACAATAGAAGTTGCGATTGTTGTGGGAATTACATGAGGTGGAGGCTGTCATTGTAGCCGCGGAGGACGAGGCGTCAACCGCTGAAACTGCAGGAAGAAGATTGTGAGAATGAGGAGAACTTTCAATTTCTATCCCGATTTCAGTTTCAAGAGGGTTTTGGGGGCATGAGGATATAGGGGATGCCATTGCCAATGTCGATTCGACTATATAAACAGAAATTGGAGCCCGTAAACTGAAATAGCCATTAACACCACGAAACCGTATACAGAAACAGCCATAAACTCCACGAACTCTCTCGGAAGTTCGGCACACAGATGTCAAGTGGAGAGTGAACTATCGGCCTAATTAACTAATAAGTAATACGACTAGAAATTGTTCCAAAAGGTACAAAGAGAGGCCGATAAACTGATTGAGAAAATCAAATCATGAAACTCTTGAAGAAACTCCATTTCTAATTTTTCATTTTTCAATTCTGGTAGTGACATGTAGCATATTTCCTTCAGGTTGGCATCTCCTCACATATGACCTTAAGAGGGGATTGAGAGAGTCTGGAGTTCAACAATTGTTTTTGTGGAATTCTGAATTAGGCTCTTAAATATATTAAAGTAATTTTTATAAACCACTGCCATTGTACATAATTGAATTAAATGTAAACTTTATGAACCACATACATGTTATTAGTAAGTAATCTTAAAAGTAACATGTTAAGAGTGATATGGTTCATAGAATGACTTATTGTAATGTAATAACAAATTATTAATGTTTAAAATATTGGTGGATCCATATCCAAATTTAAATATGACATCTGGTAACTTATACACATACACACATCAACCGGATTTAGCCCACGTGGTTGGCATAAATGCTGTTAACTTGTTGTCGCCCCCAAACAGGTTCAATCCCTACATGTGATGTATTGAGTTCATAATGAGTATTTCTTGTAATGTCTTTGAGCCTTGATGTCTGAGCACTCCCCCAAGGATTAAGGCACATTGTTATTCAATTGTCTTGTGAGCACGAGTTGGCGACACAAGGCAATGGAGAACACAGATTTGTGTTTGTGTGTGTGGACTTGTGAGAGGTTCAACATACAAAGAGAGGCTTGTGCACAGATTTATAGGAGAATTTCCTTGGGACTTGCGCAAGGAAATAGGGAAGCACGAATCAAAGTCTTGCAAGGAGTGCTTCAACTTAGTACAAGAATAGAAAACCAAATTGGTTCCTATTGAAACAAGATTGTTTTTGTAAGATATATATTGCTCATTCTTCTATCAATAAAATTCTCAATCAAGCAGAGAGTTTTCCCAGTTGGGTTCCCTAGAAAAACAAGTGTTTTTATATTATGCATCTCGAGTTACAAGTTAGGTTCAGATTTGTTCATTCAAGCATATCAGAATTTTCATGGAATTTCTACACATATGACAGTGACTTTTCTCTCATTTTATTTTATTAACCTTATACAAGTGATGTGACACACATTCAATGTCCTCTGCACCCCTGGCTATAGAGTGCACCTCACTTTTCTTAGGGAAAATGGCAAAAATCAAATATCCCAAACCAATAAGGAAACACATTTTCACAAAAGCAATCCGCTTAATTGATGAGATGAATGGATTCATATCTAGGTGCAACAATCTAAATTTACGTCGACTATCTCAAATAGCTAGTTGTAGAACCTACAATTGTTTGGGCAGAAAAGTCTTCGAATGAAGAAGAGCTCCAATTAAATAAGAATGGAACATGTTCCTAGAAAATGGTTCACTACAGAGAAGTTGTGCATGATTTACCATGCGATGTACAAGAAGAGATGTTTTGATCCAAAGACCCACCCCCAAACTTCACCCCACAACACCCGGTACTCTTTCTTCCTGAACATTCAATATTTTAACTCTGGGAGCGATGTCCATTTGCAAAACTATAATTTAGAAATCACTGTCAATGGCCAGGGTTTTATAATAATACAGGAAAGGTCAACTCTAAAATTCTAGAAACAACGAAAAATTGGCTTTCCAACATATGTCCTACAATATGGAATTGACTAACTGTTATAATTGTTAGACAATAGCTAAGTACAACAATAGTTACATCTCTAAGGTATCCAGCAAAGACATTTAGTAAAAAGTCTTGACTTCAAGATCCTGAGTTAGCAATTCAAAAAATCTTTAAAACACAAATTTCTTACATATAGGATGGACATCTTTTCAAAGTCTATTGTCAAAGGTAGAAATAGTGAGTTACGATCAAACCTGTATGCCATATGTTATTATGCAATCCATGACACTACCACATTTATCCTCCTCGTATAGGTTATTTTTAATTCATCCTTGGATATCTTATGTGAATCTTACTTTGCAAAATGCTCTATGCAATGAAATGAATGCACATTTGCTATAACAAACAGGCAAATACAGAAAAAAAAAAAAGTAGAAGTAGAGATACAATGCACCACAATTTAAGCCCTTTCCTCATGGGCCACCCAATATCAATAGAAATAGAGATGAAAGTTTGCTGCATTCGTTCTTAGCAATCACAAAATATAAACATAAAATCAACACTTTGTGAACAATCTAAAGTGTCCAAACTTCCCCTATAGATTATTCATCCCCAACCTGAATATTTTAGTGGTTTGCATTCATAAATACCGCAATTGTTTGTAGGAACAGAGCATCACGTAATTCTTCGCTAAATCTCTTCTGCTGTAAACTTGTTTGCAGGATTTGAGATTGGAAATCTTGATTTGATCCCTCTGCTAAAGCTTGCACAACCTATTCTCTATTATAGTTACTAACCCCTTTTCAGATCACGGGAAGCGTTCTTTGACATTTATGTTAGGTTTAAATGGGTGGTGTAAGTCTACCCCTATGGAAACCTGAGGACCAAAGTGTTGTGCAGATTGGAGGTGTCTGCATCAAAACATAAAGGCATACCTTTCTCGTAGAAGAATACTGTTAAAAATTCCATATGTGAGCATAATGCATACTTCGCACATGAAAAATATGAATATATCTTGCTGTGATATGCTTTGTACACACTAGCTTGAGCACTCTAGTATTGTTCACAGCAAATGAGAAGATCCACTGATCTCCATTGTCTTTCACAAAATACACTACTTATTGAATAACAGTGAACTTAAAAATTCTTATGAAGGTTATAAATTTTCAACATGAACACATCAAAATAGTCACTAAATACACCACAATGGCAACCCCAACAACACAGATGTTTGAGCCTGGCCAAAAACAACCATCCATACATTGCAATCAAGATAGCTAATAAATAGAATTAATACAATTATACCAATCGATGTGATGAAGTATATTCCATGAAATCGCAATGTTTGAGACACACATACAATGTCCTCTGCACCCGTGGCTGTAGAGTGCACCTCACTTCTCTCAGGGAAAATGGCAAAAATTAAATATCCCAAACCAATAAGGAAACACATTTTCACAAAAGCAATCCGCTTAATTGATGAGATGAATGGATTCATATCTAGGTGCAACAATCTAAATTTATGTCGACTATCTCAAATAGCTAGCTGCAGAACCTACAATTGTTTGGGCAGAAGAGTCTTCGAATGAAGAAGAGCTCCAATTAAATAAGAATGGAACATGTTCCTACAAAATGGTTCACTACAGAGAAGTTGAGCATGATTTACCATGCAATGTACAAGAAGAGATGTTTTGATCCGAAGACCCACCCCCAAACTTCACCCAACAACACCTCGTACTCTTTCTTCCTGGACATTGAATATTTTTACTCTGGGAGCGATGTCCATTTGCAAAACTATAATTTAGAAATCACTGTCAATGGCCAGGGTTTTATAATAATACAGGAAAGGTCAACTCTAAAATTCTAGAAACAACGAAAAATTGACTTTCCAACATATGTCCTACAATATGGAATTCACTAACTATTATAATTGTTAGACAATAGCTAAGTACAACAATAGTTACATCTTTAAGGTATCCAACAAAGACATTTAGTAAAAAGTCTTGACTTCAAGATCCCGAGTTAGCAATTCAAAAAATCTTTAAAGCAAAAATTTCTTACATATAGGATGGGCATCTTTTCAAAGTCCATTGTCAAAGGTAGAAATAGTGAGTTACCATCAAACTTGTATGCCATATGTTATTATGCAATCCATGAAACTACCACATTTATCCTCCTCGTATAGGTTATTTTCAATTCATCCTTGGATATCTTATGTGAATCTTACTTTGCAAAATGTTGTATGCAATGAAATGAATGCACATTTGCTATAACAAACAGGCAAATACTGAAAAAAAGAAGAAGAAGAAGTAGAAGTAGAGATACAATGCACCACAATTTATGCCCTTGCCTCATGGGCCACCCAATATCAGTAGAAACAGAGATGAAAGTTTGTTGCATTCGTTCTTAGCAATCACAACATATAAACATGAAATCAAGACTTTGTGAACAATCTAAAGTGTCCAAACTTCCCCTATAGATTATTCATCCCCAACCTGAACATTTTAGTGGTTTGCATTCATAAATACCGCAATTGTTTGCAGGAATAGTGCATCACGTAATTCTTCACTAAATTGCTTCTGCTGTAAACTTGTTTGCAGGTTTTGAGATTGGAAATCTTCATTTGATCCCTCTGCTAAAGCTTGCACAACCTATTCTCTATTATAGTTACTAACCCCTTTTCAGATCACAGGAAGCATTCTTTGACATTTATGTTAGGTTTAAATGGGTGGTGTAAGTCTACCCCTGTGGAAACCTGAGGACCAGAGTGCTGTGCAGATTGGAGGTCTCTGCATCAAAACATAAAGTCATACTTTTCTCGTAGAAGAACACTGTTAAAAATTCCATATGTGAGCATAATGCATACTTCGTACATGCAAAATATGAATATATCTTGCTGTGATATGCTCTGTACACACTAGCTTGAGCACTCTGATATTGTTCACAGCAAATGAGAAGATCCATTGATCTCCATTGTCTTTCACAAAATACACTACTTATTGAATAACAGTGAACTTAAAAATGCTTATGAAGGTTATAAATTTTCAACATGAACACATCAAAATAGTCACTAAATACACCACAATGGCAACCCCAACAACACAGAGATGTTTGAGCTTGGCCGAAAACAACCATCCATACATCGCAATCAAGATAGCTAATAAATAGAATTAATACAATTATACCAATCGATGTGATGAAGTATATTCCATGAAATCGCAATGTTTGAGACACACATACAATGTCCTCTGCACCCCTGGCTGTAGAGTGCACCTCACTTCTCTGAGGGCAAATGGCAAAAATCAAATATCCCAAACCAATAAGGAAACACATTTTCACAAAAGCAATCCGCTTAATTGATGAGATGAATGGATTCATATCTAGGTGCAACAATCTAGATTTATGTTGACTATCTCAAATAGCTAGTTGCAGAACCTAAAATTGTTTGGGAAGAAGAGTCTTCGAATGAAGAAGAGCTCCAATTAAATAAGAATGGAACATGTTCCTACAAAATGGTTCACTACAGAGAAGTTGAGCATGATTTACCATGCGATGTACAATAAGAGATGTTTTGATCCGAAGACCCATCCCCAAACTTCACCCCACAACACCCGGTACACCGGTACTCTTTCTTCCTGAACATTGAATATTTTTACTCTAGGAGTGATGTCCATTTGCAAAATTATAATTTAGAAATCATTGTCAATGGCCAGGGTTTTATAATAATACAGGAAAGGTCAACTCTAAAATTCTAGAAACAACGAAAAATTGACTTTCCAACATATGTCCTACAATATGGAATTCACTAACTGTTATAATTGTTAGACAATAGCTAAGTACAACAATAGTTACAGCTCTAAGGTATCCAACAAAGACATTTAGTAAAAAGTCTTGACTTCAAGATCCTGAGTTACCAATTCAAAAAATCTTTAAAACACAAATTTCTTACATATAGGATTGGCATCTTTTCAAAGTCCATTGTCAAAAGTAGAAATAGTGAGTTATGATCAAACCTGTATGCCATATGTTATTATGCAATCCATGACACTACCACATTTATCCTCCTCGTATAGGTTATTTTCAATTCATCCTTAGACATCTTATGTGAATCTTACTTTGCAAAATGCTCTATGCAATGAAATGAATGCACATTTGCTATAACAAACAAGCAAATACAGAAAAAAAAGGAAGGAGAAGTAGAGATACAATGCACCGCAATTTATGCCCTTGCCTCATGGGCCACCCAATATCAGTAGAAACAGAGATGAAAGTTTGTTGCATTCGTTCTTAGCAATCACAACATATAAACATAAAATCAAGACTTTGTGAACAATTTAAAGTGTCCAAACTTCCCCTGTAGATTATTCATCCCCAACCTGAATATTTTAGTGGTTTGCATTCATAAATACCGCAATTGTTTGCAGGAACAGAGCATCACGTAATTCTTCACTAAATCTCTTTTGCTGTAAACTTGTTTGCAGGTTTTGAGATTGGAAATCTTCATTTGATCCCTCTGCTAAAGCTTGCACAACCTATTCTCTATTATAGTTACTAACCCCTTTTCAGATCACGGGAAGCGTTCTTTGACATTTATGTTAGGTTTAAATGGTTGGTGTAAGTCTATCCCTGTGGAAACCTGAGGACCAGAGTGCTGTGCAGATTGGAGGTGTCTGCATCAAAACATAAAGGCATACTTTTCTCGTAGAAAGACACTGTTAAAAATTCCATATGTGAGCATAATGCATACTTCACACATGCAAAATATGAATATATCTTGTTGTGATATGCTTTGTACACACTAGTTTGAGTACTCTAGTATTGTTCACAGCAAATGAGAAGATCCATTGATCTCCATTTTCTTTCACAAAATACACTACTTATTGAATAACAGTGAACTTAAAAATGCTTATGAAGGTTAGAATTTTTCAACATAAACACATCAAAATAGTCACTAAATACACCACAATGGCAACCCCAACAACACAGAGATTTTTGAGCTTGGCCGAAAACAACCATCCATACATTGCAATCAAGATAGCTAATAAATAAAATTAATAGAATTATACCAATCGATGTGATGAAGTATATTCCATGAAATCGCAATGTTTGAGATAACTGCAGTTAAGATAGAAAAAAAATGCCACAATAATATTTTTGTCCAGATAGAGTACAAACCCTTCACACAATTCTTTCAGGAAAAAGGATGATATTGAAGAATGTAGCTAAATTAAAGGCATATTTGACCATACCATAGGTGAATAACCTAAAATAACCATCCATATACAATTACACCAATTGATATGATGAAGCATATTCCATGAAATTGCAATGTCTGAGATAACTACATTGGAGAGAAATTTTTTTCACAATGACATTATTTTCCAGATAGGGTACAAACCCTTAATACCATTCTTTCAGGAAAAAGGATGAGAATGAAGAATGTAGCTATTTCTTAGCTGCTATAAAGTAAAGGTGATTTGACTATACCATGGGCGAATAGTATATTAAGAAATAAGTTAACTTCCAGTTCAAAATTTATGCAGAAAACTACAATTTCTCTCTAATATTTAGAGATAAAAATAGAATCAAATAAAAATAATTAGGCTATATCCTGCACAGTACCTCCAAAACATATTCCTATTTTGCACTCTCACAAGATCTGACAGGGTATTCCAAAGCAATTCCTTTCTGCTCCGCAATCCCTTGTTCAACTAGGCATCAAAAGGAGGTTCTTTCACACCATTCCCTCCCTCTGTTAGAAACCTCTCTTGCAGATAAAACAACAGCAATTTCTGCAGAGCAGAGATCTCTCTAACCTTTCCTTCCAACTCAACTACTCTCGTTTCAAGCTCTCCTGCTCTTCATTCATTCTTGTATCCAACAGCCTTATGAGCTCATCTTGAATCACCTTCTGTATCATCTGGGACCTCTTATACTCATCCACTTCCTGAAGCCACAGATATGCAAATTGGCAATCTTTCCAGGCCTCGAACTAAGGGCCTCCCATTGTATAATGTATAGCTTTGGGAAGTTCCTTGTCATCAATCTCATTGTGACCAAAAAGGAAATTTCAGGTGTAGGGAATGGGTCCAATATCATTGTCATCAAGCTAAGTGAATCTATGCAAAAATGCCCCAGATTGGGAATTCACAATAGAGGGTTTAAAAACTCTGTTCTTGGGGTGCCCGCAATTATACAAAACCATAGATGACTAGTTCTTTCTAGGGTAAGTAGTCTGCACAACCCCATTCATTTTTGTAGCACTCTAGGGCTTGTAATCGTGTTTGACACACATTATAGCATACTTATCATCAATGAGCTCATCTAATTCCCTAACATCAACAGTATAGAGAAAATCACAGTCTACGAACATAGCCCAACCCTCGAACCTAGCTAGGAAAGGAGTCAAGAACCTGGAAAAGAAGAACTGGGTGCTCTCAGTGGGATCCCTTGTGCACCAGTAAAGCCCAGCCTTAAAATATGATTAAATATCCTTTCACTCTAAAAGTTACTTTCATCTTAAGATATTTGGTCTCATTTGGGGTGTTAAGATTGATCAAATATCCTTTCATAGGCTTGCATCTCAAGAGAGAGTCAAAACACTTTTCAGGGTAACTATTTTTATTTAATTTTTTTTTAATTTTAATTTTTTTTTAATTTTAATTTTTAATTTTTATGTTTTTTACTTATTTATTTATTTATTTTTATTTTTATGGATTTTGAAATTCAAATTACTTATTTATTTATTTATTATTTTATTTTTATTTTTAGTGAGGTACAACCTGCTACAGACAAAATGATGCATATATATGAGAAACGCAATAAAGTACAAAAAGGCTAGTAGTAAAACAGATGAGAAGCTTGGATAGGTGCTGGGGAAAATAAGATAGCTGAGATGACAACATTACCAGTGGTCTCTGCCCATTCATCAGCAACGATTTTCCAGGCACTGGAGTACACCATAGCGAAGCAGTAAGCACGTTTAAGCCTCTAAGTTGGGTGAAATTAATAAATGCTCTATATAAATCACTTGTATTAGCTGAAATAAATGCTCTATATTAATTTCTATTATGCAACTAATAACAAACACGTTGTTGCTGTGAGTATAACGATAACTACACAGCTTGTGCATAAGGGATTGTTGGAATTCAGAATTAGATATTTATCCATGCTTCCAACATTAATGAAGGTCCACCAGAGAGAGAGGGGGGTGGAGTGGGGTTTTTGCAGGTTAAAATACCTGTTAAGCCTCTTCACCATTGACTGAATTTCCTTTGAACTGTGTTTCCGCAACCGATTAACTTGTCTCCCAATCTGAGTGTCCTGGCCATAGAATTGCACACACAGATAAGAGACTAGGGAATTTTTTAAATGACTAAAAACGCATTATTACCTTTAGGTTCTTCACTGTGAGTTGCATCGATTCCAGTCTTGTCAAGCACTCATACAGCTGAGCAACGGAGTACTGCAACACGTGAAATGATAAGTGATTATGGCTTTTTGCCAGCAGGTTAGATAGCAGTTAAAATCTACTCATGTCAGAGATCACTATGATCAGCGACTTAGAAGTGGCTAGAGGCGTTTTTAACAAGTTTGAAAAAATAAAAAGCAAATTCCAACTGTTTTGAAGCTAAAGCTAGGGGAGAGGGCCGGTTTAAGAATAAATTTAAAGTTGTAATAAAACAACCAGAAAGGATCTAAAATTTATCATAATAATTTAAAGCTTTGCAAATCATGTACTGGTGGAGAATAAACCTAGAAGTGGGCAATAATTCAAATCTCTTTCATTTAATTAACTATTTGCAATTTGAAGACCATCCACTTTTTCCTACTATGGAGGAGAGCAGAGCATGAGGGAGAGTGGAGCCGAAATGACTCCCTCCCAAATTCTGATAAATCACTGGGTGAATGCAAATCAACATTTGTAACAGAGATTAATTTAAATTTAGAGGTATACGCCTCCTCGACATTCCTAAAGGAAAAGTGCCATTCCTAAACAGCGACCTTAACATGAAGTCTATACCACTTACTTAATTCATAATAATAACACATATCTGTACATGGAACTTCTTAAATCATATATATATATATTACTAATTAAAATTATTTTATTTATAAAAAATAAGATATTCCTTTATAATAAATTATTATATACTAATTAAAATTATTCTATTTCTTAAGAAAATAATATTCCTTTCTTGCCGCAGAAATCAATCAAATTTACCTAATTCCTTGATATTAATCTTTCCAACTTTCACAATCAAATTTACCTAATTCCTTGATATTAATTTTTCCAACTTTCACAGGTTTACAAAACCTGTTTAATTGAGAAAATTACTTAATCACACCAGAATTCGCTTTTTTGATAAATTCCTTAAATTAAATTGATAAAATAACTTAAATATAGCAATAACAATAAAACTATCGCTATAATTGCTTGCTTGCAACTGTACTTGATTAATAAAATAATAAAATTTACTACCTCCTCATCTCCAGGATTTGCTGCAAGAATGTCTTTGATCCTGAACACCTCGCCAATTAGGTCTTCTTGGGCTTCATAGCTGTAACTGCTACACCTGTTACCAGTACCGTACCTGTCGCTGTTTTCCTCCTCCTCCTTGTAATGGACTTTATCATGGTGGTCGTCAATAATAATTTTATCATCGTCGTCGTCGTCAATAATAATTTTATGGTCGTCGTCGTCGTCAATAATAATTTTATGATCATGGGGCTCAGCCAGCCTAACGCTGTCACAACACCTAGCCGATGCATACAGTGTCTCTGCAATTCTATCTCTCTTACTGCCAAATTCTTGCCCCATCTTCATCTGTTTCTGCATCTTCATTAATGCCGTAATCGCTTAAATGTTATTACCTTCTGTCAATCAATCAAGAACCTGCAACTAATTGTATCGCACTTTTAAGCAGCTCACGTAGATATATTTAGAAATGGAAATGTGAGAGAAATTGATCGTAACTCTTAGACAACATTTCTCAACTCAACTCAAATCAAATCAAACTGGAACTTCAAATGACACAAACTCTCAGACAACATTTTTCACCTCAAGTCAAATCAAATCAAACAGGAACTTCAGACAACATTTCTCAACTCAAGTCAAATCAAATCAAATGGGAACTTCAGACAACATTTCTCAACTCAAGTCAAATCAAATCAAACTAGAACTTCAAATGACACAACTTGGGTTCATGGAGGTTTATATTTTGTATAAATATAAATATGTGTATATATTCCAGTATTGGAAATTTTAATTCCTTTATTTGTTTATAACACAATTTAAATCTTTATAATAATTTTTAGAAATTTATTTTGAGTTCAATTTATAAAAAATATTGAGAAATCAAAATTTAAAAAAAAATACACATTTTTATAAAAATATTGAAAAATACAAAATTGTAAGAGTAAAATTGTTATATTTAAACATCAATAAATAAATAACATTTCATTCACTCAATTTAAATGGAAATTTCAAATTATTTAAAACGTTATATTTGGAAATCAACAAATAAACAATATTTTATTCACTTAACTTAAATGGAAATGGAAATTTCAAATTATTCAAAACATTATATTTAAAAATCAACAAATAAACAACCTTTTCTTTCATTTATTCAGTAATAAAAATTCCAAATTAAATAAAATTCATTTACTTGGATAATTTAGTACAAATTGTTATATTTCATTCACTAAACCTGAGTGGACATTTCAAATCACCCAACCCTCATACCAAAATTCAAAGCTCACTCAACAAAACTATATTGGAATAAACTGCAAACCATAATGCTTAATATTGGATTAAAATAAGAAAATTTATTAAATATTTATATTTATGTAAATATTTGTAGAAATAAAAATATATGGCAAGATATTAAATATAATTTAAAAATTTTATTAAAATTTGTATTACATGTGTTTTAATAATAATAATTTCTTTTTTTAATATTTGAAGTTTTTATAATGATTGTTGTAAATTTATCAATTTATTTTCACATCGATTTAAAAATTAAAAATTAAGAAACCAAAATTTAAAAAATATACATATCTTAATAAAGCCTAAAAATTTGTGTTTTCAAAGCTATCGTTCTTCAAATTTAAAGTTGAGAATAATATGTATATTTTGTATTTTCTTTTAATATTAATCATTATATTTGTCTTATTTGTATCACATTAATATACATTGCTTGTTGGCACTTTTAATATTAATAATTATATTTGTCTTATTTGTATCACATTAATATGCATTGCTTGTTGGCACTATTTTGGCAAGAGTAATCATCATCACCATCCTAGATGATATCATACTTGTAAGTAGCCCCTCCAATCTTGACCTCAAAGATTTTTGTTGATATCTTAAGTGTGTCTATAAGCCTTGATAAAACAAAGGTAGTGATCATCAAATCTATGAAAATCAATCATGTGTAGAAGAAACAAGCTGTGTTTGCATACTTTGGATTTGATGTCATCACCATTCTCCTTTATATTCATGACGTTGTTCTTTTTTGAAATAGCCCCTTTAGTTTTGACAAGCAAATAAAAATTCAATGTTTTTTATTATAGTTTTCATATATCAATAAAAACTAACAAGATAGGGGTTATGATGGTCAAATCCCAGAAATTCAACTATCCTATTGTTACCCTTTACAATTCTATAAAGATGCAAAAAAAAAATTGCTAAGAGTGAGAACATTCAGGCCTTCCTTATGGTTTTTCATTTGACCTTAAAAGAAACAACCCATACTGCACTACACTATACCGAAGCAGTAAGCACCAAAGCCATAAACACTACACTTCCTAATAGCAAAAATCGTTGCCATGAGTAAAACTGCTTCTTAGAATCCAATATTAGATTATTCGTGTTGGTTCCAATGTTAAACCAAGAGGTTTTTGCAACTTAAAATACTAATAAGCCTCTCGAGCATTGACTGGATTTCCTTTGAATTGTGCTTCCACAACCAATTAATTTGTTTCCCAATCTGAGTGTCCTGGATAATACAATACATCATTGCTTAGAAATAGTCATAGAAAGTGTATTGTTTTATGCATTTGTCGCTCATGTAGTGTTGCTCTCCACCACCTTATTTCGCAATTTGCATTCAGAAAATTAATGCTAAAATTGTTGGCCTTATTTCATAATTTTCATTCAAAATAATAAAACTAAAATTGATATATTTAGCAACGGAAAATAGACATATCTAGAAAATTCATATATTAGTATATTTGCATCTATAATTATCACACAAAAATAGATATATTTAAAAATAAAAGTCTAAAATTATTATATTTAGAAAATTGTAACTCTCAGAAAAAATTTCATAACTCACCTAAAATAAAAAGGGCATTTCAAATGACACAAGGCATGCTCATCCAGTCTCAATGTCGGAGCACTAATTTTGTGCAGGTCCAAAATCATCATATTTTTTCAGAAGAAAAATAATGATGCTCTCATTCATAAATGATGAGAAAGTTTACATATTCATGTTTCTGTTTCCATCAACATACCACACAGATGTATAACCTATGATACCATCCCTACTACAATCCAAAATGCCTGAGGCACGACCAATGCTTCTAACAAAAGGAGGCACCAAAATACAAATTAAAACATTACATTAACCTCTTACAAATGAAAACCAGATTCGATTAGTCACATAAAATATATAGAAACACAACTAAAAGAAAAGATGTTTCCCCCATAAGAAAGAAAGTTTCTCTTGCCATTAAACTCCTGCAAAATTAAAAAATGTTCCTCTAAATATGGTCTTTCCCTGTCACTCTGTGAATCCGTGTTTTCAAATCATATTCCTTGTATATCCATAATATTGTTATAGTCTTTTCCTCGATAGGAAACCTTAATTAAAAATGAGACTATCAACCTTGATCCTTACCTTATTTTGAAAGATGGCATAGTGGATCATACTTGGAAGGACCTTAAACCCTCTCTTGGATAGGAGGTCGGCAATCATATTTCGCTCTCTATAGATGTGTTCAAAATTAATGTTCTAAAATGATTTTAATCAAATCTCTAACCTGATCCATCCAATTAGTTAACATAGGTGGTTTGAATTTGTTGTGCTCTCTTACCTAGTCAATGACCCCCTTTGCATCGTCATATATCTTAATATTTACCATCCCTATCCACTTTGTTGCTTTCAAAAGCCCCCATAACCCTATCACCTCAGCTTGGTTGTTGGTCCCCTCACCTCCTTCCCACCATAAATGATAGAAAGTGCTAGGTTTAATTACTAAGAAAGCACCACAACCACACTTTCAATGCCTACTAGCTACGTCAAAAAATCCAATAGGGTACCTTGCCAAGGTGTCTCTAAACCTTATCTATTTTATTTTAACCTTCTCCTTTATCAGTCCCTTTTCATTGAAGAAAGAGACATATTTTATGATGATAGTTCTAACACAAATAATATTTTCTTGGAAGATAACAAAATTTGTTGATTTCCATATTGACCATATAATTTATAGATGTAGGAATTGAAAAGTTTTGTTCTTTTTATACTAGAATTTGATTCATCCAGACATAGAATGAGCCACAAAACATACCTTTATGTTGAAAGAGTTAAGTACCCCTTCCCAAACCACCTTCGAGTAGGAAAAAAGCAGGAACAATTGTTCAGTGGTCTCTGGCCTTCGATGACAAAAGATACACACCCGTGGCACAATAAATCCCCTCTTCTCCAGGTTGTTCCTGGTCAAAAAATGATGATGTAATATCAAACATCCAAAACATTTCAATTTATTCAAAGTTTCCCCTCTCCAGGTAACTTGAACCAGTTAAACTGTTCATATTTCTCACCAAGAAGTGGAAAAATTTTGTATATGCATTTTACCTATGGATTTTCATTTTTCTTTATGCCTCCCCAAGAAATCATGTCCTTCCCTATTTGTATGCCAATTCCAACATCCCTTAAATACATGATGTATTTCTCTCATTCCACAACAAATCTGACCTCAAGTCCTAATTCCTCCGTTGTTATCCATGTTTGTTCTGAAGTGGGTTTATCTTGTTCTATGTTGTACTATTGGAGGGAGAAATATCCCTTACTGTGAATAAATTCAATTAGATATGAATATAAAGAATGGTGTCCCGACATTCCCAACATCGCATCTGGCCCTACTACAATTAAAGATCCATCCCTTACTTCCCATCTAGAAAATTTCATCAACTAGATTATTTGCTTCATCATACCGTTCTATATAGTCGAGAGATAAAAGGCCCCTACCCTGATCCATTTAGCCTACAACTTCCCAGACATATATTTACCTCTAATGACACCATGCCATAGGCTCGACCCATTTAATGCACACCATCTGTTTATAATAACAATGGATTTATTAAAGTTCTCTGACTCCATAAATCCCCACCCTCCTTCTATCGGTCATGGAAGCGTCGACCAACTAGCCAGGTGGAGCTTACCCTCAAGCTTGCTACGAGACCATAAGAATTTTTCCATGAAAGAATTAATCCTTTGAGATATCACCCTAGGAAACATGAAAAGTTACATCCAGAAAATAGTGATATGTTGCAATACCAATTTGATCAGAATCATCCTCCTGCCTAGAGAAAGTGTTCTATGCATCCAACTCGCCATTTTTTTCTCCAATTTTGTAACCAAAAATTCCCAGCCACTAATCCCATAATTGTTCGGTTTGCATCTAAAACCAAAATACTTAATTCCTAGCTCTAATTTCTAACATTTAATATAAAAAATAAGACAGATATATCTTATAACTTCGTCCTCCACCCCGCTGAAAACTAGTAAATATTTCTCCTTACTCATCAAGAGGTCTGACACGCCTTTGAGAAAGCATCCAGTGTATGCGAATTGTTAGTCAATTCACCAATGGATTTATGACCACAAAACAACAAATTTCCGATAAAACACAAATGTGTCACTGCTTTCTTTCTCGAAAAATTTAACCTCTCCATCATCCCCTTATTCTTCATTTCTTGCATCTTCAGGCTTAAGCAATCGACAACCAACAAAAAATGTAATGGGGATAGTGCACAACCCTGCCTCAAACCCTTGTACACACTGAAGAATGTAGTTTGGCAATCATTAATAATAACCACAAAATTGGAAGTCCCAATGCAAGCCATGATCCATTTCGATTTGAACAAAGACAGACCAGTTTTAATCAACACCAAATACAAAAAATCCCAATCCACACTATCGTACACTTTAATCATATACACTTCATCAAACATGCATTTCCATGCCTAATGTTCCTCTCTTCCACCTTATTTCGCAATTTGCATTCAAAAAATTAATGCTAAAATTGTTAGCCTTATTTCATAATTTTCATTCAAAATAATAAAACTAACATTGATATATTTAGCAACGGAAAATAAACATAACTAGAAAATTAATATATTAATATATTTACATCTAAAATTATCGTACAAAAATAGATATATTTAAAAATGAAACTCTAAAATTATTATATTTAGAAAATTATAATTCTTAGAAAACATTTCATAACTCAACTAAAATAAAAAGGACATTTCAAATGACACAACGCATGCTCATCCAGTCTCACTCACGGAGCGCTAATTTTGCAAAGGTCCAAAATTATCATATTTTTTCAGAAGAAAAAAAATGATGTTCTCATTCATAAATGATGAGAAAGTTTACATATTCACATTTCTGTTTCCATCAACATACCACAAAGAAGTGTAACCTATAATACCATCCCTACTACAATCCAAATGCCTAAGCCTCGAACGATGCTTCTAAGAAAAGGAGGCACCAAAATATAGATTAGAACATTGCATTAACCTCTTACAAATAAGAACCAGATTCGATTAGTCACATAAAATATATAGAAATGCAACTAAAAGAAAAGATGTTTCCCCTAGAAGAAAGAAAGCTTCTCTTGCCATTAAACTCTTGCAAAATGAAAAAATGTTCCTCCAAATATGGTCTTTCCCTGTCAATTTTTGAGTCTGTGTTTTCAAATCATGTTCCTTGTATATCCATAATATTGTTACAGCCTTTTCCTCGATAAGAAACCTTAATTAAAAATGAGACTATCAACCTTGATCCTTATGTTATTTTAAAAGATGGTGTAGTGGAACATACCTGGAAGGACCTTAAGTCCTCTCTTGGATAGGAGGTCGGAAATCATATTTTTCTCTCTGTATATCTATTCAAAATTAATGCTCTAAAATGATTTAATCAAATCTCTAATCTGATCCATCCAATTAGTTAAAATAGGTGGCTTGAATTTGTTGTGCTCTCTTACCCAGTCGATGACCCCCTTTGCATTGTCATATATCTAAATATTTACCATCCCTTTCCACTTCGTTGCTTTCGAAATCCCCCATAACCCTATCACCTCAGCTTGGTTGTTGGTCCCCTCAACTCCTTCCCACCATAAATGATAGAAAGTGCTAGGTTTCATGACTAAGAAAGCACCACAACCACACTTCCGATGCCTGCGAGCTATGTCAAAAAATCCAACAGGGTACCTTCCCAAGGTGTCTCTAAACCTTACCTATCTTATTTTAACCTTCTCATTTATTGGTCCCTTTTTGTTGAAGAAAGAGACACATTTTATGATGATAGTTCTAACACAAATAATATTTTCTCAGAAGATAGCAGAATTTATTGATTTCCATATTGACCGTATAATATATAGAGGCAGGAATCGAAAAGTTTTGTTCTTTTTTATACCAGAATTTGATGCATCCTGCCACAGAATGAGCCACATAACATACCTTTATGTTGAAAGAGTTAAGTACCCCTTCCCAAACCGCCTTCGAGTAGGAACAATGTAGGAATAAGTGTTCTATGGTCTCTGGTCCTCACTAACAAAAGATACACACCCCTAGCCCAATAAATCCCCTCTTCTGTAGGTTGTTCCTGGTCAAAACACGATAATGTAATATCAATCATCCAAAAAATTTCAGTTTATTCGGAGTTTCCCCTCCCCAAGTAACTTGAACCAATTAAAATGTTCATATTTCTCACTTGGAAATGGAAAGCTTTTGTATATGAATTTTACCTATGGATTATCCTTTTTCTTTGTGCCTCCAAAAAAAATCATGTCCTTCCCTGTTTGTATGCCAATTCCAACATCCCTTAAATCCATGATGTATTTCCCCCATTCACTGCAAATACTCCCTCAAGTCCCAATTCCTCCGTTGTTATCCATCTTTGTTCTGTAGTGGGATTATCTTGTTCTATGTTGTACTGTTGGAGGGAGAAATATCCCTTACTCTGAATAAATTCAATTAGATATGAAGTTAAAGAATGGTGTCCCAACATTCCCAACATCACATCTAGGCCTACTACAATTAAAGATCCATCCCTTACATCCCATCTAGAAAATGTCATCAAGCGGATTATTTGTTTCATCATACCATTCCATATAGTTGAAGAGATAAAAGGCCCCTCCCCTGATCCATTCAACCAATGACTGCCCAAACATATATTTACCTCTAATGACATCATGCCATAGGCCCGACCGATTTACTGCACGCCACATGTTTATAATAACAATGGATTTATTAAATTTCTCTGACTCCATAAATCCCCAACCTTCTTCTATCGGTCGTGGAAGCATGGACCAACTAGCCAGGTTGAACTTACCCTCAAGCTTGCTACCAGACCATAAGAATTTTTCCATGATAGAATTTATCCTTCGAGATATCACCCCAAGAAACATGAAAAGTTACATCCAGAAAATAGTGATATGTTGTAATACCGATTTGATCAGAATCATCCTCCTACCCAAAGAAAGTATTCTATGCATCCAACTCACCATTTTTTTCTCCAATTTTGTAACCAACCATTCCGAGTCACCGATCCCATAATTATTCGGTTTGCATCTAAAACCAAAATACTTAATTCCTAGCTCTAATTTCTGACATTTAATATAAAAAATAAGACAGATTTGTCTTATAACTCCGTCCTCCACCCTGCTGAAAACCAGTAAAGATTTCTCCTTACTTATCAAGAGGTCTGACGCCTTCAAGAAATCATCCAGTGCATGCGAAATGTGAGTCCATTCCCCAATGGATTTCCAACCACCAAACAACAAATTGTCGATAAAACACAGATGTGTCACTACTTGCTTTCTCGACAAATTCAACCCCTCCATCATCCCCTTATTCTGCATTGCTTGCATCTTCAGGCTTAAGAAATGGATAACAAACAAAAAATGTAAAGGGGATAGTGCACAACCCTGCCTCAAACCCTTGTACACCCTGAAGAATTTAGTTGGGCAACCATTGATAATAACCACAAAATTGGAAGTCCTGATGCAAGCCATGATCCATCTATATTTGAACAAATATAGACCAATTTTAATCAACACCAAATAAAAAACTCCCAATCCACACTATCGTATGCTTTAATCAGATCCACTTCATCAAACATGCATTTCCATTCCTAGTGTTCCTCTCTGTCACCTTATTTCACAATGTGAGTTTAGAAAATTAATGCTAAAATTGTTAGCCTTATTTCATAATTTTCATTCAAAATAATAAAACTAAAATTGATATATTTAGCAACAGAAAATAGACATGTCTAGAAAATTCATATATTAATATATTTGCATATATAACTATAGCACAAAAATAGATATATTTAAAAATGAAACTCTGAAATTATTATATTTAGAAAATTATAACTCTCAGAAAACATTTCATAACTCAACTAAAATAAAAAGGACATTTCAAATGTCACAATGCATGCTCATCCAGACTCACTCTCAGAGCGTTAATTTTGTGCAATTCCAAAATTATCATATTTTTTCAAAAGAAAAAATGATGCTCTCATTCATAAATGATGAGAAAGTTTACATATTCACGTTTCTGTTTCCATCAACATACCACACAAAAGTGTAACCTATGATACCATCCCTACTACAATCCAAAATGCTCAAGGCTTGAACGATGCTTCTAACGTAAGTAGGCACCAAAATACAAATTCAAACATTACATTAACATCTTACAATTAAAAACCAGATTCGATTAGTCACATAAAATATATAGAAACACAACTAAAAGAAAATATGTTTCCCCCAGAGGAAAGAAAGCTTCTCTTGCCATTAAACTCTTGCAAACTTAAAAAATGTTCCTCTAAATATGGTCTTTCCTTGTCACTCTATGAGTCTGTGTTTTCAAATCATGTTCCTTGTCTATCCATAACATTGTTATAGTCTTTTCCTCGATAAGAAACCTTAATTACAAATGAGACTATCAACCTTGATCCTTATGTTATTTTCAAAGATGGCATTGTGGAACATATCTAGAAGGAACTTAAGTCCTCTCTTCGATAGGAGGTCGGCAATCATAATTTTCTCTCTGTAGACCTGTTCAAAATTAATGTTCTAAAATGATTTAATCAAATCTCTAATCTGATCCATCTAATTAGTTAAAATAGGTGGTTGAATTTGTTGTGCTCTCTTACCCAACCAATGACCCCCTTTGCATTGTCATATATCTAAATATTTACCATCCCTATCCACTTCGTTGCTTTCAAAATCCCCCATAACCCTATCACCTCAGCTTGGTTGTTAGTCCCCTCACCTCATCCCCACCATAAATGATAGAAATTGCTAGGTTTCATGACTAAAAAATCACCACAACCACACTTTTGATGCCTGCTAGCTACGTCAAAAAATCCAACAGGGTACCTTCCCAAGGTGTCTCTAAACCTTACCTATCTTATTTTAACCTTCTCCTTTATCGGTCCCTTTTCATTGAAGAAAGAGACATATTTTATGATGATAGTTCTAACACAAATAATATTTTCTTGGAAGATAGCAGAATTTATTGATTTCCATATTGACCATATAATATATAAAGGCAGGAATCGATTTTTTTTTCTTTTTATACCATAATTTGATGCATCCCAACACAGAATGAGCCACATAACATACCTGTAGGAATTTGTAGGGTAAGTTCCTCAGAAAGAACACCAAAAGGACACCGCTCACAACCAGATCACAAATCAATACACCAGTATTTTTGACGTGGTTAAAACCCTCAAAGAGGGAAACAGTCCACGGCCTGCGCCACCGTGGCTACTACAGGCAATTTATTAATCAAAGAATGAAAATTTACATAAGCTTCTCTCATGCACGGATTACCCGAACAATGACCCTCCATGCGCTTTAAATAGAACTCATGGACCAATCGGGTGTCAAGCCACGAATCAAGTGTCGGTAATACCGAGGAGAGAGTGAACCGTCGGATCACTACATATCGTGACCGTCAGATTGTAAGTTACAAAATGTACAACGGTAAAGAAACACACTTTACCTAACTCTATACCTAACTCTACACTAGACCAAGTTGAACTTAACTATATCCTATGTGTCGGAATATCCTAACATCCCCCCTTAAGAACAACTTGGGATAGGATTGAAGGATTTACAAATATGACACAGTAGGAGAAGGAAGGAGGCACTAGAGCCTATCCCCCCTTAGTGACAACTTCCTGAACTCCAAGCATATATCGAAGTTTAGTGAACTTCGCCTCTGTGAGAGCCTTTGTGAAGATGTCTGCAACCTGATCATCTGTTGAACAATATTGCACTTCAAGAACATGGTCATGAATGAGCTTTCTGATGAAGTGCATGTGTAGTTCAATGTGTTTGTTGCGCTGATGCTGGACTGGATCTTTGCATAGCTGAATGGCACTTTGATTATCACACCAAAGTGTGGTTGGATGCTGCTGCTCAAAGCCAAACTCTGATAGGATCTGACGAAGCCACAAGGCTTCCTTACTAGCTTCCACGACACCACGATACTCTGCTTCTGCTGACGAAAGAGAAATGGCAGCCTGTTTCTTACAAGCCCATGTAATAGGTCCTGAACCAAGAGTGAAGACATAACCGGCAGTAGACTTCCGATCATCAGGGTCACCAGCCCAATCAGAATCAGTGAAACCAACTAATAGAGGAGCTGCTTTGGCACTGTAATGAATCCCAAACTGTATTGTACCTAGAACATAACGAAGTATTCTTTTGGCTGCCTTCCAATGACTTTCACGGGGGTTTTGCATAAAACGAGCAACAAGGCCAACAGCAAAGGAAAGATCAGGACGAGTATGGGTTAAATACAAGAGTTTTCCTACAAGTTGATGGTATAAGGTAGCATCAACTTCAGGAGAAGTACAAGAGACTGAAAGTTTGACTCCAGACTGAAAGGGAGAAGGCGCTGGCTTACAGTCTTCCATGTGAAAATGACGAAGAATATCACAAGCATACTTGGACTGGGAAAGGGAAATACCCTCCTTGGATTGCAAGACTTGAAGACCGAGAAAATAGTGTAAGTGTCCTAAGTCTGTCATTTCAAATTTCTTTTTAAGGCTGGACTTCACATGGTTTATAAGGTTGGGATCACTACCAGTAAGAATAAGATCATCAACATAAAGAACAAGGATGATAAGAGAGTTGCCCACTTTCTTGGTGTAGACAGTATTGTCAGAATAACACCTAGAAAACCCAGATTCTAAAAGAAAGCTATCCATTTTGGCATACCAAGCCCGAGGAGCTTGCTTGAGACCATAAAGGGATTTCTTAAGTCGACATACAAGGCTGGAATCTGTTTGGATGAAGCCAATGGGTTGTTCCATATAGATTTCTTCATGCAAGTCCCCATGCAAGAAGGCAGATTTAACATCCATCTGATGGACTTCCCATTTTAAAGAGGCAGCAAGGGAAAGAACAAGGCGGATAGAGTTCATTTTGGCAACAGGGGAGAAGGTTTCAGTGTAGTCAATGCCTTCAACCTGTGAAAAGCCCTTAGCAACAAGACGAGCTTTATGTTTATCTACTTTCCCATCTGGTCCATACTTGGTTCTGTAAACCCATTTACATCTAACAAGTTTGCGTCCCTTTGGTAGAGGAACAAGATCCCATGTATCATTTGTCATCAATGAATGATATTCTTCATTCATAGCTGCTTCCCAATGTGGATGGCCTGAAGCTTCTGCAAAAGTGTCAGGATCATGATTTACTGGAGCTTGAGCCAGTAAAGAAGAGGCTCTTTCAAACTGAGAACGTGTACGTCGCTGATCTGTAGGATCACCGGCAAGATCACCTGCTGCATCCCGAGTAGCACGGACCCATCTTGGAAGTTGAGGATCTTGAGAAGGTGGGGGAGGATTATCATCCTCACTTTCATCATCTGAAGAAGAAAAGTGACTTACATTTGGTTTAATGGAACTCCAAGCTTCTTCTGGAGTGATATTCTTTAGAACCTTAGTAGGAGTGCGATTGATTATATAACTTGCACAATTAATTGCTTCGGCCCAAAAACTAAGACTGAGTCCTTTAGATTGCAGCATACAATTAGCCATTTCCTTTAAGGTGCGATTTTTCCTTTCAGCTACACCATTTTGTTGTGGAGTGTATGGAACATTACGTTGCATTTGAATTCCATTTTCGGTGCAAAAGTTGATGAATGTGTTTTTAACATATTCTCCACCATTATCAGTTCTTAGCTTAAGAATTTGATGTCCAGATTGTTTTTCAACAAAGGCTTTGAAGGCCAAAAATGTGTTAAATACTTCGCTCTTGAGTTTTAAGAAGTATACCCAAGTGCGTCTGGAGAAATCATCAATGAAAGTTAAGAAATACTTGCAGCCAGAGAATGAAGCAACAGGAAGTGGACCACATAAATCACTGTGCACAAGCTGTAAAGGGGCTGAGGCGTGCCAAGAGGCACGTTTGTCAAAACTGTCCCGATGATGTTTTCCGAGTACACATCCGGAACAAACACCATCTCTGCAAGATACCATAGGAAGACCTGTCACCATATTTTCTTTACATAGATGCTGAAGGGAGCGATAGTTTAAGTGACCAAATCGCTCATGCCAAAGTTTGCTCACTTCATCATTATGAGCAACAAATACTGAGGGAAGATTTGATGACCCAAAGTTGTGAAACTTATACAACCTTGTGGAATCATCAGCAATACCATTAGCTAGAATCTGTTTAGGATCTCTTAGATCCTTGATTACAACATCATGAGGTGAAAATTCAACAATTTTACCTTCACCTGAATGAGTTATCTGATAGACAGATAGAAGGTTGCAGGATAAGGTTGGAACACATAATACATCATTAAACTGACCATTGTCTAGATGAACAGTTCCAGTCCCTACAACATTAAGAGATCTATCATCACCAACATATATATTTTTGGTGTTACAATCATTTAAAGAAGAAAACATGGCTTGGTTTTTGGCCATGTGATAAGAGGCTCCAGAATCAATGAGCCACTCATGAGAAGGAGAAGAAGAAGATGCATTTAATGCATAACCAGACTGAGATGATTGACAACGACATGCAGAAAGTGCCATTCCGGAAGTTGAAGTTGAAGTATGCTCCACATGGATGTTATGTTTCTTCATTGTGGCTTCCAAGGCTTCCATCTTCTTAAAGCATTTAGATTCTAAGTGGCCATCTCGATTACAAAAGTTACAATGTCTATCAGTCTTCTTCCATTTGTTTTTATTGGTCTTATCATTTTGCTGAAATGATCTTTCATTTTGAGGCTAAGTTTGCTTAGGACCCTTGTTTGGTTTAGGACCATTCTTTTTAGGATATGACTTCTTAGGATTCTTTGAATTTGGTTGCTGCTGGGCGGCCAACGCTTTCTTGGAAGAGTTTCCAAGATTAAGAAGACCAAGGTGTAAGAGTTTTTCTTGTTCTCTTATTAAGGAATCACAAAAGGAGTCAAAGGAAGGGGCCTTGTAGTCTTTTCCTTGACAAATGAAAGCTTCCCTTGTAGAATGGAAAGTGGAAACAAATACAGAGTAGGCTGGTCCCAACTTAGTAAGGATGGAATAAATAAGGTTACCATCTTCTTTCTTAACCTTAACACCTTCCAACAGATATCTAAGGGTCTTGAATTTGGACAAGAAATCTTCAATGCAAGAAAAATTATTAGGATCCAAAGTAAGCAACTCATTTTCAAGTTGATGGGCTCTAATTTCATTTTTAATCCCAAAAACTTTAGCGATTTTTTCTAATGCTTCATGAGGAGTCTCAAGTTCTGCAATATGGAATCTAAGATCAGGAGAAATAGACATCCCTATCAAACCACGTGCTTGATCTTGTCTATTTTCCCATTTTGCAGCCTTGTCTTCATCTTTTGGTTTCTTCTCTTGGTCTGTGGCTATTCTGTAGAGACCTTTACTTCTAAGTAAATCTTCCATGTAGGCTATCCATTGGAAGTAGTTAGTGCTGTCAAGAATGACTTGGCATGGACTTTCCATTTTTTTCTAAAAACTGAAGCTGAAGATGCTGAAAGTAAGTGTGCCAATGGATAGATCTCGAAAAATTAGGCTGTTTTAAAAAAAACGGCTCTGAAAAAGGCTTCCGGATGAAGAAGTTATGGCTTTTTGAAAAAAAATTGTTGAAGTTGCCGGCAAAGTGCGCGAATGTGCGGGAATGAAAAAAAAATCCGCCCCCACAAAATGGAGACTTGAACCCAAGACCTCTACTCTCTTAAAATAGCTTTGAACCAATTGATCTATACAAAAAATTTGAGAGAGAGAGAGAGAGAGAGAGAGAGAGAGAGAGAGAGAGGGGGGGGGGCCTTGGTTTGCGTGCTTGCCTTGAGAAAGCTCTTTTTCCCTACAAAACACAAAACACAAAACCCAACACGAATATGCAAAGAAAAACGAACCTTGCGGCTCGAAGTTAGCTTTAGCCAAAAAAACTAGATATTTTAAAAAAAATCTCAAAGTTAGCTTTAGCCGAAAAACTAAATATTTTTCTCAATGTTTCTGATTTTCCGAGATCACACTAAGGTGCAGGGAAAAGAGCATACGCATGAGAAAAATCCTTCCTTTCTGTTTCTGATTTGCCCAGATCGCACAGAGTCACAGGGCAAAGAGCATACGCAGAAATGAAAGGTATAGATCCGGTTAAAAAAAAGGGCTAAATAAACCGAAACCGAAATAAGCAGAGAGAAAATAACAGTAAACTGCAAAAACACTGTATACCTCCCGATCTAAAAAATGATGCAGCTAGGGCTACCGGAAACCTTTTCGCGTGAAACGAAAGGGGTTCCTCACTAGAACAAATGCTCCGAACGCAACAGAGCAGTCCTCTCGGCCCGAAAGCAGTCAGAAATAGCAGATCTAGGAAACGACAGCCGCATGCAGTTCTACCGGCTTCAGATTTGGATCACCAACGGACGCGGCCCTCAAATAGCTCCGATACCATGTAGGAATTTACAGGGTAAGTTCCTCAGAAAGAACACCAAAAGGACACCGCTCACAACCAGATCACAGATCAATACACCAGTATTTTTGACGTGGTTAAAACCCTCAAAGAGGGAAACAGTCCACGGCCTGCGCCAACGTGGCTACTACAGGCAATTTATTAATCAAAGAATGAAAATTTACATAAGCTTCTCTCATGGATGGATTACCCGAACAATGACCCTCCATGCACTTTAAATAGAACTCATGGACCAATCGGGTGTCAAGCCACGGATCAAGTGTCGGTAATACCGAGGAGAGAGTGAACCGTCGGATCACTACATATCGTGACCATCGGATTGTAAGTTACAAAATGTACAACGGTAAAGAAACACACTTTACCTAACTCTATACCTAACTCTACACTAGACCAAGTTGAACTTAACTATATCCTATGTGTCGGAATATCCTAACAATACCTTTATGTTGAAAGAGTTAAGTACCCATTCCCAAACTGCCTTCGAGTAGGAACAATGCAGGAGCAAGTGTTCTGCGGTCTCTGGTCTTCACTGACAAAAGATACACACCCCTGGCCCAATAAATCCCTTCTTTTGCATCCAATATATAGGTGTGGCTTCTAGAACTATTTTTATAAGGACAAGGCACCTTGCTCTTGATAAAAATCTGTGATTCCAAATTTTCAATCTCTTCTCAATTTTAATCACTAACCAGATCCAGTTAGCAATCCGGTAGTTGTAGGGTTTGATCCTGAAACCTAAGTATTTCAAGCCATCCGAGAGATTATGCAAATGGTAATGGAAGAAATGGAGAGTTGCTCTGTTCTCCTGAGGGGAGGTGTGAGACAGAGTAATAGTAGATTTGGTCTGATTTGCAACCATACTAGTGGCTTTTTCAAAGAGTATAAGTATGTCACGGAAAGAGGTAGAATCCTTGATGCTACCATACAGGAAGATCGTAACATCATCAATGAAAAGGATATGTATAAGATGGTAGAGTTCATTCATTTTCAGTCCTTTGAGTCTGCCTTCCCTTTTTGCAGTGCCAATGAGCCTGCTGAGACCCTCCATCACTACAAGGAACATAAGGGGAGACAGAGGGAATCCTTGTCAGAGTCCACGTTCGGCATGAAAGAAGTGGGATGCAGAACCATTTATTAATACATTGAAGGATGTCGAGTTTATGCAGAATATAATCCAATCTATGAAAGCAAGAGGGAATCCTAAATGGATCAGGATCATCTTAATGAAGAGCTAGTTGACACAATCAAAAGCCTTAGTGAGATCAATCTTGAGTATAATTCTTTTTAGATTTCTTGTTTTGATAGAGTGAATGGCTTCCTCAGTATTGTCAGCCTCATGGATCTGTCTATTTTGGAGAAAGGCAAATTTCTCTGGAGAAATGTGATGGGAGAGTATAGGGCGAAGCTAGTTTGTAATGATCTTTACAATGATTTTTATAGGGTGTTGCAAAGGGAGATAGGTCGAAAGTCATTGAAGCATGTAGGAGAGTGAGATTTTGGTATAAGAGCAATGAAGGTGGCATTGATAGCCTCATATATCTTTCCAGAGGCCCTACACTCTTCAACTACATCGAGGAGATCATTCCCAATGAGGTCGAAAAAGGCTAAGTATAATTCAATGGACCAGTCATCTGGGCTAGGGATTTTATCTTTTTTGAACCATTTTATTGTCCCCTCAAGTTCATCTTTGGTAACAAGAGTAGTTAGCTCATTTGTCGCATCCAGATATACAAAGCTTGGGAAGTGCCCTTCTACTTGAATGATATCAGCAAGGTTTGAGGCTGGGGGCTCCTTATAGAGATGTTTGGAATGTGAGATACCCAACTAAGATAATTGATTTGAAAGTTTTTTCAAAGTTTTGAAAGTACCTTGTGTTCTCATCCCCTGCTTTGAGCCATATCACTCTACTCTTGAGTTTCTAGGTTTCCTCTCTTTCCTTCAAAATTTTGGCCCTTTGATTTTCTAGCTTATTCAATTTTGATGTGGCTTCTATGCTTAAGAAACCCCTGTTATGGTCATCCATAAGATGCGCCAAGGATAATTCAACAGAGGTGAGGGTATGGTCATCCCTTTGGAGTTTTTCCTTTGCCCACTTGATAGTGAGTTTCTTGAGTTGCAGAAGGTTGTGACAGAATCCCTTAGCCCAAGTGAGTCCTTGAGTGGGAGGGTTTTGCAGCCAGAAGTTTGAAACCAGATTTGTGTAGGAGGGGTCCAGAAGCCAAGATGAATTGAATTTGAACGGGGCTTTGGGCTTAATAGGAGGACCAAATATTTCTAGGTAGATGGGTGAGTGGTCAGAGATGCCTCCAGTTCCGACCCACTGCCTATAATGAGATAATCTCTATATCATCGGGGTTTTGAGGATGAAATGGTCCAGTCTTCTAGCTAGGGCTGCCTCACCAACTCTTCTGTTCCTCCATGTTGGCAAGGGTCTGTTCATGGGAATATCTGAGAGGTGAGCTTGATCAAGAAGGTTTTCCATGGTATCAGAGAGTGGGTCAATCTGTGCCGATGATCCCCAGGACTCACTATATCCAATAGAAAAATTTAGATCCCCGCCCATGATGAGATTGTCAGATGAGGTAAGAGAGAGGTTTAGGAGTTGATTCCAGAAAGCCTCACGTCCTTGACAAGGCCCATAAACATTCATAACGCAGAGATCCATTCCCATCTTAGCAGAAAAAATGTTGATACCAATGAACGCTTTTCCTCCCTAGGCCGAATTCAGATTTATGGTTCAGGGTTGTATCCCATAGCCAATCCACCTAAACACCCAACATCATCTAGTTCAAGGATTCCCATCTCAAGCTTATATTCTTCATAATTTGGATGATTTGTTGAGCTTCACCAAGAGTTTCTTGAAGGAGGATAATTTCTACAGGCTCAGAGTCTAATAGCCTGCGGAGGGCTAACTTTTTGGGTAAGCTAGCCATACCCTTGCAATTGAATGATAGACATTTCATGGGGGAATCATGTCATGGGTATTCTTCACTCTAAGAACCTGATCTAATGAATATTTCCTTCCCGATACCACCTCAGCACCAGCCTAAAGTATAGCATGTGAAAGGTAAGATTTGCACCCACGAAGGGATTTAATAGTCAATGAGGGGAGGGACGGGCTAGGACTAGAGTGAATTGAATGAGAACCTGCAGAGGGAGGGTGAGATCATAGGTTATAAGGGTGAGGGGGAGCTAGGGGGGATGGTGATGGGGAGGAGATGGCCTCCAGATTTAGGGAAGGGGAGGTAGTGGAGTAAACCAGGTGGTGGGAGAGAAGGGGGCAGGGAATAAATGAGGGAGAGGTGGAATGATCCTGTACAAATGCATTATGCCGATGATGTGCAAAAAATACATAAGTAGAAGATAGAATAGGGAGAGAGGGGAGAGAAGTACCTGAAGTACGAGCCGCTTCAACTGCTACCCTAGCTTGAGTCAGAGCTGGAGATGGGGGACGCGAGGAGTTTCCTGTAGATTGTTGGACTAGCTGAGTTGGGGTTGCCTTCCGAGATGGGGTGGGTGCTGCTAATGGTGCCTTCCTGGGGATGTCTGGGGTAGCCCTCCCAATGCCTTCCTCCTTATTCATAACTGCTTTTGGTGGTTTCTGGACCAGTGGACATTCCTTATACAAATGCTCGACCTTGTGGTAGTGTCGAAATCTAAATGGCACCCCCTCGTAATCAAGGATTTGAACCCTAGTGAATTTACGCCATTTCAAAGTAATTCTTTCCTCCAGACCCCCTTGAGAATCCAGATGCACCAGAATGTGAGCTAGGGTTCGATTTTTTGACTATACTATAGATTTTCATAATCTAGGAAGGTGTCGAGGTTATTCCCAATTCGCACAAACACTTCTTCAGACCAGTACTAGAGGGGTAAACCTAGTAGCCATACCCATAAAGGTCCAGCTCCTATCTACTCTCTTTCTGGATCGAAGAGAGGGTTCCATATTTTGAGTAGCACCAGATCCATTTCAATATGCCAATATCATGCGAGTTCCAAGTTCGTGTATTCTTCAAGGGAAAAATGAAGCGCAAACCATCCACGAGGGAGTATATATACGTCCAAGAGTAGTATGAAAATCTGTCCCCAGATATCTTTAACCCACAACCCCAATTGCTCTGCCATATAGGTTCTTCCACGAACCCTACCCACCAGGACTTTCCCTACTTTGTCAGCCACTTCACCCATGTGAGTCCTTCCTCAAATATTATGGTGTAATCCTTGCTAGATGCCTTGACGCACCTTTCATTCCTCTTCCCTGTTCGCAGCGCAGTAGGGTGATCCTGTAATGAATCCGAGGGACTATTTTCTTCTGGGTGTGGCTCCACCGACCTAGCTCGGATTACCAGGGTGTCGAAATAGCTGGAAGGAGGAGTTGAGACTTACGTCACCTTGCAACATCTGGGTGTACCGTGGGTCTTCTGTGTCTCTACGGTCATATTAGCATCGATTCCTGGACGAGATGGAGGACTTTTGGAGAAACAATGATCTACAGGGGGTGCAGGGTCGAAAAGAGGGGATGAGCAGGTGGCCAGAAGGTTTAGGGTTCTAGGAGACAGTGGTGGACAGTCCACGACGGGTGAGTCGATGGAGAGGATCCCAATGTGAAGGGTGGAGGCCGTAAGCCCAAGGAGGGAGATAACTGGCATCGGATTTGAGTTGGACGACATAGAGGAAACGTGAGATGATCTAGGGTTAGGGTTACAGAAAGTAGCCTACTCCGGGTAAGGGTACGATGAATAATCCAAGGCATCTACCTCCATTCCCTCCATGCTGAACTTAGGAATTATAAACAATTACCATCAACAATTGGGAGCAGGTGCAAACGAGGACAGCAGGTTGTGGAGGTAGCCTCAGAGGTTACGGTGACTGCGTCTAATCGTAATCAGTATTACGGCTAGGGTAAGAGTAGATAGAGTTGCAACGCGCCATCATCTTCACCAAAATTGAAATTTCAGAGTTAATTTCTAACATAGTTAAAATTCAAAAACCATCACTTTTACATCTATAATTATCACGCAAAAATAGATATATTTAAAAATGAAACTCTAAAATTATTATATTTAGAAAATTATAACTCTCAGAAAACATTTCACAAATCAACTAAAATAAAAAGGACATTTCAAATGACACAACGCATGTTCATCAAGTCTCACTCTCGGAGCATTAATTTTGTGCAGGTCTAAAATTATCATATTTTTTCAGAAGAAAAAATGATGCTCTCATTCATAAATGATGAGAAAGTTTACATATTCACATTTCTATTTCCATCAACATACCACACAGAAGTGTAACTTATGATACCATCCCTACTACAATCCAAAATGCCCCGGGCTCGAACAATGATTTTAACAAAAGCAAGTACCAAAATACATATTAAAACATTACATTAACCTCTTACAAATAAAAACCAGATTCTATTAGTCACATAAAATATATAGAAACTCAACTAAAAGAAAAGATGTTTCCCCCTGAGGAAAGAAAGCTTATCTTGCCATTAAACTCTTGCAAATTTAAAAGATATTCCTTGAAATATGGTCTTTCCCTGTCACTCTGTGAGTCCGTTCTTTCAAATCATATTCCTTGTATATCCATAATATTGTTATAGTCTTTTCCTCGATAAAAAAACTTAATTAAAAATGGGACTATCAACCTTGATCCTTATGTTATTTTCAAAAATGGCATAGTGGAACATACCTAGAAGGACCTTAAGTCCTCTCTTGGATAGGAGTTCGGTAATCATATTTTGCTTTCTGTAGACGTGTTCAAAATTAATGTTCTGAAATGATTTAGTCAAATCTCTAATCTAATCCATCCAGTTAGTTAAAATAGGTGGTTTGAATTTTTTGTGCTCTCTTACCCAGTCGATGACCCCCTTTCCATCATCATATATCTGAACATTTACCATCCCTATCCACTTTCTTGCTTTCAAAAGACCCCATAACCCTATCACCTTAGCTTGTTTGTTGGTCCCCTCACCTCCTTCCCACCATAAGTGATAGGAAGTGTTAGGTTTCATGACTAAGAAAGCACCACAACCACACTTCCAAAGCCCACTAGCTCAAAAAATCCAACAGGGTACCTTCCCAAGGTGTCTCTAAACCTTACCTGTCTTATTTTAACCTTCTCCTTTATCGGTCGCCTTTCAATTGAAGAAAGAGACATATTTTATGATGATAGTTCTAACACAAATAATATTTTCTTGGAAGATAGCAGAATTTATAAATTTCCATATTGACCATATAATGTATAGAGGTAGGAATCGAAAAGTTTTGTTCTTTTTATACTAGAATTTGATGCATCTCGACACAGAATGAGCCACAGAACATACCTTTATGTTGAAATAGTTAAGCACCCCTTCCCAAACCGCCTTCAAGTAGGAACAATGCAGGAACAAGCGTTCTACAGTATCTGGTCCTCGCTGACAAAAGATACACATCCCCGGCCCAATAAATCCCCACATCTACAATTTGTTCCTGGCCAAAACACGATCATGTAATATCAACCATCCAAAACATTTCAATTTATTCAGAGTTTCCCCTCTCCAAGTAACTTGAACCAATTAAATTGTTCATATTTCACACTAAGAAATGGAAAACTTTTGTATATGCATTTTACCTATGGATTATCCTTTTTCTTTGTGCCTCCCAAAGAAATCATGTCCTTCCCTGTTTGTATGCCAATTCCAACATCCCTTAAATACATGATGTATTTCTCCCATTCCATTGCAAATTTGCCCTCAAGTCTTAATTCCTCTGTTGTTATCCATCTTTGTTCTGAAGTGGGATTATCTTGTTCTATGTTGTATTGTTGGAGCGAGAAATATCCCTTACTGTCAATAAATTCAATTAGCTATGAAGATAAATAATGGTGTCCTAACATTCCCAACATCGCATCCAGGCCTACTAAAATTGAAAATCCATCCCTTACTTCCCATCTAGAAAATGTCATCAACTGGATTATTTGTTTCATCATACCATTCCATATAGTTGAAGAGATAAAAGGCCCCTCCCATGATCCATTCAGCCAACGACTTCCGAGACATATATTTACCTCTAATGACATCATGCCATAGGCCCGACCCATTTAATGCACGCCACATGTTTATAACTACAATGGATTTATTAAAGTTCTTTGACTCCATAAATCCCCACCCTCCTTCTATCGGTCATGGACGCGTGGACCAACTAGCCAAGTGGAACTTACCCTCAAGCTTGCTACCAGAACATAAGAATTTTTCCATGATAGAATTAATCCTTTGAGATATCACCCCAGGAAACATGAAAAGTTACATCCAAAAAATAGTGATATGTTGCAATACTGCTTTGACCAAAATCAATCCTCCTACCCAGAGAAAGTATTCTATGCATCCAAATCACCAATTTTTTCTCCAATTTTGTAACCAACCATTCTGAGTCACCGATCCCATAATTGTTCTGTTTGCATCTAAAGCCCAAATACTTAATTCCCAACGCTAATTTTTGACATTTAATATTAAAAAGAATACAAATCTGTCTTATAACTCCCTCCTCCACCTCGTTGAAAACCAGTAATATTTCTCCTTACTCATCAAGAGGTCCGACACCTTCAAGAAAGCATTCAGTGCATGCGAAATTTTAGTCCATTCCCCAAAGGATTTCTGACCACCAAACAACAAATTTCCAATAAAACACAGATGTGTCATTTCTTTATTTCTCGACAAATTTAACCCTTCAATCATCCCCTTATTCTGCATTTCCTGCATCTTCAAGCTTAAGCAATCGATAACCAAGAAAAAATGTAAAGGAATAACCTGTCTCAAACCCTTGTATACCCTGAAGAATTTAGTTGGGAAACCATTGATAATAACCACAAAATTGGAAGTCCTAGTGCAAGCCATGATCCATCTCGAGTTGAATGAAGACAAACGAGTTTTAATCAACACCAAATACAAAAACTCCCAATCCACACTATTGTACGCTTTAATCAAATCCACTTCATCAAACATGCATTTCCATGCCTAGTTTTAATCGAGTGCATTGTTTCCTAAGTAATAGCTATAGGATCTTGTATTTGTCACCCCTCCAAGAAACCAAATTGTTCCATTGTTATAAATTTAAAGAGGAATGGTTTAATCCTTCCTGTAACAAGTTTAGAAATTAATTTGTATATAGATTTACAGAAGGAGATAGGGCGATAGTCGCCAAAAAATTTTGGACCTTCTTTTTCAGCTATTAATGCTATGAATGAAATGTTAATGGCCCTCGAGATAAAAACATTAATTCAAGAATCTTCCGCAATAGTAAGAAGGTTTGGAATCATCATCTTCGAGAAATGTTGGAATGAGTCCATGCCCCAACCATCTGGACCTGGGATTTTTTCGTTAGCCTTAGCACATACCACTAATACATCCAACAATTCCCCCTCGGTAATGGGTTTCCAAACTATCTCATTGTCCTCCCATGAAAACATCTTTGGTACCAAATATATAAACTCCTTTTGGACAAAAAAATCATGTGCCTCTTCCCCATAATAAGATATGAAATCTTTTACTGCTTCCTTTTCCATTCCATGCTAATCCAAAATTTTATTCCCATCACCGTCCCATATCTTCATGATAGAGTTCACCTTCCACATCATATTCACAAAATCATGGAAATAACTATAATTATTGTCCCCGGCCGCTAACCAAATGGCCCTACTCTTAATCTAACCATCCTGCTATATGGAAAGTAGAATATCCATTTTCCTACCTTCCAATTCCAAGATTTTCGAACAATATAATTTCGAAAAAATCAACGGATCCCGAGGATCATTATATGCCCAAAGAGAATCCTCTAGGTAAGCCAAAGCTTTGATCTCCCTTATCCTCCTATTTTTTACCCACACTCTAACCTCCATTTTAAGTCCCTTCACTTTTTTGGAAATATTAGACATGGATCATTCTTGCCGCCTTGAAGATTTTTTTTTTTTATCATATTATATTTGTTATATTTAGAAATCAACAATTAGATAACATTTCATTTACCCAAACTTAAAAGGCATTTCAAATTATGCACGACCAAAACAAAATTGAATACTAAACCAATTAACTAAATTAAAATAGCTAGATTTGAAAACACCTCACCATTCACAATATTTAATTAAAAGAAAATTAAAATAATAAAATGTAATGTAAATATCCATATAAATAAAAAAATATATGCGAAGATATTAAATATAATTTTAAAAAGTTATTTCAATTTCTAATAGAGTTTAATATTTAATTAAAAGAAAATTAAAATAATAAATTTTATTATAATTATTTATATTTATGTAAATAATTATATAAATAAAAATATATATGAAGATATTAAATATAATTTAAAAAATCTGTTGCAATTTTTGATATATAATTTTTTTAAATAATATTTTTGTTTATAGATGTTTTTGGGATTAATCACATTACTAAGATTTGGTGGACAATTTGAACCAATTAATGTGGTCCATCCTCCGTACAAGGTGAAGAATCAATTGATCTTAAGGAATAAATAACATGGATGCATGTCGTTGATAAATTAGTTAATAAGTTAAGTAAAATATTATTTAAAAATTAGAAGTAAGGAGTTATCTATTAAAATATTGTATCTTTAGTTAAAACCTAGTTGTTAGGAATAAATAAATAATTTATTCCAATATTTTAATAATAAATTATTTAATAAGGTAAGTAAAATATTATTTAAAAATTCGAGATAAGTACTTATCTATTAGAATATTATATATGTAATTGAAAACTAGCGATTGGGAGTAAATAAATATAAAATATTCCTATTCTAATATATTAATAACTAATTATGTAGTGGGAGATAATTGATATTATCAATTTATGTAATATTATTAAGGGTTAACTTATTCCAAATAAATAAAAATATAGCCATGTTTAATTTATATAATTAGAGTTAGGAATAATTTATCATAATATATAAAGAGAAAAAAGAGGTTACTTATTATTATTTAAATATAAAGAGGTTATAAGGCGTATTACCTGACTTAATAATAATAAAAATAAATAGTGGAGAAAGACTCAAGTTTTATATATATATTCAAAGAGATGAAGGTCAAGAGGTGAGCAAAATAATAACTAATAACTAGAGGGTTTCAACAACTAATTCTTGGCAATGATGCATCCATGTTATTTATTCTTTAAGATCGATTGATTCTTCACCTTGTCCTGAGGATGGACCACATTAGGTGAGGATGGACTACATTAGTATGAAAGACATCTATCTACATTATGGATCACAAAAGTCTTAGATCTAATAGTATCTTTGTTAAGTCTTAGATCTAACAATATCTTTGTTTTCTTATTTTATTTATTTATTTATAAAAAATATTTGAAGTTTTTATAATGATTATTGTAAATTTATCTTGATTTAGATTTATAAAAAACGTAGGTAAACCAAAATTTAAAAAATACACATATTTTTATGAAGTCTAAACATTTAAGGAAAAGTTTATATTTTCAAAAATGCTATCACTCTTCAAACTTTAGAAATTCAAGGTTAAGAATGATGTGTGTGTGTTTATCTACCTTCCATTTTCTTTTAATATTAATCATTATATTTATCTTGTTTGTGCCACATTGACTTACATCTCCTTAGATCTCCCCCTTCCTACGTTGTAGGAAGAACATTTCTTTCATCCTAAGTTGTGGACAACACCTTTGGACACAACATATTAGAGGTGTAGGAAGCACATTTCTTTCATCCTAAGTTGTGGACAACACCTTTGGACACAACATATTAGAGGTGTGTTTGGAAGAAAATTCTTGTTAGCACTACTTTGGTAAGAATAATCACCATCACCATCCTTAATGATATCATTCTTATGAGTAGCCCCTCTAACCTTGACCTCAAATATTTTCGTTGATGGTTACAATATGTCTATAAGCATTGATAAAACAAAGGCAATGGTCATTAGATCTATGGAAATCAATTATGTGTACAAGAAATAAGTTGTGTTTATGCTACTTTGGATTTGATGTCATCACCATTCTTCTTTGTATTCATAATATCATTCTTTTTGGAAATAGCCCCTCTTTTTTACAAGCAAGTAATAACTCAATGTCTTTTGTTGTAGCTTTGGTATGTCAATAAACACTAACAAGGCAGAGGTTAGGATCATCAAATCCAATAAATTCAACTATATTATTGTCACCCTTAACAACACTATAAAGATACAAAAACAAATTCTAAGAGTGAAAAAATTCAAGCCTTCCTTATGGTTTTTCAATTGACCGTAAAGGAAGCAACCCATACTTCCCTGCATTCCTCAAGATTTAGCTTTGCATGTATTGAAATATTATTATAATCCCCAAAACTATAATGTCGAAGGACAAATCAAAAATATAATCAAATAGTCGAGGGGAGACTTATTTTGAAACCCTTCTCATGTTCAAATACTAATGAACATAATACTTTGAAAAAAGGTAAATGGTCAATTCCACATGGTAGACTCCTATTCATTTCAAAAGGAAAATTAGCTTGAATCTTCTCTCCTTTTTGAGCTCCAAAATGTCTCAAGATATGGATAAATATCACGCCCTCAATTATTTTTGGAGGCAGTATGATCTTCGTTTCAGTCCAAGTCTTGATCTCCTCATGCGTCATCAAATATGTATAAACTTCAAGATAAATGCTACTCCAAATGCATTCCGAAAAGCTTTCTAGTCCTCATCCTAGTTTTTAGGTCTAAGTCTAAATTAGAAAAGGATGGGGACATAATTTTTATCTCCATTTGTTTTAGGGACCAAATATCATTGCAGAAGAACTCAATATAATCCTTGAAAGACATGGCGATAATAATATATGTACAGTAGTAGATCATTTCAAGAGAATTCAACTCAATATCTTATCATCCCACCATGCCACCTATACACCCTTAAGCCCATACGTCTCTCTAAGAACACATAATATGTAAAGGTTGGCATATGGGAATGAAACATTTGGAAAATTTTAAAGGATAATAGGTCAATTCCAAAGAGCTTCCAATAAACTTAATGAAAATCAAGGTTAGTTGTGGTTAAGTCATTTGATGTTTTCAGAATAGATGTTATATCTACAAATGATGTATGGTATTTATTTGTGATTTGAATTTGATCATTATATTATTTTTCAGCTACACTGATTCAAGAATCACCTCAATTTGAGCTTGTTACGTCTCTTGTAAGTTGACCACCATGGTATGAGTGGATGCCACATTATCCCTATTGAAATGTGTAAATAGGTTCAGTCTTAATAATGAAATATGTAATCATGATTTTATGTATTTGATGTAATGAGAAAAATAATTTTATATTGTTGATCTTGAGGAATGGGTTTCATGTTCAAGGAAATTTACTTTTAGGTCAACCTCCTATTGTGAGCTCTTAGAGCTTGTCATTGATTCTAAAAGTAATTAAATTCATTTTCATGTATGAAATACACCTTTAGGGCATGTTACATATTGTAAAGAAATTTATTTGAGTCAATTTTAGAGTCAAGAGACCCTCCAAGACCTTGTCACAACTGCTACGACAAGTTGGCCTTTCAAAGGAGCAGTTGACCTATCTAGAAGGACAAGTCAGCCTAGGTGCTATGTCAAGTTGGCCTACAAGCATGTGTGAGGAATCCTATATATAGAAGCATTTGGCCACATTCCAAAGTGCATCAATCAAGCATTGATATCAAGAAAAGAATTGTGAAGGAAGGGATAAAGGAATCTTCTTGAGCATCGAGTAAAAGAAGGAGAAGAGCGAAGTCTTCTCACATTTTTTTTAGTCCCTCATCTCACATGTGTGACTACAATTAGGGTTTCTACGGTAAGGTATAGTAGTAATTGAAAGAAGTCGAAATATAATTCAAGTATAGATCATTTTTGCTAGCCTAATTCACAAGGAGAAGAATATAAGTCAAGCAAAGGAGTGAAGCCATTGGGTTTTCCCTCATCATCTCTCATGTGTGGCCTAGGGTTTTTGAAGCAAGGGTCGAAATGTGTAGAATTTGTAGTCAAGTCAAAATTGCAAAAAGATAGGTTTAAGTTGTAGTCAAGGTGTTGGAAGGTCAAAGTCAAATTCAAGCAAGGAGCAACCAAATTGTTTTGAAAAAAGAGGCAAGGTTGACTTGGTCTTGAAGGATTCTTGGTCAAGAGTCTAAGTCTTGGAATTCCTCAATTGAAGATTCCATCAGAAGAAGAATTCTTGTAGGTTTTCCTCTTAGAGTTGGAGATGTTTTGGCCCTGGATGATCGCCTATATCTTGTGTCCTTTGTATTATTGTTCTTTGTGATTTGGTATTTTTTTATGAAGAAAAAACTAATAATAAACTAAAGAAGAAGAAGAAGAAGTTGATTAAGTGAAGTAAAAATACATCACAAACAATTATCAAGCAAGAGAAATCATCCTATGTTGTTTCCCCTAGATTTATCAACATGGTTTTAGTGTTAAGGCAACAAATCAAGAAAAGGTGGCTCAAAGAAGGACACTCAAGGGTAGAATCCCTAGAAGATCATCAAGAGCTAAGGTATAAATATAAGGAAAGGTAGCTTGAAGAGATCCATCAAAAGGAATATCAAGAAAATTGAAGGCATGAAAGAAAATAACAAATCTTCAAGAATACTTAAGGACCGAGTTCAAATCAGAAAGCTTGATCGAATTCTGGGCACAAAATTCTCAAGGTATAATATAAAAATTGAAAATAAGTTACCATAGGTTTTCTCAGGACATTGAAAGGAACCAAACTCATTCCAAAATCAAATGAAAGTTCTGACTACAATATTTTCCCTTCACCAGGAAAGTAAATTTACAAACTGTGGGCATAATAAAGTGATTTCTAAGGGATATTAAATCATTGTTTCAAGATGTTGAAATCATAATTCAATTACTCAAAATTGGTATGAAGATAAAACATCTGAGCCTTGAGATAAAGAACTATTTAAATTTTCTTTAAAGGGTTATCCTACTAAAGCAACTTCATAGTCAAGTATCTTGACATCCTCATAATCACCAATTAATGAAGGTAGTAAAGATATATCATATTACTTTCACTGATTACAAAACCAAAGTTTGGGGTGAGTCAAACATCTATGGCACTAAGAGTGAAAACATCAACAATTAAAAATGTACTTGTTCTCTATAGAATGATCAGTCATTCGAGAAGGATAACCTTCTAATAGAAGTTCCTTGACAATCATTTAATACATTCTAAAAGGCAGTGAAAACAAGAATCTACAAACAATATAAAAATACAACAAGAATATTATCTACTATAAATACTTGTAGCAAAGAAGTCATGTAACTGTCAATATAGAAGAAAAAAGATCGTGGAGAAGTAGGTCCCATCATAAGAGCAATCATATCCCTAGTTGAAGCCTCATTAAAAATAAAGTCTTGAAGGTAGAAAATTGTCAATAAAGAGCAAGTACCTTTATGAAGTAACCATGGAATTCTAAATAACTAAGCACTACAGGTAGGTATCCATGAGGTATGTAACCATGGCATTCTGAAGAACTAAGGACTACACGTAGGTATCCATGAGGTATGTATATAATTTTTTATTTTATTTATTTTTAAGGGTTGAATTTATGGCTCTAGGGTTTGTATTTTGAACTATAGATATCTCATGAGAAACCATAGTGATGAAAAACCCTAGGCTTAAATTACTTGTTCCCTATGATTTGAGATCTAGGGTTTGTTAGGATTCTAGGACATGGGATAAACACTAGAATGACATGAAGATAAAATAATATGGTCTAGGGTTTGAACTTAATAAACCCTATATGATCTCTCGATTGCATAAAAACCTAGAAAGATAACTTGACATCATGTCTTGTTATTGTATACTCTGCTTGGGGTGCTTGTTAATAAATATTTCAGGTACAAGAAGTAAAGATGGATGGGTTGATCCTTTATTTTAGAAAGCATGATCAAAGGAGGGAACTATATGGACCCTTGGGAATTATTAATGATGTAATTATGGATACCTTGAATAAATATAAGGTGGAAGACCTCTACCATGGTTAAAGAACTATAGTCAGATAAAAAGCACATTAAATTATGATAGGATGGACCATATTAGAGTACGGTGGAAATACAATCTCGTGATATCATCATAAGAGGATAACTGAAGTAGAAATATTTAAAAAGAAGGAAGAAGATCTTGGTAGCTTCCTCAAAAGCATACGTAGTAATTATGGGTAGATTCATCTAGCATGAAAATTCATCACACATCACTAGGAAAGGAGCATTTCTAGGATAAGGATAATCAAGATCCTTCATTGGAATCCTCATTAGAAGGTTCACCTATCTTGGAAGAAGAAAGTGTCTTGATGAGAATTCCATATTGTATGGGATTCATTATTTCGAAGGTATGATGACAAATAAGTGAAGCAAGTCAAGATTATTGAAGACCTCACAATCAAGAAAAGAAATATGTTTAAGGAAGCCTAAATGACCAAAAGAAGAGGTATGTATGCATGTATTTAATTGAGTCATGACATCATATAGTTGCATGGGTAAATATGGTGTCATGATCATGATCAAGGAAAAGGGATATTCTCCTTTGGAAAAATACATGAAGGTGTGGTTCTATTGTGTTGTACAACAACCCCCATTTATTTTTCATAAATAGCTTACGAGATTATTCTATAAATAAATGCGGACAATTAAAAAATTGAAAACATAGTAATATAGTTTAGTTTAGGGTTTTTGATAAGAAGAAATTTGATTTTTTTAATAAACAAATCCTCATAAAACCTTCAATGACTTGAATAAGGCTTACCTTAAAATAAAACCTGACAATATCACATATCGCAAAGTTTTGAAGAGATAGAGTTTCATTTACCCTTTCGAAACTTGCGATTGCGATAAAATATAGCCCCTAGGAAACAAAACATATCTATTCCTTAAAAAATCTTAAGTATTGATGATATTCCTTCACAGCGGAAATTCCCCACACCGCAATCTTATAAAAAAAGTGATACATCGTAAGACCAAGGAACATCCCGATTGTGAAATACAATAAGCTACCTGACCCAAGAAAACAATAAAGAACACTTTTTAAAAATATCGCGTCTAGATAAATTGCAAGAGTATCAACATGCTCCCCACTTGTATCATTCCCATTTCCCACGATTGTGATAAAGTTATTTCTTAAAGAACGCGCCTAAGGAAAATCATAAAGCTAAATATAAGAAACAAAATCCATACTTAATAATAAACCCATGGGCCCGCTACAATGCCACGTCACTTCTCGCAAATTCGAAATTACTTCAAACTTTTAGCAATATCCATTTTGTGCTACTCCCAAAACCATCGATTGCGATATTGCGTAATGTGATTATCGCAATCACAGATCTCTCATACTTAATAAACCGATACAATGCTATAACTATCACATATCGCCGGAGTACTTGAAGATAAGTTTTATTTACTATTTGAAAAGGTTTTGCGATGTGATATATTAATGAATAATAAATAGCCACACATGATGTCAATCATTAAAGGATTCTTACGGTATTTATGATTTCAAAGCCCAAGGAGATTTGATGGCCTATTTGGATTGATTTTCATTTAAACTTCCCTTTCTGTCATTTCAAAACCTTGTGTGTTTGAATGCTTCTATGTTTAACTCCTATTTCTCTTCATTCCTCTATATTTGAAATTTCAAGGGTTTTGCCGAGAAAGAATTGTGTAAAAGGATGACTAAGTTGAAGAATGGAAAGAAACCCAACGAAGCCACACAATATTATTCATCTGATGTAACAGAAATGCCCCCATTTTTCTCAAACACGACATGAACTATCGATAGTGATACTTCCTCATGGGAAACTATGTACCATTTTCTATAGAGAGAGGGTCCAAGGATAATTCAATGTAAAGCAATAGTAGATGCCACTACATCTTTGGAAACCTCCTAATTTGAAGTTGCAAGATCTTTCCTTCATAGAACTATTGCTATACCAAATATTTTACCATACACCGATATGGTAAAATGGATAATAGACAATATTAACATTGTCGACCAGGAATTATAGACTTCAAGGAAAATGGTTATTCGGTCATTCACAATAGAAGACTTGAAGAGCATGTATCATATACCTGACCCACATAATTTGTATGATAAATCCTTGCTCAAGCATTTTGTAGCAAAGAATGAGGAACCATCAGACCCAATTAAGCAATGGAGGTCCAATTCAAACAAGCACAAATATGAGAAATTGGGTATGTATTCTATATCATCTCTCATTCCTCCCTACTCTTATATTGTAACTATGATGAGTATATTGTTTCGATATGCCAATACCGCCAATTTATTTTTTGAATGGGTTCCCCTAATCGATGCAACAATAAATTATTTTATAATGGATCAGTGCACTATATTGTCTAACAACCTTGCCTTACAAATTCGGGAATATAGAAAACATCGATATGTCACCTCTAGAATAGTCCCACCATTTTTTATGAGTGCCTACTTTATGGATGTAGTCTATTTCACTATCAGTTTCCCAACTATGGGGTTGAAATGGACTATTCAAAATCCTACCCCCATTCACATATATCACAAAATACTGTGGGAATCAAATTTAAAACCCATTTCTACAAAATGTGCTAAGGAATTATGCTACCCATCCACTAAGTTGCTTTTGACAAGAGGGCCCCAAGGTTATCTGATGAGGCCAAGATTGATATTTTACCAATAGGTAGGTGGTTTGGGAAAGAATTTTTTACTTATGTCTGAGTCTTTGGAAGCATATCACCTCCCCATGTTCTCCCATGGTATGTACCAGATAAACTACTCGCTAGAGAAATTGCTTACCAAACTATAGGGGATGGGATAACCAAGACCCTAAAAGAATCTAAAAAGTCTCTTTAGCCTTCATTTACCCTACAATGTGGTGTTTATGCATTACACGATTTCAAGCATTTTTCACTTGAAATCGATCACATTAAATGTTTAAATCTTGCCACCATTCTTGGAAGACAGTTTGACGCCAATAAGGTCGCATAGAACTTCACTGCTTCAGTGAAAATAATATAGATCAACCATGCAGATGATGATTTTGATGACTTGTTTGAGTCAGCTGAGTTGTTTTCATAAGTACAACATTTGGCTACTCTGAGATTGTACCCACAAGAGTTAGTTCGATTCCACTAGTACAGGAGAAACATGTTACAAAAGGTCCCTTTGGATCTGTTAGAAATCCCTCAGCCAAATTCTCAAAAGGAACAGAGCTCAGACAAAGCTCAAAAAAGGGCTTGGAATATAGTTCCGAGCATCACTCAAAGAAGAAATTAGAACCAGGTTCCGAACATACTTGAGAGCATAAATCGACACAGAATTCAGAACATGATTTAGAGCATAACTCAGAGCATGACTCGTAGAAGAGCCCAGAGAAGAGTCTAGAGAAGGACACTGAGAAGGAATATGAAAAGGTCTCAAAGGAGAGATAAGTTTAATATGTTTCCACTAAGGTGCATACAGATGAATCCCCTCTGAAAAATCAACTAGATGAGGCATGGAAATAGTTTGACCAACATCTAAGAGGACATCAAGGAGAAAAACATGTTGAAATGGAAACAACATTCAACACACCCCAATACACTGGACAGAGCTCGCTCACTGGAAGGGCTACTGACAAAGTTGTTACCACATGAGAATCTGAGATCATCCCGACCTTCCCTTAAACCGAAATCATTCTCAGAGTGGAGGAAATTCCTCCTCTTGATGTCTTTTATAGTCCCAAGCACTGGGTTGTAGTAAAAGGGCAGAGGAAAATGAGGAAAACAAAAGCATCATCAACAATAATTCCTAATAATGAACCCATGGATGTAGTATGGAAGGACACCCCCATGTATCCTTCAAACAATTTGAAAAAACTATCACAGTTTGCAGGTGCTTATGTATCTGCTACTATTGACAAAGTAGTGGAAGTAAAACAATTGGTAAGAGACAAGGAAGAAAGAATACAGTAGCTAGAGAAGAATTTGGAAAAAGAGAGATAGAGTGTCGACCATCAAATGAAGGCACAAATGGACCAATTACAATAGAGCTTTGACCAATTGAAGCTCCATTACCAAGCAAAAACAAGTGCCAAAGATAGTCAAATACAATAGCTCTCGTTTTCTATGGATCAGTTGAAAGATAATGCTAAGGTTGATGATTTTATAAAAGAAGCATTAGAACTCAATTATTTATTACCTAAGCAACAAGTTACATTATATTAGAAGCTATCGGTCATCAATCAAATGTGAAAGCAAAGCGATTCACTAATGAATCAAGCATCTGATCTAAGGATCACTTTTAATGAGATTGATGATAAGATTCCAAGATACTTCAGAGGGAAGAGCAACAGATCTTCCCAGGATAGAGGAATCTCGTAAATACATCCTCTTTACCAATTGGGATATTTAGCTAAAGCAGGCAGAAAGAGCAGTTTAAAGAGCAACTGATGCTGCAAAAAATATCATTAAGACTGTCAATGATAATTTTCACAATGCTAATTTGATACAGGAATTCCCACTTGGGAGTCCTCCCGATATCAGAGCCCTAGAAACACACTGGCAAGAAACTTTCAGAACAAGAGAAGAGGTAATTAAATAGCTAACAAAACTTGATTGGGAAGTACATTACAGATATCTGGTAAAGCCACACAATTAGTGGCTAATGCTATGTTGCCTCACTGACTCATCCATGCACATGCTTCCTACTCTCTCAGATGAAGTGTATACAGGAAAATTGTGCATGAGGACATTTTAGCCTCCTAAAGACAATCCAATAATGGATATCTATGAGCTCATACAACGAATGAAAGAATAGACACCACTACAACCTTGAGCTCATCATTTCAATCATTTCTGTTTTATGTAATTATGTCACTTATTTTAAGGAGACTTGTTTAAACCTCCTCAGAACTTTCATGTAATATATATTTTTGTACTTTATTTTTATTATATAAACCCTTTCATGTCTTTGAAGAAAGGGTCCCTAATTTTATAAAGAAACACTTTAAAAGCTTTCACTTCTATACTTTTAAAGTTTATCCTAGTAGAATGACTGGATCAAAGTCCTGAAGTTTTATGAAGAAGTCATTTGGAAGCTTGCACTTTCGTACTTTTGAAAACCATCTTAATTGAAAAAGACTAGATTGGAGCTATTTACTTCATGAGCATACTTATATGCATTGGGTATTGCTATCATTGTGTATTTATTTATTTATGAATTAATAGTCAGTTCTCCTTATATTGTTTGTCATATGTATCTATTTTCATGTATTTTTGCATTCATTCACTTTTGAACATTCTTGGACTGTTATCTTTAATACATTGATGAGAAAATGTTTGAATGATAGTTGATGCGATATGTGTTTAGCAATTATTTTGATTACTATTTAACCAAAATAATTATTTTAAAGTATTTACATTTATGTTAGTGTTTGATTAATCTTCATTAGCATACACTAAATATATTCATTGTAGATTGCATATGTATAAGTAAAATCCTGGGTAATATATCGATAGGTTAAATATATATGTATTTCAGTTGAAAACCACCCCATATATCACTTAGTTTTTGGTATTCAACACCCTATCCATCCTATCAGATTTTTATTTGGAAACTGGCCCCATTATATCCAGTCAGAGAAACTAATCCAAATAGATAAGGGATGGTATTCAAGTCCTCGACCGGGTGGTTTTCCCCCATGTTGTTACAACAATTTTTGAGGCTTCAACATTTTGGTACTAGAAGGAGGGCAAAGACTATGAATGGCAAAGAGAAATCAATCTAATTAACAAGCCATTCCGAGTGTCACTCCCCCTCAATATCACCTCCAACTTCTAGATCCTCATCTAAAACTCCTATTTCTAGATCAGAAGTTGAGCAATTACCTTCGAAGTCTCCTAGTACAATTCCTAAAGCACCTTCTTCATAGTATAATCCTGAATCACTTGAGGTCCATACTTTAATAAAAAAATTAGATGAAATCTTTATTTTAGTAGAAAATCTCGTGCCATCTAAAGCATCTGAAGGAAGTATCACTTCTATTTTTCAACCCACTCGGATCCTAACTTGTTCTCGGAGTGAAAATCTTGGATTTAGTCCATTTAAATTTCTTATTCCTTCTTTCAAAAAGAATACTAAGACATATGAGTTGCAGACATCAACTAGTGAGGTTTTATCAAATTCCCCTCCATAAACACCTTTATTTCCTCCATTAATTCCTCTTAAAACCCATTCTTCTCAAGGTAGTGGTGTTAGTTCATCTAGCCCAATTACACAACCTGCCTCTTCTTCCACACAAATTCCCTCAACCACTTCCACTCAAACTCCAATATTGGTAGGACAACAACCACCACTAGTCAAACCATGGGCCAATCTTGGAGCTATAAAAATGGCACCACCTCTCCATGATCTACCAAAGCATCCTGAAAAATGGATGTCGAAATTCAATCCTGATGATGGATTTCCCGTCGAATAACATCTCCATAATTATACGTTATTTATTAATCTTAATGGAGTGGTTTAAGAAGATTGTGTAGTAAGATTATTTCCCTACACCCTCCAAGGATCAGCAGGCTCATGGTATTTTTCATTACCACCAGTATCTATTACTAATTGGGACATGTCTGAAGATAAATTTTTAGCCAAATTTGGTGATGACTGCACAATCACATCCCTTATCAATGATGTTTCTAATTTAAAATCTAAATCGGGAAAAAATATCAAAGACTTTAATTCGATGTTCAATAAATTGTTAAACAAAATCCCAACCACATCAAGCCTTGGTGTTGATGTCCAGATCGAGTGTTATACTTCTTCTCTCCCTTCCAATATAGCAATTTTTGTAGATAGAGCCAATAAGGCTACTTCAGTAGAAAATATGAAAGAATCCTTGTCTTTAGAAAAGAGAATAGTCAAATTAGAAAGAAGATAGTCCAGGAAGATAGGAAAATGAAAAAGGTTACATTCAAGGATGAATCAAAGAAGAAAGCCCCTAAGGATCCTTTTGATCTTGAAGGCCTGCAAAAAGTCCTTAAAACCATGTCAAATGAAATGGTAGAGATTAAGAAACAGGTAGTTGAATCCTCTTCTAAGAAACCTTTTAGATCCTTCAAGAGGAATCAAGCATCTAATCCTCAACCACCAAACAAAATATCCAATGTTGAATATGATTTAGATGAAGATGAAGAAGAAATGGCATTGACTAATGAAGAGACTGAAGATGAATATTTGGTTGAAGTACATGGAATGTGGGATTTTATCCTCCCTGTTTTCGATAATGAAGAAGAGCAAGAAGCTCTACCTGTTAGCACTAGGAGTAAGGGCCCTCCCGATTCAACACAATCAAATCAAAAGAAAAATCCCTCAACCTCTGCTACTAAGGATAAAGTGGCCAGTGAAAATTCTTCTGCTAAATCTCCTCAACCAACTCCATCCTCATCTAATCCTCCATGTTCATCTAAAACCTTGGTAGTTACCGGTACTATGGAGTATAACATAGTGGAGGACATGAAGAAAACTAAAGCAAATATCTCTCTTCATGAGCTCAGTAAACTTAAACATTACTAGAAGCTATTGTTGAAAGAATTGAATGCAGTTCTTGCTTCTCCTATTCCTGTTGTTGTCCTATCCAAAGCTTCTGTAGGAATGGGTAAGCCTCCCAGTGATTCATCAAATAAGGTCGATCTTACTGATGCTATCTTAATTAGTGACAGATCCAATTCACATACTCCCCCTTTCCTCTTGATTTATGAAATCTTCAATAAAAATATGCACAACTACTTAATATACTCAAGGGCCTCTTCAAACATTATGCCAAGAACAATATACACTAAATTAAATATTTCACCACAAAATTCTATTGTTCATATTATGCAACTTGATAGAAAAAAAGTTGACTTCTTAGGAGAAATGAATTCAGACACCATTAGACTCTCTTCTAATCCGAAAGTTTGTCAAGTAATTGATATATTAGTTATTAATATTCCTGAGTTCTATGGTTTAATTCTTAGTAGAGACTGGTCTGAAAAGCTCCACAACTATTTTGCAATAGATTGGTCTCACATGTGGCTCCCTTACAACGGAAAGCCAAATCAAATCAAAATTGACAGAGAAAAGAATTTGAAGCACACAGTAACTAATTTTGAAGATGAAAATGAACCAATAAATTTTAACTATAATATCATTGGAAACTACTCTGTTGAGTCATTTTTAGGAAATTTAAATGCATAGAAGCCACCTTTTTTGGATAACTCTGCTACTTCCCATATTGAGAACTTTTCTAAAACATATTCTTCCAGATGTATAAATCTTGTAGATAAACCATTAGTTAAAACTTTGTTTTGGACATTATATTTTGATGGATATAAATCCAATGATGGTGCAGGAGCAGATTGTATATTAATTAGTCCAGAAGGAGAAAAAACCATGCTAGAATGTAGGTTATAATTTGAATGCACAAATAATACCATTGAATATGAGGCATTGATTCAAGGTTTTTATAAAGCATTAGGCCTTGATATCAAATATCTCTGAGTTTTTGGAGATTCAGAAATAGTTATCAAACAAGTAAGAAACACCATTCATTGTCTCTCTGGACATTTAAAACATTACTAGTCATTAGTCTAGGATCTTACTTCACATTTTTTAGCATTCAACATCTCTCCTATACCTAGACTTCAAATTGCAAGTGCTGACCTTCTAGATAATATAACATCCAAGCTTATACCATCAGAGGATTATAGTCCAGATAGGATTTCCATATAATTAATTTTATGACCATCCATTCCTGATAATGTCACCAATTGGCGAGTATTTAACGATGACGAGGATATCATAATACTTTTAACATCTAAAGGGTCATACAACAATTAGATAATTGATGAGAGTGAGCATGATAATCAGTTAAAACAAAAGTCCAATGAGAATCCCATACCTAAATCTATTGTAAAACTTGAATATATTTACGATCTTAAGGATAGATTTAAGAAGGTTACTAATTCTAAACTCCAAATTTCAACCTTAAGGTTTGAACTAGTAAACCTTGGAACTGATACCAAACCTCAGAACATCAATCTAGGACATGGTCTCTCTCCTGATGAGAGATCAACCTTTATTCATTTGTTAAAAAGGTATAAATGTATATTTGCTTATAACTATGATGATCTCAAAACATATGATACCTCCATCATACAACACACCATTCCCATGATATCCAATGACAAACTTGTACAATAGAAATTAAGGAAAATTCATCCAAATTTAGAAAGTCAAATCAAGTCTGAGCTAAATAAACTCCTTGAAGCCAAGATTATCTTTCCTGTTAGGCTCAAAATGGGTTTCAAAGTTAGTACCTATCAGGAAGAAGAATGGTGACATTTGCATCTGTACCTTAGAAATCTCAACAAAGCCTATCAGAAAGACAATTTCCCATTACCGACTATGGAGCAAATACTGCATTCAATAGTTGGTTCAAAACTAATGCCTTTTCTTGATGGATTTTCAGGATATAACCAAATCGTGGTTCATCTAAATGATATAATAAAGACTACATTCAGGACTAAATGGGGAACCTATGCCTACCAGAAAATTCCTTATGGTTGAATTAACGCGGGGGCAACTTTCCAAAGAGATATGGATATAACTTTCAAAGGTCTGATAAACAAAATTGTTGTCAGTTATTTGGATGATATAACCATTTATTCCAAGAAGAGAAATAGCCATTTACATGACTTAAAGAAGATATTTGAACATTGCAAAAAGTATGGAGTTTCATTAAATCCAAAGAAGTCTTATTTTGCTCTAAATGAAGGTAAGCTTCTAGGGTTTATTGTATCCAAAAAGGGCATTTGTATTGACCCAGACATAATAAAACAAATTGCTGAAATTTCTTTACCCCATAATAAAAAATCTATGTAGTCTTTTCTAGGTCAGATAAATTTTGTTAAGGGATTTGTCCCTGACTTTTCCCAAATTGTTTTACGATTACAAACCATGATTAAGAAAAATTCAATATTTAAGTGGGGACATAATGAAAGATAAGCTTTTGATTTAATCAAACAAGCCATTATCAATTCTCCCTCTTTAACGACTGCAAATTTTTCTAATCATTTCATCCTATATACATTCTCTTCTAAAACATGTTATGTTGCTGTTTTAATGAAACTTAACGATAAACAAATCAAAGCACCCATCTCTTTCTTCAGTTCTAATTTTCAAGTTGTTAAACTAAATTATTCATAAGTGGAAAAGCAATATTTTTCTGTTTTCAAATCTATAAAGCACTTCAGGCATTTTCTCCTCAAAACCCATACTAAAATAATAGTCCCATTCTCAGTAGTGAGACAATTACTTATGCAAAGGGAAGTAGGAGAAAAAATGGAAAATTGTGTAACAGCTCTATAAGAATATGATATTGACATTAGACGAGCCAAAACTGTCAAAGGACAAGTTTTTTGCCGATTTCTTACAGGAGATTCCAACCTACCAATAGATGAGGACTCAGGTAGTATTGTACACATATCAGAAGTAAGGCTAAATGATATAGAGTCTGAATATGTTGATCTCATTTTCTATTTGAAAAATGGATATGAAACTCCTGAATTCAATCACAAAAGGAAATGGGCTTTAAGGTTAAAAGAAAATCAATATGAAATCATTAATGATGTGTTATTCAAGAGAAATTATAATTATGTATTATTAAGATGCCTTGAAAACTCTAAAGCACAGAAGGTTTTACAGGAACTCCATGATGGACCAGTTGGTGGACATTTTGGAGGAGATACTACTACACATAAGATCATGCATGTTTGGTACTATTGGCCAACCTTGTTCAAAGACACCCAAGAATACGTGAGAAAATGAAAAATATGTCAAACTGCTACTGGAAGACAACAAAAACCTGCCTTACCTCTGCAACTAGTTAACATTGAACAACCCTTTGAACAATGGGGATTGGATATCATAGGTGAGATTGTTCCTCAATCCTCAAAGCAACATAAATATATCCTTATAGCTATAAACCATTTTACTGAGTGGGTGGAATCAATTCCACTAAAGGTAGCTAATTCTGGTGTTATCATTGAATTCATTGATCAATTCATTATTACTAGATTTAGCTTACTAACTGTACTTATGTTTGATAATGCATCTTGCTTTTCAGGAAAAATATGACTGAATTTTATCTTAAGAGGGGTTTTAAACTGAAGTACTTGGCTAATTAATACCCTCAATGAAATGGTTTAGCATAATCAACCAACAAGAATGTCAGAAGGATTATTAAAATAACTGGTGATCAGAGCCAAAAGAATTGGCATAAATCTTTGACATTTTCTCTATGGGCATATCGAATAGCCCAGAAGGCCTCAATAGGCACTTCCCCATTCAATCTAGTATATGGGAAAGAAGTTATCATCCCTTCAAAATTAGACCTTCCCTCATTAGCCCTATTCCAATTTAATCAAGAAACACCTTCTTCTTCTTTACAACTAAGACAATCTCAAATTATTAGATTAGAAGAAGAAAGGTAGAAAGTCAAACTTACACATACTCGCCATCAACAGCTAGTCAAATCTTCCTTTGATGCAAGTTCTATTACCACAAAATATTTTCAAATTGGAGATATCATCCTTAAATGGGACAAGGCACATGAGGAAAAAGGAAAGCCTACTATTTTCCAGGAAATGTGGCTTGGACCATTTCAAATTGTTGAACAAATAGGCCCATCAACATTCATATTGAAAGATTTATTAGGAAAGATAGATTCTCTTGTTGTTAATGGGATTATTTTGAAAAAAATATTTTCTTAGTAGATTACATCTTATATTGTAACATTATTGCATTTACTTTTTGTGTTTTCTTAGAAAAATAATGTTAAATAGTATCACTTTTGGCTTTGCAAATAAAATCTCTTCAAATATTTTATGATCTTTCGCTTTGAAAGTAGAAATTATTAAGGAAATGATCACAACATTTGAAAATTAGCTAAGTGTCATAAAACTCTGAAATTTTATTTTCCATTTAAGTTGTAAATTCTTTGAAAACCTCAACTTTATAAACTCCTTTTATTCTATTAATAGTCAAGAAAGGTTATCTTTAACAAAGTAAATACTATTTATAACTAAGCATATCCAACTATAAAACTATCATCCAAAACTCTTAAGGAGTCAATGATTCTCCCCATCCATTAACTTTACTATTTCTAGAGTGTAATTCAAAAATATATTAACCTTAATAGGTTAGGGGTCTCATCATGACCCTACTTACCATGTTCATAGGGAAACAATAGACTAACATTATCAACACTGAATACCAAACCAGGGTAATGGCTTATGATTATTTTATTATTAAGACAAGGGTCTCATCATGAGCTATCTTGTTCAGTTCAATTACAGCCAATGAATGTCATTGTCACTTTCTGGTCACCAAACCAGGACAATGGCTTTTAGGTAACAAAAATTTGTTAAAAGAAAAGTAAATAAATAAAAAAGAAAAAATGAAATATATATACTTTTGAAATTATCTCTAAAGACTACACTCTTATATGGATGGGATTCTGAATAATTGATGGTTAAAAGGTAACCCTGTTGAGGCTATCAATGACTGCTGGCAGCAGTGGCTCTACCTATGACAAATGAGTATATTAAAAAAAATGCTAAGTTGTAAAAGCCCCCTACTTTATCTTTATAACTAATTAATCATTGATATAAACAAAAATGATTTTCATCTATAAGAGGATATAAAAAAGAATTATAATTAAGTGAGTTTTTTATGTTCAGAGTAATGTTACTTATCTAAATATTTCAAAATTAGTTCTCCTATCCTCAATTATTTTTACTTAGAAAAGCTTTAGAAATTTCACTATTATCAGAGATAACTGGTTCTTCCAGTGAATCGCCAATTTTTGTGTTGTACAACAACCCCCCATTTATTTTTCATAAATAGCTTAGGAGATTATTGTATAAATAAATGGGGACCCTCAAAAAATTGAAAAAACATAGGAATATAGTTTAGTTTAGGGTTTTTGTTAAGAAGAAATTTGATTTTTTTTAATAAACAAATCCTCATAAAAGCTTGAATGACTTGAGTAAGGTTTACCTTAAAAGAAAGCCTGACAATATCGTATATTGAAAAGTTTCAAAGAGACAAAGTTTCATTTACCCTTTTGAAACTTGCGATTGTCATAAAACATAGCCCCTGGGAACCAAAACATATCTATTCCTTAAAAAATCTTAAGTATTGACGGTATTCCTTCACAACAGAAGTTCCCCGCATCACAAGCTTATAACAGAAGCGATACATCATAATACTGAGGAACATCTTGAATGCAAAATACGATAAGCTATCGGACCCAAGAAAACAATAAAACACACTCTTTAAAAATAACGCATCTAGATAAATCACAAGAGTATCAACATGATCCCCGCTTGTATCATTCCCAATTCCCCCAATTGCGATAAATTTATTTATTAAATAGCATGCCTAAGGAAACTCATAAATTTAAAGCTAAAAAATAAGATCTACGCTTAATAATAAACCCATGGGCCCACTACAATGCCATGTCACTTCCCTCAAACTCGCAATTGATTAAAGCTTTCAACCATATCCATTCTCTACTACTCCCCAAATCACCGATTGCGATATGCGATAATTCAATTATCACAATCACACATCTCTCATACTTAATAAACTGATTCAGTGATATCGCTATCACATATCGACGGAGTACTTGAAGATAATTTTTATTTACCATTTGAAAAGGTTTTGCAATGTGATATATTAATGAATAATAAATAACGAGTCGGAGCCATGACTTCAATTATTAAAGGATTCTAATGGTATTTATGATTTCAAAGCCCATGGAGATTTGATGGCCTATCTAGATTGATTTGGATTTAAACTTCCCTTTCCGTCATTTCAAAACCATATGTGTTTGAATGCTTCCGCGTTTAACTCCTATTTCTCTTCATTCCTCTATATTCACAATTTGCAGGTTTTGCCCGAGAAATAATTGTGTAACAGGATGACTAATTCAAATAAATGAAAGAATCCCAACAAAGACACACAATATTCTTTATCTAATGTAACAGAAATTCCCCATTGTTCTCATACACGACATGCACTATCAATAGCGGTACTTCCTCACGGGAAACTATGTACTAGTTCCTGGAGAGTGAGGGTCCAAGGATAATTTAAAGTAAAGAAACAACAAACGCCACTATGTATTTGGAAGCCTCCTACTTTGAAGCTGCAAGTTCTTTGCTTCACATAATTGCTACTAGATCGAAGATGTTGCCATACACTGATATGGTAAAATGGATAATAGACCATATTAACATTGTCGATTGGGAATTCTAGACTTAAAGGCAAACGGTTATTGGGTTCTTCAAAGTAGAAGACTTGAAGAGCATGTATCATATACTAGACCTGAAAAAGTGTATGATAAATCCTTCCTCGATCATTTCACAATCGAGAATGAGGAACCATTAGAACCAATTAAGCAATGGAGGTTCAATTCAAGAAAGCACAAATATGAGAAATTGGGTATGTATTCTATATCATCTCTCGCTGCTCCCTACTCTTACATCACAACTATGGTATGTAGATTGTTTGGATATGCTGATACCACCAAGTTCTTTGTTAAGCGAGTTCCTCTAATTGATGCAGCAGTAAATTATTTTATAATGGATTGGGGCACTATATTTTCTAACAACCTTTCCTTACAAATTTGGGAATATAGAAACACCGATATGTCACCTCTAGAATAGTCCCACCATTTTTTATGAGTGCCTACATTATGGATGCAGTATATTTCACTATTAATTTCCTAACTATGGGGTGGAAATGGACTATTCAAGATCCTAATCCCATTCACATATATCACAAAATCCTGTGGGAATCAAATTTCCAAACCCATTTCTACAAAATCTTCCAAGGAATTATGCTACCCATCCACCAAGTTGTTTTTGACAAGAGGGCTAAAGGTTATCTGATGAGGCCAAGATTGATACTTTACCAATAGGTAGGTGGTTTGGGGAAGAATTGTTTACTTATGTCTGAGTCTTTGGAGGCATAGAACCTCCCCATGTCCTCCCATGGTATGTACCAGATAAATTACTCGCTAGAGAAATTGCTTACCAAACTATAGGGGATGGGATAACCAAGACCCTAAAAGAATCTAAAAAGTCTCTTTGTCCTTCCTTTCCCCTACAGTGTGGTGTTTATGCATTACACAATTTCAAGCATGTTGCACTTGAAATAGATCACATTACATGCTTAAATCTTTCCACCATTCTTGGAAGACAATTTGACCCCAATAAGGTCACACAGAAGTTCACTACTTCAATGAAAATAAGACATTTCAACCACGAGGAGGATTATTTTGATGACTTGTTTGAGTCAGTTGAGCTATTTTCATAAGTAAAACATTTGGCTACTCTGAGATTTGATCACAAGAGTTATTCCAATTCCACTGATACAAGAGAAAAGGGTTGCAAAGGGTCCCTTTGGATCTATTAGAAATCCCTCAATCAAATGCTCAAAAGGAACAAAGGTCAAGCCAAATCTTAGAAAAGGTCTTGGAACATAGTTTCGAGCATCATTTGGAGAAGAAATCAGAACAAGGTTTTGAAGATACTTCAGAGCAGAAATCATCACATATTTCAGAACATGATTCGAAGCATAACTCAGAGAACGACTCACATAAGATCCCATAAAAGGACACTGAGAAGGAATCTGAAAGGGTCTCAAAGGAGAAATAAGTGGAAGATGTTTCCACCAAAAGTTCATACAGATGAATCCCCTCTGAAAAATCAATTAGATGAGGCATGGAAACAGTTTGACCAATAGCTAAGAATACAACAAGGGGAAAAAGATGTTGAAATGGAAACAAGAGTTCAACACACCCAAAACATTAGACAGAGCTCACTCACTGGAAGGGCTACTGACAAATTTGGTACCACAGAAGAAGTTGAGATCATCCCAACCTTCCCTTCAACCGAATTTGTTCTTAGAGTGGAGGAAATTCCTCCTATTGATGTCTTTTATAGTCCCAAGCATCAGGCTATATTAAAAATACAGAGGAAAAGGAGGAAAACATAAGCATCATCAACAATAATTCCTGAGAACGAACCCATGGATGTAGTATGGAAGGACACCCCTATGGATCCTTCAGACAATTTGAAAAAACTATCAGATTTTGCAGGTGCTTATGCATTTGCTACTATTGACAAAGCAGTGGAAGTAAAACAATTGGTAAGAGAGAAGGAAGAAAGAGTACAACAGCTGGAGAATTAGTTGGTAGAAGAGAGATAGAGTGTTGACCATCAAATTAAGGCACAAATGGCCCAATTACAGCAAATGTTTGACCAATTGAAGCTACAATACCAAGCAGAAACAAGTCCCAAAGTTAGTCAAATACAATAGCTGCAGTTTTCTATGGATGAGTTGAAAGATAATCCTAAGGTTGAGGATTTTATAAAAGAACCATTATAACTCAATTCTTTATTATCTAAATAACAGGTGACATTTTGTTAGAAGTTATCAATCATCAGTCTAATGTGCAAGAAAAGTGATTCACTGATGAATCAAGCATTTGATCTGAGGATCACTTTTAATGAGATTGATGATAAGACTTTGGGATACTATAAAGGGTAGAGTAGTAGATATTCCAAGGATAGAGGAATCTCATAAATACATCCTCTTTACTGATTGGGATATTAAGCTAAAGTAGATAGAAAGAGCAGTTTCAAGAGTGAATGATGCAGAAAATCATATCATTGAGACTGTCAATGGTAATTTGCACAATGCTAATTTGATATAGGAATGCCCACCTGGGAGTCTGCCTGATATCAGAGCCCTAGAAACACACTGGCAAGAAACTTTCAGAGTGAGAGAAGAGGCAATTAAACAACTAACAAAACTTGACTGGGAAGTATATTAGAGATATCTGGTAAATCAAAATAGCCATTGGCTAATGCTACAATGCCTCGCTGACTCATCCATGCACATGCTTCCTACTCTCTCAAATGTAGTGTATACAGGACAATTGTGCATGAGGACAGGTCAACCTCCTAAAGTCAAGTCGATGGTGGATATCTATGAGTTTATAAAACGAATGAAGGAATAGATACCATTACAACCTTGAGCTCGTCATTTCAATAATTTAAGTTTTATGTAATTTTGTCACTTATTTTAAGTAGAGGTGATTAAACCTCCTCGGAAGTTTCATGTAATATTTATTTTTGTACTTTAATTTTATTATATAAACCCTTCCCTGTGTTTGAAGAAAGGGTCCCCAATTCTATAAAGAAACACTTTAAAATATTGCAGTTATGTACTTTTAAAGTTTTTCCTAGTAGAATGATTGGATAAGAGTCCTGAAGTTTTGTGAAGAAGGTTTTTGGAAGGTTTCACTTTTGTACTTTTGGAAAACATCTTAATGAAAAATACTGGACTGGAGCTATTTACTTCATGAGAAAACTTATATGCATCAGTTACTTCTATCATTGTGTATTTATTTGTTTATGAATTAATATCCATTTCTCATTATATTGTTTTTCATATGTATCTCTTTTCATGCAGTTTTGTATTCATTCACTTATAAACATGCTTGGACTGTTATCTTTAATACATTGATGAGAAAATGTTTGAACGATATTTGATGTGATATATGTTTAACAATTATTTTAATTAACTATTTAATCAAAATAATTAATTTAAAGGCTTTTCATTTCTATTAGTGTTTGATTAATCTTCATTACCATACACTAAAAATAATCATTATAGATCGCATAAGTAAAATCCCGAGTAATATATTGATAGTTTAAATATATATGTATTTCAGTTGAAAACCACCCCATCTATCACTTAGTTTTTGGTAATCAACACCCTATCCATCATATCACATTTTTATTAGGAAACTAGTCCCATTATATCCATTCAGAGCCACTAATCTAAATGGATAAGGTACGGTATTCAAATCCCCCACCAGGTGGTTTTTCGCCATGCTTTTGCAGTGATTTTTTAGGCTTCAATAGGTTCACATATTTACTAGATGAAATGAATATAATATTTCCTCATATGGAATATGAGGTGGTTGAAAAATATGAAGGAACTATGGATGGAAGTTCTTGGGGAACAATATGTGAAGAAAGAAAGAAGAGATCGTCAAATATGCAACTATGGTCACATAAGAAAAGGGAATCAACATTTGATGACTAGAAGGAACTAGTATTACATCTCCGTGAAGAAGATCTTGATAAGGTCTATAAAGAAAGGATACCCTTGACATATGAATTCTTGGAGATGTGGTTATGAATATGCAAGATATTGATGTTGTAAGCAAGTTGTCACGATGAAAGGTCATCACAAAAGGTAATTTTTATTTGATGTTCATTTTTTATTTTTGAATAACATTTGGATGTGTTAATGTAGGGCTGATGAAAAGGAGTTGTAGATGGCACCTACAACTAGCAATGATGTGGTGATATGGAAGATCATGAAGGAAACATGACGTGGAAGAGGTAGTTGTATGAAGGAAAGTTGGATGTGGACTAGAAAGATCACTTTCTAATAATAAAAAAAGGATGACATGACTAACTTGAGGAAAGCGATAGATGGCTTGTTCCCTACGAAAATAATATTTCTTCACAATTTTTGAAGATGAATTTCATGACATAGAAAGAAGGAGCTCTCTAAGAAGTTGGAGGTCCCATGATCCCCACCTAGAGCATAAAGTTGCTGGAAACAAGTCCCTGGTTAAGAGGGAGCTTGGCTACATTCCTTTTATAGGAATGGGTACATTCCTTTATAGGAATGGGTATATCCTCCCTAGTTGAGAGGGAGAGATAAACACATCATTCTTGTCTTCACTTTGATAAGAAACAATGGAGAATTGGGTAAGCATCTAGCATCCAATACTCTTTGAGGATGTGGTAGGGCATCCAAGATAAGAGTAGTAGTAGAGGACTGATATTCTTTGAGGACTAGGAATCCAAGTTAAGAATAGTCATGGAAGGACATACCCTATGAAAAATTGGGTTGGGTATGTTCCTTGAGAGACAATGATGAAGGTGTCTATAAATCATTGGTCTCACCACTATTGTGATTTAATCTTATGGAGAGATAGATTTGTTAGTCAATGCCTTTTTATGTGACAATTTTGGATGATATGATGATAAACATATGGCTTATCAACCTAACTCTTCTTATGAAAATTCTTCAGATTGAGAATGTCCAAGCACCTTGTATGGATTATGAATACCTCCTGAGTTAAGAGGGAGTGTTGAAATATGTAACTAGTTTCGGTCTTCATAATGAAATATGTAATCATGATTTTATGTAATGATAAAAATAAATTTATTATTTTTCATCTTGAGGCATGGGTTTTGATGCTCAAGGAAATGTATTCTTAGGTCAAGCTCCCATTATGAGCTTCTAGGGCTTGTCATTGAGTCTAAAATTCATTAAAGTCATTGTCATGTATGAAAAACCCATTTGTGGAATGTTATATATTGTAAATATTTTTTTTTTGAGTCAATGTTAGAGTCAAAATACCCTCCAAGAACTTACCACAAGTGCTACAACAAGTCTACCTTCAAAAGGAGTAGTCAGCCTAGTTGCTATGTCAAGTTGTCCTAGAAGCATGTGTAATGAATCCTAGATATAGAAGAATTCGACCTCATTCCAAAGTGCATCAATCAAGCATCGATATCAATAAAATAAGTGTTAATGGAAGCCTCTTGAATAGCGAGTAAAAGAATGAGAAAATGAAAGTCTTCTAGCATTGTTTTTGGGTCCCTCATCTCACACATGTGACTACAATTAGGGTTTCTATAGTAAGGTATGTAGAAATTGAAAGAAGCTAAAACATAATTCAAGTATAGATCATTATTCCAGCCAAATTCATGAGGAGAAGAATCTAAGTCAAGTAAATGAGTGAAGCTATTGATTTTTCCCTCACCATCCCTCACATGTGGCCTAGGGTTTCTAAAGCAAGGGTTGAAAAGTGCAGAAGTTGTAGTCAAGATGAAATTGTAGAAGGATAGGTCAAAGTTACAATCAAAGTGTTGGAAGGTCAACGTCAAATTCAACCAAGGAGTAGCCAAATTGGTTTGACGGAAGAGGAAAGGTTGACTTTGTCTTGGAGCAGTCTTGCTCAAGGGTCTAGGTCTTGGAATTCATCAATTGAAGATTCTATAAGAAGAATAATTTATGTGGGTTTTCCTCTTAAATTTGGAGAGTTTTTTGGCCTGGATGATCAACTATATATTGTGTCCTTTGTATTATTATTCATTGTGATTTGGTAGTTGTTTGATGAAGAAAATACTAATAATAAAATAAAGAAGAAGAAGTTAATTAAGTGAAGTAAAAATACATCACGAACAGTTATCAAGCAAGAGAAATCATCCTATGTTGTTTCCCCTATATTTCTCAACAACCCCCTTTACTCGCACATGTGCGACTAGCCACCCATGGGGTTTCAAGAAGCCTTTACAAGGCCTAAGAACCTGATCACTAGTTTAGGGTTGAGGAAGTCAAACCTTAGACCTAGATGCCCAATGGGCTATACTAAATACCAAGCCACTAGAAGGAGTAGGAATTCAATTATATATTATTGTATCTTGCTCCATAGCATAGCAAAGCAATTTAGAGTGGGAGTTAGAGATCCTAAAAGAGGGGTTTAATATTCTATAACAATCTAGCATGCCACAAGTCTTAGGAAACTCCATTGAGATTTTCTTCTCATTTATACTTGCATTTTTTCCATACCAAAAAAAGAGAGCAAAGCAACCTCACCTTCTAGCTTAATTTTCTCCCTTAAGAGTTTTATAAAGAAATTGTTTGTGTTGATTACGGATTTTGTGTGATTGTATTTATTATTCTTTATTTTCTGCATTTTATTTCTTTCATACATAAGCATAAAATAAATAGTTAACAAATTTTGAATCTAATGGAATTTAACCTTTATGATATAGATTTTGGTTTATTTATTAGATTTTTTGTAATGAAATATCAGGTGTAATATCCAGGGTAGTTTATAGATCATATTGGTATCAAAGTGGGCTTCATTAGGGAATTTCATGGAAATTTGCAAGGGGTCTAGGAAGTGATGTAAGAAAAATATCCCAAAATCTTAACCATGGTCAATGAGTATATTCACATTCACCCTAATAAAATAGAAGAGATATTCATGAAGCTATAAGTGCAATTCACCAACATCATCCACAATATGAATCTCCTTATGGTGGTTCTAGTAAAAAACTTGGAATTGGATCAGATGGAGGTTCCAACTCAGAGGTCAAATTAGAGGGAAAATCAGGGGATCATGAAGACAAAGAAAAAGAGTCAAGGAAGTATTAGCTCTTTATTTTGACCCTTTTTTACCATACCTATTCCATCATTTTACCATCATTTATCATTACATTTCAATCATATTTTCCATATTACACCTCTTTCTTCACACCAAGGTAAATTAATTATGTCTTTTTATTTTTAGAGTTTTTAGTAAAAATTGAGAATTAAATTTTAATTTTGACAGAAACAGAATTTCTCGTAATGGCTTCATTAAACTCGTATGTGTAGGACACATGCGCATGAACTAAAGGCATATTCAAAACTACATGAACCAAGGATGGAGGGACTCCTATTGGCTCACTCCAAATCAATTAGAATAGGCTCGGTCAAATTTGGTCAATCTTGACCAGTCACATGAGAAATCCCCTGATTAGGGGTAGTTTTGGGATTTTGTGGGATTTTTCTATATTTTGTATAAAAGAGGGATGAGTTCGACCAGATGAGATGGTATAGGACTCTTGTTAGTTGTTACAACAATTATAGCTCATATTGTTATATTTTTAGCCTATTTAAGCAAAGATACCAAGAAAACATGAACATATGTTATGACTATTATTTTATGAATATAATTAGAAACTTGCCTTCTATCTCTTGTGCATACATTTATGTGTGATGTGAATGGTGAATTGTTGTAGTGGATTTTTCTAAGGTGTACCAGGCAAATGTGGAGGGCCCCCAATCTAAGCTAAGCACACTCCTGTTAAATTATCTGCATAAATGTACTTTATTTTCTTTGTTAATATTGTGAATATTCCTTGTATGAACTAACTTGTTTGCTATGGTTATTGATATAGTAGAAATTATTTCTCTCAATTTATTACCTTCAATAAGGAAGGAAAAAAAAGGTCTCTAAGTTAGAGCCTCTTCTTCGTTAGCTAAGATTGGATTGAAATCGGTCTTTGTGCATCCATTTCTTCTTGCTTTATTACATTAGATGTTTTATGATTTAGTAGCTTAGATGGTGAAATTAGTCTTTTTGAATGAACAAAATGATGAGGAAGGACAACCAGGACCTATCAGACAAGAGCCTCTTCTTTGTTAACTAAAATTGAATAATATCATTATTCACTTATTGGTTTATTCACATTCATCATTTCATACTTGTAACTTTCTATTTGTAATATTCATTTCCATTCTTTTAAATATCTAAGCATCTACTTCCTAAACTAATTATATCTAAGAACCATATACTTTGGGTGTGTTTCTAAGTTTACCAACCTAAATTGATATTAAATATATGTTCTAATTTATCTCAATAAATTGGAATTACAAAAAGTACCAAAGAAACAAAAAAATTATTTTGAGTGTCATTACATGTTCACTGTCCCTATTCAAGATCGAAGCAAAGGTATACATATAATCGCACCAAATCGTTGCACCAAACCTATATCGATGCCTTAATATTAAATCATTGGTTGCAACAAAAGGATATTTTATCATTCACCACATAGGTGAGGAGAAGAAAATACCATTTTCTAAATTGAATTTAGATGGCCATGTCATAACCTAGTGAGAAAGTCATACAAAGGCACCTAGACTAGAGGCTAATTTCACAGTAACTAAGTGGGAGGACTTCAAAACCATCATAGATTTATAATTATAATCTATCGAGTGTTTAGAGGGCTAATGGATCCAATGGAGCTACTTTAGGTAGAGATAGGGGAAAAGCATATAGGAGTACACCATTGAGTTGAAAAAGATATTCATCAAGCTCGATACCTCTCTTTGTTAGAAATACTGGGGGGTGAATCATAGTTTCATTCCCAACTAAACCTTAATTAACTTATTCTTTCATTTATATTTATCTTGAACCATTACTTCATTAGAAAGATATTGTGTGAGCTTATCTAATAAACCATGAGCAACATTAATAATAAAACATGTAAATCATAAAGCAGATCAACATATCAATCACATATGAACACTAGGATTTTAGGTGGAAAAACAACGTGGGAGAAAAGAATTGGTGTTTTCGTTATGTATTATTATTTTGCTATAATGAAAATGTGTACTAGCACAGACTCTTGCCATCATGAAATCTTCTACCTCCACTCATTCTCCAGCACCCACTAGAAGGGAATTACAAGACCCTGGTCAAGTTTACCATCTCCTACCAGAAGGAAGCTCTGACTCCCTCACTAAAGTCTACTACCCTCAACACCTCATGGACCATGTTTCATAATGTTTCATATTGAATCCACTTGTCTCAAAAAAACCTCAAGACTCATGGACCACCACCCACAATAACCATACACCAAGATTCCAAATATTAAATCACTAAAGACCAAAACCAATACTGAATACCAATGTGCCAACCCCGAATCATTGAAAAACAATACTAATGCAACTAAGTCAAACCAATATACTGAATCACTGAAGCATTGTTGACCAAATGAATCACTGAAGCATTGTAGACAAACTGAATCATTGAATACCAATATACTAAATACCAAACCACTGAATATTGAATCACTGAATAACTAAAAACTAATATTGAATCACCAAATCACTAAATCACTAAATACAATTGAATCACTAAACCAATATCAATCACTAAGTATCCAATCTAAACATGCCAATTACTAAAGCAAGCCAATACTAAATCACCATATATTGAATACCAAGAAGATCAAATCAATGTGCTAAGCCATAACCAAACTACTAGAAATACTAATTCATCTAAGCCATATCAATACCATCAAGTACTAAGACTACTCATCATACACTAATTGTCCAAGATTGTCAAATACCATGCCAAAACCAATCCCCAAGTCAAGCAGATCTCATGTTCATCATCCTTCATAAATAATCCAGTCGTAGATACATGTCAAAACTCTAACTACCCAATACTTGTCAAGACATCATTAAAACCAACTCTATCAAGTCATAACAAGAACAAGTAACAACATAATAATGTAATATTTGTCCACAAAATGTGCACAAAATTGTACTCAAAAAAGCTAATATCAAATCCCAAACTCAATATGTAATATCAACAACAAGACATGAATGGTCTCTATTACAACAATCTATTTACTCATCAAGTATTCATCAAAAAGTAGCTCATCTCAAGACCAAATCTCTCATATAAATTAAATCAAATGTTCATTTAGCCAATTCCATTCAATCCTCAATACCAAGGCAAAAATTAACGTCTCTTTCAAGATTATAGACAATAGAAACATAGATGTTAACATTTGTTCACTGTGAGTATTCACCTTGACTTGACTATAGAGTCACTACAACAATCAATAACCTCTTCAGATTAACACATCAAGAAGTAGCAAATGGATCTCTGCCAAAATGGTTTCTACATACACTGTCTTCTACAATAAGTCACTGTTCATTCATATAAACCATTACAAAGAACCATCAAAGTTGACATAAAAAATACACAAGTCTAGATCAAACTGTGATTATTCATTATTCATTCAAGCAAGACAAGTTCTTCCATATGCAACCAAGACCCTTACATATCAATCTTTGTATTAGATAGACAGAGGCAAACCAACGATTTCACTACCAGTTGTGAGATTCAAGTACTGATCACAGTGAATTCTGACTTCAATTTATCATTCAAGTTCCAACCAAGACATATAAACTTGACCAAATATTTCTCATTGTTACAATATTGATCTTATAAATCAATGCCATTGAGATCTCTCTACAAATCAGTCTTTGAATGAATGAGCAATGATAAGGTTCTTCAAGCAGACTAGTCATAAATCAAATCAATCTCTACAAGAAATATTTCATATCTCTGCATATGACAATATTATGATTTATGCAATAAAAAGAAGGGGCAGTGCAAATATGATTTTATATTCATATGTATCGTTGGGCACCAAATCAGATTCATGTAGCTAGTTAGCACATTTGAAAGGTATAAGTTACTGCCACATCTGCATATACATATGTCTATATGTTCTGAGCAAATGGAGATAGGTACATTTCATCAAACTCTCTTCTATAGATCTTCTTCATATAAATTCTATTACACCTACAAAAACATATATTTATTATCTTATTAAACCAACTTCAGATCTTTGGGATCTGACTTTCCTCATGCTCCTGGTGCACTCCTGATCAGAACTAATTCTTTGAAAATGCACACACAATGCCTTAGATTGACCTCCTTTATATATGATTTTGATCGTCCACTACCTTAGGGCATTTGCTATTGTATTGTGAATATCACAAGCAAGAAATCTAAGGTAAATTGTTAACCATGTCAAGCAATCCCATGCACTCATGATTTATTTTCTTCATTTATAGGTCTGGCTGCACCCACAACACATGGTATTTTCAGCTATAGCTGCCCTGATGGGCCTCCTCCATGCGGTTGGAGCCTTCTAGTCATACTTCTAAGCCTCCCTTCGTGTGGTTGGGGCTTAGACTAGGAAAACCACCTCCTCTACTTCTAAAACACTTCCAAGATTTTGCCACTTGTTCTTCAACTCCTCTACATGCCTATGAAGTCTCTCTAACTCAACCATTAATCCATGATGACATGTTCCAATGAACTAACATATCCTTCACTCTGCCCTAGAAGTTTACACATTAAACATTTTCCAGGTAAACATAGTGTGAAAGTAACATAGATAGGTTGACATCAGTATAGGTTTTCGTCAAGTACAACACTAGAGGCATAATTCCAACACACTTATGAGCCCAAATATACCCTACAAGTATATGGGGGAGTCCACACATCTATTTATCAAAATAGGTGATGTTGTTTAAACCAAGAATAATGGATGAGGCTTATGTACAAGCACAATACCTAGAAAGCATATTCTAGAAGAAGGGTATTCAAGTGGTTTGAAGTAGAAAGAGTACCAAGAATATTTCAAGGAAGGGGAGAAGAAGTGGAAATGGGGAAAGGATAGGAAGATAGTAATGACCACAAATCATCATAAAAATCATTATAGCCACTACAACATTGATGGTCACACTAAGGAAAAGTGTTAGAAATTAGAACCAAAATTGAACTTGAAGAACCATCAAAAGGATAGGAAGAAAAAGAATATTCTCACCACAAATTCAAGCAATCAAGTGGAAGTAAAATTCAATCTGGATGAGAAAAAAATCACCTCAATGCAAAAGGAGGTGAATATGAGAAGTTTCCATCACCAAGGAGCAAAGGAGATGATCAAACTCTTCCATATTAAGACCCAGGTCAAGAATACCAGATAGATTACATATTTGACTCAAGTTCATAGGCTAATCTCATAGCAATGGATTTGGTCAAAAAAATTGGATTAGAGGTTCATGATCATCCTAGCCCATATCCATTAGGATGGGTAAATAAGGGTGTGAAATTGAGATAACAAAGAAACATAGAATGAAATTTGTTAGCAGTGTTGAATATATTGATGAAGTAGAATTGGATGTAGTGTCACTTGATGCATGTGGAGTTGTGTTTGGGAGTCCCTACATGTATATATAGGATGAAATATTCATGTGGAGAAGCAATTAATACCTCCTCATCAAGGAAGAGTTTCTTGTAGCAGTTCCATTTAGTCATCGAGTACTAGAAGGGTAGAATAAATACATATGTCTAGATTCTTTCAAGGCCACCTAAATAAAAATTATAGCTTTGGGAAATTTAATGGACATGGAGTCATTCATCCATGGTGCATACAAAGAGGCATATATAGAGGATGAGGACTTCAAAGATATATTTCAATAGTTAAAGGGCTAGAGTCATGCAAATGATGGTGAAAACAAAGTTGACTATCATCTCAAAAATGGGTTAGTACTCGACATCTGCATATGAACTTGATTTGCATGAGCATAAAGTGGTAATATCAACATGTAAATGAGAAATAAATTATAAAAGCATTAAATATATCTCGTGTTTGGAAAAAATTTTGGACTTGGATCTAGTTTCACATGAGACATAGTTCTTTGTGTGACTAGTAAGGATGACCATATAAAAATTGAGTTCTTGTAAATGTACCACTACATATTACTTAATTATTGAAATATACTATGGAGAGACCCTCAATATTTCTTTGCAAAGAGGGAATAAAACATACACCTAAAACTTAGTATGGATATAAAGGGCACAACAATACATAGTTTGAGATTCTATAACATAATAAATATAATTAACAAAATAGATTAAATCAAAACAACATAGTTTGATTATATTTGTACTTCATGCATACATAATTTAAAGTTCTAAGTTATCATTTTAAAGGACATTAGAGTGTAGTTTTTTATAGGTTCACATTAGAAATATTGCATTTAAAATAAATTGTCAGTCATTACTTCAACCTCTATTCATTTCAACAATGGGAAACCTTATTATGGAATTGTAATTTATATTTTATTTTTTTGATGTAGTATGAGCTAGCATTAATTCTTTGGTATATATGTGGATATGTTTGGGATATTTTCCAACAAAATAATATTATTTAAAGCATTTCAAGGTAAAAAATATTGTTATAAGCATTAATATGTATAAGAGATACATTGAAGAGGCATTTGGATTGCTTTACAGAGATACAAATAAATTTATTGGTGACGTTCTCTCAAATATGTAACATTTATCCTTTATAAATTTATTCAAATGTCTAATTACTACTATTAATATAATAAATATTGTTGGTCAATAAACCACTAAAAATTTTGTTTTGAGGAAGCTAAGGATACTCAAAGTTTGCTATGGGTTTCACATATTTTTAGCAAGAACATTCTCTCCATTGAAGAAGTTATTATATTAGGAGGTATCTTTGATACTTGGATTTTGGCACATTATAGATCTACATCCATATCACACATGCAATTTTGAGCCACCCAAAACTCTTGCAATATTCTATTTTGTTATATATAGATATTCCCATGGATTAATTAATACAACTCTCGGTTATAAAGATAATTTGTATTGAAGGATTTAAGTTTTGAATTTTATTGTTATTCATTTACTTGTCTTACAAATGTTTTTTCTAGAGAGAGCTACCTAACATTGTAATGCTTCTTTATTGCATGTAGGTATAATTCCAATGTTAAAACTAGTTGCTTAATGTAATCACATGCTTGGAATAATAGTCTTTCATAGCTTCTTCAAAAATTAAAGGAAAATAGATTAAACTAGGCACTAACTTATTGAAAAATGTCTAGATAACATGAATTAGAGCCATGTTTATCATTCTTGTGTCCATACCACACGTGTTTTTTGGGACACTCCCAACTCTTGCAATATTCTCTATTCCTATGGATAAAATAATGCAACTCTAGGTTATAGAGCTATAAATTATGTTGAAGGATTTAAGTTGTAAATTTTATAGTTATTCATTTACTTGTATTAAAAAATTGCTTATATAGAGAGAGTCACCTAACATAGTAAGGCTTGTTTCTTACATGTAAATAAAATTGTAATGACAAAAGTAGTTGCTTCTTGTAGGCACATTCTGCTAATAATAAGTTTTGATAGATTATTAAAAAATTAAAGGATAAAAATATTAAACTTAGTATTGGCTTATTAAAAAAATTCTAGAAAACATGAATTATAGATATGTTTTCATCAAATTGAAATTGATATGAATTTGAGCATTCACAGAAAGAGCTCTCTTTATAAAATACCACTTGTATTCAGATATACCAAGTATGGAAAAAATGTATTTATTTCTTGAAAATGTTTATTACGTATTTATCTCTCAAAGATTGCATTAATGCGTTATGTAGTCTCCCATGCATCTACTCATTAATTATTTTTGAAGAATTGGCCTAACAAACAACCAACAATGATATTAAGAATATTAAAATTAAATCCATTAAAAGGGTTTTAAGCTCTACAATCCAAAGCATATTGTTGGAACCTTGAAGAGCACCTGCCTCTCAATGCTTATGCTAACGCCTTCAAAACAGGGTAGAGATTAATAGGATATGCATATTCCACTATAATTTGTTAGAAACTCCCTCATGTTGCATTGGAATATCTAGGGTTGAGTAAGAACTTCATGTTTGGGATAAAAAATTGGCTACCAAAAATGTTATGCTAATTTAAAATTACCGAGCTTCCATTAACCTAACAAATAAAAAATTCACAACCATCCATAAAAAGAATAGTGATTCCTTCATCAACTCAATGTTAGGTGATTTATTAAAAAGTAAACACACATCTTCTAGGTTGAAAATAGTTTAATGTTTTCTAGGCTCTATATAGGTTTTTCAAAAATTATTTACCATTGGTGCCACTACATTTTTCAATGTTTTACATATGCTTGAATAAAGCATGAGAGGGATCATCTACTATTTTTATTTTTGTAGTTATTATTGATGTTGAGAATATCATAGCCATGGATTTTTCATTAATAAAATAAGCATTTTTGTTGTTACAAGATAGGAACCGTTTAAGATGTATACTTTTCAAAGTATATAAGACTCAAAAAAAAAAAAAATCAAAGTGTCATAATGAAAAGGATTAAAGAATGATTTTCATATAGTTTCAGTGTAGTTTAGTGTGTGCATGCATGCCATGAGAAGTCTTTTTATGTTTTCAATGTTGGTTTCATTTGTATGGAATGTTTGCTAATAATATAAGATATATGATAGTCATTCAATTGATCTCACACATATATAAATTATATGAGGAAAATATCTAATGTAATGGAGTATTTTTGCATTAATAAAATAGAATTATGACTACCCTATAGTAAATGATTCATGAATAATTATATGGAGTGATAAATGTTTGTAAATATTCATTTACTATATTAATAGAGGAAGATACATTTTACAAAAGTTTCTTATAGTTCATGTAATAATTCAAGAAAGTAATAATGAGCCATTTGTGTTTGAATTAATTATTAAGAAATTGCTTGCATCTATAAAGAACATCATGGCACCAAAGTTGGAGTATGCAATTGCATAACATTCTAAATCAAAAGAAAAAATGTGTTAGGAAGAAAATAATGACTTATTTTGGATATATAAAAATTGTAGTTGTGGTCAAGAACCTTAACATCATCTTCGAAAACAATACTTTCTCTTCATACCCAAGGTTTGAATATTATAGAGCTACACGGGAATAGTAGTATATAGTCACAAACAACAATGCTCTCATATAAGAAAAATTATAAAAGCATGATCAACATAGAAATGTATACAAGGTTGAGATATTTGGACTTAAACAAGAAAACGCTATAATGCTAACTAACCATGGCATGGATGCATGCTATATAATTGTGCATATCTTTAAAAACATTATCAACGCCTTTGCTCCTATTCCATAAAACATATGATCTCTGAAATGTAGCATACCAAAAAGGTGAGAAGGGGTTGAGCATGAAATAGAGTTGAGAATAAATTATTAGTAAAATTACAACCAATATAGATAGGAATGAAAAATACAATAAAAAAAAATCTTATTATAGATTAAGTGTGCACATAGATCTATTCAACAAAGCATGATTTATCACAACCTCTACAACAAATAAAATGACTACTGCAATGAATGTCCACAAGCCAATTTTCATTAAACTCTGATGGGAGATCATAAAAAAAGACCCTAAATTACAAATATATTGAAACCCAAAAACATGCATGAGAAACTCAAAGCAAAAGCTTTAGAAGAAAAATGGCACGAAAAAGTTAGCAATGCATAGTACTTTCCCTTGAATCATAAGACATTATTTCTCATATGCCCCTACATGTAACTTTCCTCTAGGAGAACAATGGTGACTAAGCCTCCAAATGAGACCAAACTATTTTGAATCATGTCCCACATAGTGTTAAGCTTCTAGAGTTTTCAATGCATGAGACAAAAAAAATATAGCCTAGTGGAACACATATAGAGCAATAGGAAAAAATGAACATAACAATAACTTGTAATACCTATAATCCTTATCTCCATATTGTATCGTTTTTTCTCCCCATTGTAATTCACTCTTTTAGATTGGTAAGTGTGTATTATTAATTATTTATCTCAAAATTATTGTAGAATTCCTTGGATTTGAAAAGAAATCATATATCAAGAACCATCCCCAAGACATGGATCCATCTCCCTCCTTGGCACCCAAAACCAACTAGCAATGGAACTTGTAACTCAACTATGTGGTAGCAAAGTTTTATTTTTTATTTTTTTATATTTTTTATTTTTATTTTTTATTTTTTAACAATTCATTGAAAAACCAAATTTGAAAATTCTCTCATAAATAAATTCTTTAAAGAAATCACTAATTAAAAATATGATTTTGTTATTACAAAATATACTTACAATTTCATCAAATTTTATTTTTATGTGTATTTTATATATATATATATATATATATATATATATATATATGACATTTGAATAACTTTCACCTTTCTTTGCATCACCATAAAAATAAAAAATAAAAAAAAAAATTATAGTGTTCATCCATGGTTGTATATGTAATACCATTTAAAGAGATCCATTTCTTCAAACCTCCATTAATCTACACTAAAGATTCAGTATTATATTCCTTTGATGCTAGAAGTTAGTGTTATCGAAGGTTAAAGGAAGATAGATAAGATGTGATGGTTGGTTGTGTCTTCATCACATTGGTAGGTGTCATAAAATGAAATGAATAAATGCTTTATGGAATAATAATATTTCCACCTCCTTTCTTCTTGGCACTTTTCACCTAGGAAAACAACTTTTAAATTCACATTTGGAAATGCCATGTGAACACTAGAATGATTGAAGGCACAATTCAATGTTCTAGTTCCTGACCATGGCCACTTGCAAGATCCATATGCCTTGTTAGTTGCATCAATCCATATATGTTGGAAATAATACTGAGAGGGGGGGTGAATCAGTATTATCAGATCAGATAAAACTTTTCAATTTCATACTCAGAAACATATACGCGACTTCAGTTAAGTGAACCCGCGTGTACACGCGACTGTGTCTAATGCAACTAGCGTATATCCAGAGATCTTATGATTCAGTTAATCTTATCTTCAGTAAATGCATCAGAACATTATTAAGCATATTAACAGTAAACAGGTGCAGTATAACAGAACAGATCATCACACAAAAGCCATACACATGAACACCATGATATAAGGTGGAAACCCAATGTGGGTGAAAACCACCTGCTGCAATTTGTCTCTTTCTTCTTTAATGAGAACTTCTTTTACAATGTACTGGTGCAGTCCTTTACCAGCACGCAGGCTACAACCTGCAGAGGGCTACAACCCTCTTAGCTCTTGTACTAGCCGATCCATTTACTAGTACGTAGGTGCCTACCTACAAAATGCTTCTTTACTCGTTTTCCAGCTGCTAGTGGAAGGGAGCTACAACCCCCTGGCTCTTGTACTGGCTGATATGTTTACCAGTACGTAGGTGCCGGCCTACGAGCTACCCGGGACCACGTTTCATACATTTTCATACTGGATCCATAAGACAATCATCATTGTAGTACAACCTGCATCATCAATCACTGAAACACCCAATTCTGAATCACTGTAACCCTGTCAACAATAACCAGACAATCATAGCAACAACCAGATCCAGCTCCATATTCAAATATCATACTTCACATTGTATACGCTACTTGGATGAACCCAACCTGCGTGTATACGCTCTTTTACCAAAACCAACTCGCGTACAGATCTATAAATTCAACCTTAAAACTCTGCAGCTATATCAGACATCAAAACATACCCAGATCATAATAATAAACATGCGTCAGTAGATCTAGTCTATCCAGAGTCAAACCATATGAAGATAATCATTCCAAGCCTTGAGATCTCGTTCCATCATTCATCATCCTCCACATGGGTGAAACCTTGGTTCAGATCACCAACCCATAACCAGCACTTGGATCACACACTTTCTCAGATCTTCATCACTCACACTTGCTGCTTTGGCCTAGTGATCTTCTCCTTATATAGCCTTAGGCCTTGCTCAATACCAAGAGCCAAAACCATAGTAACACAATACCATCAACCTCGAAACTAGGGATCGACACGTCCGTCGAGACACCATGGTCCAAAACCATAGGCACAACTTCCAAGGACTAACTGCCACTGACCAAAGGTACGTTTTCACATGTACGCGCTTTTACTGAAGCCAACCTGCGTGTACACGCTGATTCTCCTTGATGAACCTGCGTATATCTCTTTCTTGTCCTGCTGTACTGAGATCTATCCATTAGTTAAGTTGCCATCACCTGTACCAGTCTCTGAGCACCTGTACCAACTTCTGAGTGAGTTGCCATCAAGGACAACACTTGAATCATAATGCCAACAATCTCCCCCTTTGGACTTGATGGCAACCACCACACCAAGTCACTCTCCCCCTTTGACATCAAGGGCAAAGGGTGGACCAAGATATTCTCTTCTTTGGTATACCTTCTGCTGTCCATACTGCTGTCCATACTCCCCCTGAGTACATGCTGAAATCTCCAAATGTGCTCCCCCTTTGTGTATGCCAAAGTGTACCAATCTATCCATCCTGCTCTTGCTGAATTGTGCTGTTCATGCTCCCCTTGACTGTAGGCAAGATCTGCAAAAGATGTTCTTCAAGAAGAACAAAGACTTATACATCATAGAAGACCTTCCTATCACCAAAAGACTCAACATACATTCATCACCCAACCTAGTGGGGATATACCAATATTGACTCATCCACCTAACCATGTGAAGATACATGATAATACATGAACATTTCATCATTCATCCCAGGCATAGTGGGGAAACCAACATAGGCCGTTACATGACCTTGACATCATAAAAGAGATACATGACATAGTGATGAAATATCTAGACCAAGACTTATGAACGCCACCAACAGCATCATGATCTGTACCATAAGCATCAGCCTGCAATACCATTCCTAAACAGTAAGATGTATCATTTAGCTTCATAGACTTTATCAACACCTTCTAACCATAATGCCAACAATGCATTATTTGAAGAATATTCTCCCCCTGAGTGTAAGACAACCATGTCTGAACCATTTCCTGAGTCTGTTCTGCTCCCCCTGAGCCTGAGCCAACCATGACTGAACCTGGGTCTGTTCTGCTGCCCTTTCTCCATATACGCGACTTGTCAGCCTGTAACTCGCGTATATACGCGGCTTTCCTTCATGAAACTTGCGTATGAGAATTAGAACACTGAAGTTTTACACCTTCAGCTCCCCCTGAGTTTGGTATGTCTGTGCTGTGCTGAGTACCCTGCGCTGTGCCATATTTTTCTGACTGAACTTCCTTTTTCTTCCATATCTTCAAGCATGTTGATGATTTCTTCTTATCATGAGCTTTGTTCCTGCAATCTCTTGCTTTATGTCCAAACTTGTTACATGTATAGCATCTTACATGTTTCATATTCCTCCTGTAGCAATCAGCAGCTTTGTGGCCAAACATATTGCAAGAAAAACAATATCCATTAAAGTACCTCGAATGTGATGATCTTTCTGCATGATGGTCTTGAAACCTTCTTCTTCTACATATGGCTGCAACATGTCCAAGATTATGACATACATAACATTCAACATTATTCAGTGGAGGAAATAATCGTCTATCACGTCCATAGTTAGGAGTAAAGAATCTTCCTTGAGGAATTTCTTTCCTTGGTTGTTCCTTGTTGGGCATTTCAGATTTCTCATTAGAGTTTCTTGCCTCACCTTGTGAACTAGATTCACCCTCAACATATCCACGAAAACCAAGACCAGTCTTGATAGCAGGAGATCTTTGACTATTAAGAATATCATCCAAGACTTTAGTACTATCTTGAAATCGTAAAAGCTTATCCTTTTCTTCTATTTTACCTTTCAAGATATTTACCTCAACTTGATGTTGTTCTTCCTTTTCAAGACATTGCTTCTCCAAGGTCTCTTCAGCTTTCCTTCCTTCATCCAACTGACGCCTTAGTTTGAGGATCTCGTTTTCTTGCTCTTTATTCAGTGCTAGCAGCATTTCTCGAATTCTGGAGGCACATTCTAACTGATCTTCTAATCTGATGATTTCTTCCTTGAGGGCATTCTCCCTTTTGCTAGGTAGATCTTGTTGATCTATGATTTGATCTGATGCTTCATTTGCTTGTCCATCTTCGATCTGAGATGCTTCAGGATCTGAACACTTGCTTTCACTCAACGGCAGGTTGTCATTTTTCCTTTGAGCTGTCTTCTTCTTCTGACGTGCTTTCTTCCCCATTGTTCTACGAATCTCCTTCAAGCGATCAAGCTTCTCTGAAGGACCTGCTCTGATACCAATTGTTGGAAATAATACTGAGAGGGGGGGTGAATCAGTATTATCAGATCAGATAAAACTTTTCAATTTCATACTCAGAAACATATACGCGACTTCAGTTAAGTGAACCCGCGTGTACACGCGACTGTGTCTAATGCAACTAGCGTATATCCAGAGATCTTATGATTCAGTTAATCTTATCTTCAGTAAATGCATCAGAACATTATTAAGCATATTAATAGTAAACAGGTGCAGTATAATAGAACAGATCATCACACAAAAGCCATACACATGAACACCATGATATAAGGTGGAAACCCAATGTGGGTGAAAACCACCTGCTGCAATTTGTCTCTTTCTTCTTTAATGAGAACTTCTTTTACAATGTACTGGTGCAGTCCTTTACCAGCACGCAGGCTACAACCTGCAGAGGGCTACAACCCTCTTAGCTCTTGTACTAGCCGATCCATTTACTAGTACGTAGGTGCCTACCTACAAAATGCTTCTTTACTCGTTTTCCAGCTGCTAGTGGAAGGGAGCTACAACCCCCTGGCTCTTGTACTGGCTGATATGTTTACCAGTACGTAGGTGCCGGCCTACGAGCTACCCGGGACCACGTTTCATACATTTTCATACTGGATCCATAAGACAATCATCATTGTAGTACAACCTGCATCATCAATCACTGAAACACCCAATTCTGAATCACTGTAACCCTGTCAACAATAACCAGACAATCATAGCAACAACCAGATCCAGCTCCATATTCAAATATCATACTTCACATTGTATACGCTACTTGGATGAACCCAACCTGCGTGTATACGCTCTTTTACCAAAACCAACTCGAGTACAGATCTATAAATTCAACCTTAAAACTCTGCAGCTATATCAGACATCAAAACATACCCAGATCATAATAATAAACATGCGTCAGTAGATCTAGTCTATCCAGAGTCAAACCATATGAAGATAATCATTCCAAGCCTTGAGATCTCGTTCCATCATTCATCATCCTCCACATGGGTGAAACCTTGGTTCAGATCACCAACCCATAACCAGCACTTGGATCACACACTTTCTCAGATCTTCATCACTCACACTTGCTGCTTTGGCCTAGTGATCTTCTCCTTATATAGCCTTAGGCCTTGCTCAATACCAAGAGCCAAAACCATAGTAACACAATACCATCAACCTCGAAACTAGGGATCGACACGTCCGTCGAGACACCATGGTCCAAAACCATAGGCACAACTTCCAAGGACTAACTGCCACTGACCAAAGGTACATTTTCACATGTACGCGCTTTTACTGAAGCCAACCTGCGTGTACACGCTGATTCTCCTTGATGAACCTGCGTATATCTCTTTCTTGTCCTGCTGTACTGAGATCTGTCCATTAGTTAAGTTGCCATCACCTGTACCAGTCTCTGAGCACCTGTACCAACTTCTGAGTGAGTTGCCATCAAGGACAACACTTGAATCATAATGCCAACAATATAATCCATTTAGTAGAAAAAAATTATATGATTTCTATCTAAACAAAGTAGTTGTTATTGTAATGGAAGTATCCAAAACAAACAAACATATAAAGTATGTTCCACTAAGGGAAGGCATAGTTCAAACATTTGGGTAATATAAAAACTAGCATATCTTTATCATTTAATATAGCATGGATCATCTATGTGTGGTTGTACATTTTCTTTGTTGAGTGATAAGGAGAAGGATGAGGGGAATATTGCATTATTGACCTCAAGAATGGGGATAAGGATAAGGGAGGAATTGAGAGTTGAGATCTAAAATAGATAGTATAATCAAACATGTATATGTTGTAATGGAATGGAAGAAACATATATCCACCACCATGCTAACACCAATTCTAAGGCTTTGGATAAATGATATGCACTCATTTCACCTAACCTTATCTACATCTTCATCTCTATACAGTTTACTTAAATTAAATTTTTATTGTATTCTATTTGCATTTGATGTTTGCAAGGCATCATTAGTGAAGAATATGCATTTGAGGTTGGTTAGAGACTTTTATTAACCATGTGGTTTGTTTTTGTAGGTGTGTACACCGCCAATATTGATGTTGTTGAGTAGAATGTTATTTCATAAGAAATGTGACCTCCACAAATGTCTTCATGAGGATGTTATTGAAATATAGGAAGCATGTGGAGTTATGGCTAGTAGTTAGTAGCTTATAACATACAATAGAAAAATGAGTCCAAGACCTTGAAGCAATAGTGAGAGAAAATATATAGTAAATTTGGTAGTGGATTAAGGGTTAAATATACATGTAATTGTAAATGTATATGTGATAGGGTTGGACTAGTAAGAAAGGGTAAGAGGATACAAATAGAAGTGTCTCAGGTAAAAAATTGAGAATCAGATTTGAAAACTTTGACATATGGCATGTCATATAAGTTTTCTCTTAAGAAGGGACAAAAAATCAACAAGTTTTTTGTATAGTTACCATAAATTTTGATTGGAACATCAAACTTATCCAAACTTGTGGAATTGTAACAAAAAAATTTCATTGTACCACAAGAAAAACTTTTAAACTTAGAACTGTCAAAATTGTATAGATATGCCAGAAGGAAGGTCATTCATAAGGATATACTCCAAAACACAACTTTAAAATTTTTGTTAACTTCATACTATCATAAGTTTTGATTAGTATGTATGATTAAGGTGATTCAAAAGTCATTGTAAAGAGGAAACATAGAAGAATATACTTTTAAAAGCATCCTAACTATTTGATAGCATTACCATTAATGTCTCGAAGTTGTAAGTTGAGGGTTTGGCTTAGACCTAAATTAAGGAGAAATGGAAATACCTAAACATAGTGAATATGAAGAGAAAAGATAAAATCAATCATGCATAATGGTTGAGGATGGTAAAGGAATCTATTAAAACTCATTTTTGGGGAAGTCTTCATTTTATTGGTGAAGATTATGACTAGTGGTTGAGTATTGACAAGGACACAAGATGAAACACCACATGGGAAGCATTGTAAGAATTGTTCTCCAAAAAATGAATCAAGGAAAAAAATGAAAGTGATGCATAAAATTGAAGATGAGTTTAAAAAAGAAAAATAATGGATCAATAAAAATGTTGGAAAGATATCTAAGATATGAGATCTTAATGAATCACTAATTCAGAAGCTTCAAAAAATAAAATAGGGAAAGATTTTCAAAGTGAGGTGTGAAAAGTGTGATTCAAGTGAAGACTTGAAATGGAAAGATGAATAAATATGAAAATTACAAAACCATAATAGAAAAATCCTAGATGAGATCAATAGATTGAAATAATAAAAGGAATTTCCAAAATCAAGAAGAAAAAATGATCTTAAATGAAGATACTACCAAAAGAATTAAGAAGAAATTTATAAGAATATTTAAGAAACCCTAGAAATCGAAGAGGTGAAATCATAAATACAATCTAGAATTAACGGAGGATATCATTGATAGATGGAGTCATGGTATAGCCACATTAGGAGAAAGAATATGTGATTCAAGAAGGGCACCATGAGAAACTTCAGAAAGTTGAACTCCATCTAGAGGATTTGCATGTTAAATATTATGGTATAATCTCCAAGACTAGGGTAATAAAAGACTAGGAAAAAAGGATAGAGTAGTTTGATGTCTCTAAAAGTAAGACAAAGGAAATGGTTATGCAGAGTGAAGGAAAGCCATCAAATGTGAAACCATATTGACATCCTTATTACTATTAAATACTTTATGGAAGATAAGAATATGATATTGGCATTATTTAGGAAGAAGTTGGAATACTCATTAATATTCATCGAACAAGGCATCACAAAATAATTATTCAATTGGATATTATCAAAGACCAACAACTATTACAAATTGGAGAATTCACAACAACACTACATGGAATCAATGTAAATAAAATTATTCAAAAACCATCCATCAAGGATTAAAACCAAAAATAACTGAGATTGGATGGATGGGTCATCATCAATGAAGATATGAATGTAGAACAGTAAGGAAACCCTATTATTTAGTTTCTTCACATGTAACACCCTTAATTGAAAATATTTGAGGAAAAAGACTTTTGAAGGTTGTACTATGAGATGACCCCAAGAAGGGCATACATAGTTTTATGTACATACAATGTGTAAATGTATATGTAATAGGGTAGGTATAATTAAAAATGGGCCACATATGTAATATGTGAATAGGTATGTATAGTGATCATAGTCATTATTGAGGAAATATGATTTGGATGTATGAATGCATTGGGGTATTTGGAGGAGTTTCTCTAATTTTTTTAGTTATTGTGTAATTCATCTCTATTATTTATCTTTGAGTTGTGTTGCATGCTTGAATTTTTTTACATGGTGTGTACTATGATATTTTCAATATTTGGAGAATAACGCAATAATGTAAAATTCCTTTTATTATCTGACTTAGAAAATCCAATGCACGATGTCACTCTATAGATACTAGCACATACCACATTATCATGTAGTTTCCTACAAGAGATTTTTTTAATGGGGTGATCAAGTCTAGAGTTATTTGTTAGAATTTGATAATTCTCCCTTCCACTATCATTTTTTCTAACCTCACATGCATTTGTTTAGAGTATATCTAAAGAAATCATGGGAAATAAGGAGGTGGGCACATCAAATTAAGCCAATAAATGGCCATCTCCATACATGTTGTTATCACTCAAAATATATTTTTGGCTGTGAAAGAAAAACTATTGATGTAATCTTTTAAAGTCAAGATTGTAGATTGGAGGTTATCCCCTTCAATCTAGAGAGGGATCTCTATGAGAGCTTAATCACTAAATGCTTAATAGCTAACTATGCCTTCAAAGCAATCACTAGATCTTTAGTTAAGTGGCATCGAAGTAGGGTTTCGTTGGGCATGAGACAATCAGTCCATTGGGAAATGCAGTCAAAAATATAGGTTTTATATGCAATTACCAAGACACTGGCTGCATGGTCAATATTGACAGAGGTAGGGTAGATGGTGTACTTTAGATCTATCAAAATTTCATTTGAGATGGAAGTAGAATATAGAAACAACAATCCACTATAGCAAGGCATGAGACATGAATCCTAGTAGCTTGAGAAGAAAGAGTACAAATGTTTAGAATAGATGAAACAGAGCATTAAAACAATGAATTTTGTCAGATTAACTTTATTCAAACATCAAAAGACACACAATTAATGGGCGTCACATAGAAGGAAAATATTGTAACTTAAAGAAACACAAACTAAGAACACCGTCACAATAATCTATCATTGATCACAATCTTCTCATGGTCACACTGTAAAAATCATATAATTTGACAAACACACAGCAAAATAGAATTCGTTTACTCATAGTTCAACCTTTTTTCCTTTTTTTTCATATATTATATAGGAAAATTACATAAAGTTTAAGATCCACAGTGTCTAGGAAATTCACTATCAAATATTACAATATCTTCATTATATAATTTACAAGTTATAATTTAATTCCTATTAATCCAACAATTCAAATTTTATCTTTGCATCTAGGAAAAAATAAAACATCTATGAAACACTACAACAAAAAAGATCATTGGTAAGGGTCATGTCTATGACATACCTTTAAGGTCCATCACCAATGTCGCATATGGTGATGGTCCTTATTACACAATATTTTGTCACACCTCCTACACTTCCCTATGACATACCCTGAAGTGCTTGAAACATGACCATAATGCAGTGCACTCATTCATATATGTAGCTTATATCCTCCCTCAGACATTGATTGGAAAATGCCTTGATCTTCCCCTAAATAAAATAGCTCTTAAACCCTAATTTGAGAGTCATCGCTATTATGAGACTGAAAACCACGATGGTCACCTGTTGCATTATACTCGACCTGTGATGGCATTACTCTATTTACTTGTATACCTGTGATGATCCCAAAAAGGAATTTTCCGAAAGAAAATGAGAATCTCCATGATCTAGAAGCTTCCAAAGTGGTGAGCTAGAGGTTTTTCGACATAGATGAGGTCGAGTTCTCCCAACTTGGCCTCTTGGTCTTATCCCTATGAGCTACCTCCTTGAGATGAGGGCCTACTCCTATCTTTGTAGAGATCCTAACTCCCTTTCCCTGCCTATATATTCATCCTCTCCCATTCCCAAATGGTTGGTCTATGTCTATTTGCACCCATATGCTAAGAATGTGCCTATATGCTACTCATTTGGCTTGGAGGAGCAATGCTTGGAGAGCTTAGCTTGGAATTATACATTCATTCAAGGAGAGCCTATCAACATCAAGGCTTGGTTGTATGCTTCCCCTTCTTTTCTATTAATATACAACTACTGGTTCATTTTCCATTGTTGTGTATGCTCATGTATCATATATCTTAACATTCCTTGATTAGTTAAGTAGGTTTCTTTTGAATATTCCATTGTATTTTCATGCCTTGTTGTGTCTTGATCCCTTGTGTAGGTGAATAAATGCTATGAGTAGTAGGAACGAGCTCGTGACGCAAGTGATTCAAGGTCTTCAACAAAGGATGACTTGATAGCATAAGAACGAGGTAGGCCATCTTCTTCTTCTCTCATCTCAATTGTAACTTAGAAAAGTGTCTAGTAGATTGTCACTTAGGTTGCTAGTCCCACTCATTGAACTACATGGATCATCTCTATCTGTAGAGAGGATTTACCCAGAAAATAGTCCTTAAAAAAGGGTTGTTGTAAGTGTATATAGTAATGGTCCTTTAAGGTTTGTCACCAAAGCCATTTTCAACGACACTTTTGGTGAGGGTTGTTAAAGGCCCATCACTAATTCTATCTTTGGTGAAAATTCTAGTGACGATATTTTTTCGACCCTCACCAATGGTATTTTTGGTTACTTTTGGTGATGGTCAAAAAATGTTCGTCATAATTGATCATTCGAATGAGTTTTTATGATGTTATGTGCCTGTTACTATATATTTTTTCAAAAGATAATGATTTAAGACCATCGTTGTGGAGTCGTTTTCATTATGTTTCCAAGGCCATAGTGGTTAGAGTCAGTCAATTTGTTAAGAGGTAATCAGTGTGTATCATTTCCCTCAAGTAACGAGAATATAGTTTTCCTATGAGTCAACACACGACTCCTCTCTATTAGGTTTATTATCTAGCAAATTCGCTTTAGATAAAATTCCACTAGTGTGTGTAGGAACTATATTATTTAACACATAATCAAGATTTGTCAATTATATTAATGAGAGAGACCTAGCACTCCTCAACACTCCTAGCACACCTTAACTTTCTTTGGCACACACTAACATTCCTTGGCACCTTGCATGTCTTGGAACATCTATGTACCTAGAACATATTGCCATGAGTAGGAAACCCAAGAACATGTTGGCATGCCCTAACATGTATTGGCATGCCCTATAGTCCCTAGCATGCCCTGTAACAACTTAGCATATTGCATTGACATACATTAGAACTTGGCACACATTGGCACTTGGCATGCATTGGAACCTATTATTAGTGTGCCTAGCATGCTTGTTTTGAAAAATATAGAGTCCCCACTTATTAACCCTATTATGTTTTCATTTGCTTGAAGTTTATCTTGGTTATTCCTTTCATTTCCTTGACACTCCTTGAAACATGTTGGCATACTTTGGCACCCTGCACATCCTAGCATGCCTTAGCACTTGGCATGTTTTGGCATGCCTTGGCACTATTTGGCACATGTTAGCACACCCTGGAACTACCTAGCACACTCTGGCACTTATTAGCATGCCCTGATATTCCCTAGCATGCCTTACTCGTTCTCAACATAAATTGTCACTCCCTCATTGGCATGACAACTAGCACTCGTTGACACTCCCTGGCGCACCCTCATATTCATTCACTTCCATGCATTTTTACCTAGTTCTCCCTTGTGTTATCCTAGTACTTCCTAACATCCTCAACATGCATTGGGACTCTCTAGCACACCTTATAACTCTTCGACATGCCCTGCCACTTCATATCATGAATAACACTCCCTGACACATATTGGCACTTGGCACGCGTTGGCGCTTAGCAAATATTAGAATGTCTGGCATGCGTTGAGATGAGTTGGTATGCTTTGGCATGGTTTAATATTAAAGTTATTTTAGATCAATTATTGGAAAGTAGATGAGAAGCAATAGAGGAATATTTGGCACTTAGAATGCACTAAAAATTGGCACTTGGAAACTATTAGTACCTAATGTTGTGGTGCCTACCATACCCCTCATGGAAAACTCAAATTAATGACTTATCAACCCTATTATGTGTTCATTTCCTTTTATTTTAACTTGTCTCTCCCTTTTGTTACCTTGACAATCCCTAGCATGCATTGTCACACCCTTCCACATCTTCTCATGCCTTAGAACTTGGCACATATTAACATGTTTGACATGCCTTTGCACTATCTGGCACATGTTAACATGCCCTAGCATTCCCTAACATGCCTTGGAATTCATTCCCTCATATCTAGCCTTACATTTTTCCACGTCTTGGGAACCTTACATTCCCTAGAACACCTTGGCACCCCCTATTTGTCATGCCCTCATAGATAGAGTTACTTTTTTGTGACTTGGGAACCCAACCGAGTCATTAGAAAAACAACTTTGTGCCCAACCCAAAGTCTCCCTTTATCTTAAATTACTTTGTCCATGCCTTATCACAACCACAGGCTTGCCTTCTGCAAGTCCTATTCTAAACTTATCCTAACACTGCATCCTTGGGACACCTGGAATTCAATGACACTACTTGGCACACATCCTTATTCGTTTATTTCTAAGAATTTTGAACTAGTTCTCCCTTGTGTTCCTTGGCACTACCTAACACTCCTCAACATGAATTGAAATTTTTTTCCATGTGTTAACACTCCTTTTCATTCCTTGGCATGCTCTAGCACTCCTTATCTATCATACCCCACAACTACCCTTACTATTTTTAAGACTTGGGAACCCAACTAACGCCTACCTTGACTACAACATCTTAACAAAGTTACAATTACTGCAACTAGACTATGCTTTGTTCACATAATAATTTCCTATAACACATATTAGGTTACTCATGTCCAATATCAACTCATCCCACTTAACAAGTTACCATGTCAAGGCTCATGTCCAACCGTAGCCATAAAATATCTAAGCAACATGGTTTACATATTGACATGCCATAACACCTAGCATGCCTAACAATCCCTTAGCACTATGTGGAGTGTGTTAGCTTGCTCTGCAATTTTTAGCATGATTTGCAATCCCTAGCGCACCGTAGCACTCCCTCGCATGCCTTGGAACTCTAGCATGCCTTGGCACTTCCTAACATATAACATTGTCACTCACTCCTTAGAACACTTGGAACTCGCTGACACTCCCTATCACACACTCTTATCTATTCATTTCCATTCATTTTGAACTAGTTCTCCCGTGTGTTTCCGTCCACTCCCTAACACTCCTTGGCACTTGGCACACCTTGGCATGTCGCCCTAGCACTCTAGCATTCCTTGCAAGCACTACCTATCATACCTTGTCACTCCCTCCTTAGTACACCTAAAACTCACTGACACTCCCTCTCAAACACTCTTATTCATTCATTTCAATGCATTTGAAACCAGTGCTCCCTTCTATTTCCTTGGCACTCCATAACACTCCACACCATGTATTGGCACACACTAGCACCTATCACATCATGGCTTGTTTCCTTGGCCTCTAGCATGTCTTAGGACTGCCTAACATAACTTGTCACTCCCTCCTTATCACACCTAGAAATCACTAACATTTCTTGTAACAAACTCTTATTTGTTCATTTGCATGCATTAATTTGACCTAGTTGTCCCTTGTATTTCCTTGACACTCCCTAACACTTCCTAGCACATTTTGGCACGCCTTAGCACCTGGAACATCTTAGCCTCATATCACTCTGACACTCTAACATGAATTAGCACTTCCTAGCATACCATGTCATTCTCTCCTTAACACACTTGGAACTCACTGACACTCCCTGTCACACGCTCTTATTCATTTATTTCCATGCATGTTGACCTAGTGCTCCCTTGTGTTTCCCTGGAACTCCCTAACACTTCTTAGCACACATTGGCACACCTTGGCACTTGACACATCTTGGTATGCTTCCCTAAAACTATAGCATGCCTTGGAACTACATAACATAATTTCTCACTCCCTCCTTAACATACCTGGAACTCATTGACACTTCATTTCCATGCATTTGAAACTAGTGTTCCCTTGTGTTTCCCTGAAACTTAGCCCTAACACTCCCTAGCATGTGTATCTTCCACAACTTGGCACCTGTCACATCTTGGCATGCCTTAGAAGTTGACTTGTCTTGGCATGCCTAACATGCCTTCAAACTATCTATCATGTGTTAATACTTCCTAGCATTCCATGTCACACCTTGGCACTCTGTAACTTTCATGCCCTCATAGATATCCTTACTTTTTCCGTGACTTAGGAACCCAACCAATTCATTGGAAAAACAATGTTGTGCCCAACCCAAAGTCTCCCTTTGTGTGAAACTTCTTTCACCAGTCCCTTATTTTAACCATAGGCTTCCCTCCTACAAGTCCTATTTTGACCTTCTCCTAACACACTTTGTCCTTGAGACACTTCGAATTCATTGACACTCCTTAGCATGCACTCTTATTTGTTCATTTCCATGCATTTTGACCTAGTTCCCCTTTTGATTCCCTGACACTCCCTAACACTCCTGGACATGCATTGAAAATGTCTAACATGTGTTAGCATTCCTTTTCATTCCTTGGCATGCCCTGACACTCCCTTGATATCATGCCTCACAACTACCCTTTCCTTTTCTTGGACTTGGGAACCCAACCAAGTCTTTCCTTGACTACAGCAACATGACCAAGTTAAGATTACTACAACTAGACTATGTCGTGTTCACCTAAGAATTGACTATAACTCATCTTATGCTACTCATGTACAATTTCAACTTATCCCACTTAACAAGTTACAAGTTACCATGCTAAGGCTGACGTCCAACTGTGGCTGTAAAACAACTTTGAAACATAGCTTACATCTTGAAATTCCATAGGATGTGGCATGTCTAACAATCCCTTGGCACTCTGTGGCATGTGTTAGCATCCCTTGCATTCCTTAGCATGCTTTGGCACTCCTTAGCACACCCTACCACTCCTTGACATGCCCTGGCACTTTGGCATGCCTTGGCACTGCCTAGCATATAACCTTGTCACTCCCTCTGTAACACACCTAAAACTCACTGGCACTCCCTATCACACACTCTTATTCATTCATTTCCATGTATTTTGAACTAGTTCTCCCTTGTGTCTCCATGGCACTCCCTAACAATCCCTAGCATGCATTGACACACCCTGGCACTTGGCACATCTTGGCATGTCGCCCTGGCACTCTATTATTCCTTGGCACTACGTATCTAACGTACCTTGTCACCCCCTCCTTAACACACCTAGAACTCACTAACACTCCCTGTCACACACTTATTCATTCATTTTCATGCATTTGAAACTAGTTCTCCCTTGTGTTTTCTTGGAACTCCCTGACACTTCGTGTCATGCATTGGCACATCCTAGCACCTAGCACATCTTGTCATGTTTCCATAGCCTCTAGCATGCCTTAGCACTGCCTAGAATATATATTGTCACTCCCTCCTTAGCACACCTAGAACTTACTGACAATTCATGTCACAAAATCTTACTCATTAATTTCCATGCATTATTTTAACCTGATGGTCCCTTATGTTTCCCTGACTCTTTGTAACACTTCCTAACACACATTGGCACACCCTAGAACATGGCACATCTTGGTTGCATGCTACCCTAACACTCTAGCATGCCTTAGAACTGCCTAACATACTATGTCACTCCCTCCTTAACACACCTGGTACTTGTTGACCCTCCATGTCACACACTTTTATTCATTCATTTGCATGCATTTTGACCTAGTGCTCCCTTATGGTTCCCTAGCACTCACTAACACTCATTATCATGCATTAACACACCTTGGAACTTGGTACATCTTGGCATGCTTCCCTATCACTCTAGCATGCCTTGGCACTACCTAGCATACCTTGTCACTCAATCCTTAGCATGCTTGGAACTCGCTACCATTCCTTATCACACACTCATATTCATTCATTTCCATGCGATTGAAACTAGTGCTCCCTTGTGTTTCTTGGAACTCCCTAACACTCCCTAGCATGTGTTGGTGCCACACCCTAGGACCAGACACATCATGGCATGCCTTAGCACTTGGCATGTCTTGGAACTATCTAGCATGTGTTAGCACTTCTTGGCATTCCCTGGCACATGTTGGAACTCCCTAGTTGTCATTCCCTTATAGATAGCCTTACATTTTTTGCGACTTGGGAAACAGCCCAAGTCATTGAAAAAATAATGTCGTAAGTAGACCTAAGTCTACCTTTGTTTAAAACTGCTTTGTCTAGCTCCTTATTTCAATTGTGGGCTAGCTTCCTAAAAATCTTATTCTAAAATTCCCCTAACACACTTCATACTTGGGACATCTGGAATTCACTAACACTCCTTAGCACACACTCTTATTCATTCATTTCCATGAAATTTGACTTAGTTATCTTGTGTGGTGCCCTGACACTCCCCAACACTCCTCACCATGCATTCACACTATCTGGCATGTGTTAGCATGCCTTTTCATTCCTTATCATTCCTTGGCACTCCTTAGTTTCCATGCCCTCACAACTACCCTTACTTTTTTTGCAACATGTAAACCCAACCAAATCCTACCTCGACCATAACAACAACTTGACCAAGTTGCAGTTACTACAACTAGATTATTCCTTGTTCACCTAAGAACTTCATGTAGATCATCATAGGCTACTTGTGTTGAATCTCAACTCATACAACTTAATAAATTATGAAGACAAGGCTCACATCCAGCCGTGGTTGTAAAACAACTAAGCAACATATTTTACATCTTGAAATGCCATAACACCTGGCACATCTAACAATCTGTTGGAAGTATGTAGCACATGTTAGCATCCACTACATTCCTTGGCATGCTTTGGCACTCCCTAGCATATCTTAGCACTCCCTAAAACCTAGCACACCTATTACTCGTTAACACTCCCTGTCACACTCATTTTCATTCATTTCTATGCATTTGAAACTAGTGCTCCCTTCTGTTTCCCTGGAACTTGGCCCTAACACTCCCTAGCGTGTTTTTTTGCCACACCATGGCCCCTAAAGCATATTTTCATGCGTTAGCACTTGGCATGGCTAAAATTCCATGGAACTATCTAGCATGTGTTAGTACTTCCTGGAACTCCGTGGAACACCTTGTGACTCCCTAGTTGTCATGTGCTCATAGATATTGTTATCACTCCAATATTTCTCAGGATTTGATTAGAAAGAAATGATTAGAGGTAACCACAAACCTACTTTGGAGATTAGCATCTAGCCTTCCTAATTCTCAGAGAGGGCTCCTTCTTCATGATTTAACTTTGTTTAGTTATTTGATTTTAGGCTAGTTATGATTGTACTTGGGTTTTTATTTGATTTGGTGGTGGGACAACTTACTTAGATGAAAAGAGGGGTGTCTTTTACCATTGGGCTATGGGGTCAAATATCAGGCAAATAGGACTAGATCAAGTTCTAAAAAAAGTGTCTACAGGGAAAGATAGCAGAGTTACTTCGGATATCAAGGCTAGATGGTGAAGTGGTTTTCAATCAGATCCAAAGAGAAATGAAGGGTTCCTTAGGCCAAATTATGAATAAAGTGAAGGAGGTCAATCAGGATGGGAGAGAAATTAAAGATTCTTAGATCTGGATATTGGAAGAAAACATGTAAATGATCAACTATTCAAAACAGAGTGTACTTAAACAAATTCTGAGATAAATTTATAGTTAATTCATTCAACTTTAGATAACATTCAAGTTTGTGAAAAACATAAGAAAATAACAAATTTGACAAAGAAAATACTTCGCTGTAATAGCTCAACACATGAATCCTATAATGCAATATCTTTATTACTTGGTCCAATCTGCTGACCTGAAATATTTGGTAAAATAACCCTTAGGTTTATGATAAAAAATAACTCTACAAATGTATAGAAATCCACCCTCAATACTTCGAATTATGAAGTATTTATACAAAAATAATTTACAAAATATCCCAAACTGTCTTGGGAATTAAACTAGGAGAAAGAAATATCTTCATGCAAGAAGATAAAGACAACTATTGAATTGTTGTTTGTTGTACCTGTTTATTAGGTTGTGTTGTCTTTAAGTTCTGATATTTTTCCTTTTAATCTATGCTTCGCTTTTTGGTATTCATGCTAAATACTCTTCTTACTCTGACCTTTCAAATGATACACTTTCACTTGATACTCTTTTATTTGGTTGGCATGTCATTATCCTTTTACTGTGCTTTTCTACTCTTACTGTACATTTTTATATTTTGACTGTGAGTTTCTACAGTAATTCATTCAATTTCTCCCATGTTTCTGCATTTGGTAATTGGATATTTATCATTTTCCTATAAATCTCATCTGCCTCCATGTACTTGGCAAAAGTGGGCTTATTCACAAAAAGGTGTTTTACCTCATGTTGGAGGTAAAACAGGTTCTCAAAAGTTTGGTATAGGACCTTTCCAGTTGGGATTCCCTTCATAGATGAGGTGTTTACTTGATCTCTAGCCACTTATATTATCTTTCTATTGTAGTCCTCCTGTGGCATTAACTTATCATTTATTACCAAGGGATTGGGCAGACCCTTTTGCCTCAAAACTTCAAACTTAACTATGAATCTGTTTATATCCAGTTGCATGGTTTCGAACTTATCTTCAAGGTTTAACATTAAATTCCTCTTAGTGAGGACCCCTTTTTACTTACAATATTGTACTTGTCCTATTAGGTATCTCTAATTCCTACAATTCATACTTATTTTTGGAGCTAAGGAAGTGAATGATCCTTGCAGCTTCCTCTGGCATGTCTCCTAGTTCTTATTTTACTCTTTGTATGGCTTCTATGGTCTGCTTCACTAAGTCAATCTGTTCAAAAATTACTTGAATGGATGGCCAAATATCATTGACAGAGTTAATGATATTGGCCCATAAATGTTCCTTAGCCTATCTAAGGGGTTCTTTCAAAGTTAATTCCTTCTCCAAGATTTTTATTCTTTCATTCATTCTGGTTGATTTCTGTATTTCCTCTTTGTGCATAATCTATGCAAGCTTATAGTTAGTCTCTAGACTGGTCACCTTTTCCTTGAGCTTGTTCATTTATGTGGTTTGAATGAACATGTCTTCCATTGCCTTGACCCTATTGACCCTATTGCTGATGTCCACGTTGTAGAAGCTAGCAGTGTTGTAGCCATTGGAGCAGTAGGAGCTAATGTTGTTGCCAAAGTGGAAGGTACTGCAGTAGTAACTATTGGGATAACAGTGGTAGCGGAAGTCTCCAGACTAGCTTGCTTTAACTGCATCAAGCTGTCAAACTCCTTTTACATTTCCTTCAACTGATCATTCAATTGTAGAACTAGGTCCATCATTTCCTCCTGATTTGTTTGGCTCTCCAAGACCTCTTTTGTTTATGGGTGCTCTAAATGAGGAAGTTTTAGTTTTTTTTTAAGAGCTTCAATGTCCTCATTCTTCTTCTTGATCAATTTCTCAGTAGATTTGATGTCATTGGGATCATGGCCCAGCTCAATTACCAAGTCTTCCAATGACTAGATCCTGTTGTCCTTAGCCTGTGAGGAGGCCTTTACCAATTTATATTGGGTTGTAATTATCTAATGAATTATGTAGCTTATGTGTAGCCATGGCCTTTCCTGTGAAGGTGGAGTAGATAATCTCTCCTACCTTCTTGTGGAATTCTATCTAGTCAATGGGATGAACATCCCTGGCCAACACCTCAAAGTCTATTTTTCTATAGCCAGCTGATGTCTTTGGCTGCTGGAAAGTTGGCGACATGAAGGACACTTGCATTTTCCCTACTTTGATGTCAAAAGATGACATGAGCCTACTCTGATTAGCTATTGTGTGCTTGAAGTAATGGGCATATGTTTCAGCCTTCAACTTCTCATTTCTCAACTTGATCTCCTTGTATCTGTCCTTGATATCTTTTTCCTTATCTGCTACCCTTGCGAAAGAAGAAACATCAACACTGAGATGGCTCTTAATCAATTGAGTGTTAGATTTTGATGGTTGTTGTGTTTCTCCTGAAGCAGTTGTGCCTTTGCTTCTTTCTACTATTCTATCAATGTTAGTGACTTACATTGATTCAATGGTTTCTTCTTGTTCAGTTACAGGATTCATCTTGGACCTTTTCCTGAGCTCAAAATGCTCATCTGTGGTCTCCATAGATGAACTGTAACCCTCCTCCCTGTTTCTCTTTGGGTTTCTCTCCTCATTTGCTGGGGTCTATAAAAAAGGAGGAATATTCATGGGTTCCCATAGTTCTAGAACCTGCAGGAAAAAACTTTCATCAATTTGTTTCTCTACATCAACCAATGTATTTTCTATATCCGCTATTTTGCTATCCATGTCAATTAATGTGTTTTCCAACCATTCTCATTGGTTGGCAAACCTCTCAATATCCAATCTAGGATGGTGGATGAAAGGTCCCAATTTGACCTTGATTCTTAACTTATTTATGACCCCATGAGGGTCATACTGCCACATAAAGTTGTTCCTAAATTTCATTTCCTGCAACATCTTGTCAGCCTCTGGTCCAACCTCTCTATTATTACAAATGAAGGGGCCCAATTGATTTTTCATTTTAAATTGGGTTTTCTTCCTAGCTGCTAGGAAGTTGACTTCATCAGAATTGATGATCTGCCTAAAATATTCTAGTGCAAATATCCTCATAGGGAGGTATTTGGGTAGTTTGTAAGGGGCAAGTTGGCATCCATAAATTCTAATCTCTGTGTGGTTCTGGTACAAATACCAGTCTCCCACCTTACTATTCTTGGCCAACTGTAACACCCTTTTGATTTCTTGGCTGATTCTAGGTTGAGGGCTACTGGTTAGCATGTTCATGACTAGATGGAAAAATGAATCAATGAAATCCTTATAGGTGAATGCAGTGGAATATTTCTGGATCAAGGGTGTCTGATAAATAACTGACATTGGATTCCCTTTGGTATCAAACTTCTGGATGCTAACAGGGAATTTGTCTAATTGATAATATAAAAACATATGAAATAACACAAAGGAGTACTTGAAGACTCTCTTAGTTGGTAGTTTGGTGAACTGTTCATGCATTCCGTCTGCAATGGACTGAGAATAGTTGTAAATAACATAAAGAGGCTTTCCTGGGCTAAATATGGAAAGAAAGGCCAGGACACCCTCATCCACATGCTCATCTGAGGTATATCCTTGGATGCAAGAGAGCATGGTAATAATTTATTTTCCTCTCTCTGAAAAAACGGTGGCACCATAAGGGGGACTATCTGTGGGAGTATGGCGGTCCTCTATAATGAAACTCTAGAATATTTGGGCTATTTTGGCTAGGTATAACTTTACATATAGCTCCAGCAAGTCACCGATAGATAGTGGGGTCTCATTAGTGCTTGGTTGGACCTGCATCATTTGGTTGATAAAATCTATAGTGATGGTAAATAACACTTGCTGGTTAGGGGTGATGATAGCTCTTTGGCTAGGAATGTAGCAAGCTTGACAAAAATGGATGATGTCTGGGAAAGAGTGTACTTCTGGAAACAAATATTTGGGTAAATTAGATTCCCAAAGGTGGATGTCATCGTTCTGTTTTAGGAATCCACCTTTACTCCAATAGTGGAGCTTTAGAAGGTAAGTTGGGGAAGCAATGTCCTTTATTTGAAAATCTTTGTTTGCTATTGCTAGGTGGTCGATGTCCAGGTGAGGGGTTGACAGAAGTCTGAGGTCCAAAGAGGTCCGGGAAACCATGACCGAGTTTATGGATATGAATTAGGCCTACAGTGGTTGTAGAAGTGAGGTTTGGAAGCCCTGGAATAGTCGGATGGTAGTTACAGTCTGTAAAAGAAGGATTTGGGGTATACAAGTAAATTTCTCTTCAATTTAGGCAAGTTTATTAATGAATTTCAATTAGTTAAGCTTTTAATTGGACAATACATTTTCAAATTGAGAGGGTCATTACAGTTTGTCTCAAGAATACCTGGAATTTGGTTGTGTGGCTTGCAAACTCGATCCAATGGTGAATGCAGAGGGTACGATAGCTTGAACTGTCAACTGGTTGTTTGAATTAGGTGTCTAGAGCTTCTTCAGGTAGTAGACGGTGGTCAATTTGGTCGTAGAGGTTTAGGGTGTCATAGAATGGCTTGAGCAGCAGTTACAGTGAGAATGAGCAAAAAGAGTGAATTGGGGCTTTTTCGGCCTTTTAATGGATAACGGTCACATTTTGGTGCAAAAAATATAAATGAACAGTGAGCAGTTTTTGACTTGGGTGGGGAGGTGGTTTTCTGAGCCATCGCACTGCTTTTGGAGGGAAGGTGGTATTTTTTGTGAGTACATGATCTCATCTAGTGCCACCATGTAGTAGGAAAGAGCCTAGGCAAAACTGCGAATCTTGCATGCTCTCGGGCTCTATCAGTCAGACAGTGAACCTGCGCGATATGGATGCACACCGTCGGATCCGGGGATAGGAGATCGGATGATTGTCATGCGGTTAAGATGCATGGAGGGAATTGGGAAAGGGATTTGCGAGGCTCGGGGTTTAATTACAAAAAATTGTAATTAATTAGTAAATAAGGTAGGGATTAGATATAAGCAGTGAGTTTAATAAAGTGGGACCAGGGGTTATGTGGCGGGGTTTTTTAACTGCACCGAAGGTTGGTGGGTTAAAAGGGTTTGTCAGGGAAATATGAAGCGAGGAGTTAATTAAATCATGTGGTGAGATAAAAAATTGAGATAAGGGGGTTTTGTGGGCTTTTGAAGGGAAATATGGCAATTAATAAGGGGGGAAGTTAATATTTGCAATGGGGAATGGGTTTCACATTATGGAAAGGGGGTTGTGGGTAGGGAAATGATTTTTGAAGGGTAATTACTAGGGAAATGTGTGAAACCAAGGGGTAAGGATCAAAATCAAGGGAAAAGGAGACTTTTAAATAATAAAGGAATAATGGGGAAATTAACAAATAAGCATGTGGGGGCATAGTGAAATGAGGGGAAATTATTTAAACCAGCTTGTGAACATCTTTTATTTCTCATAAATGCTCCTGCACATGAAACATGGGATTAAGCATGATAAATGTGCTTTTAACTCAGCAATGTTGTACATTTGCAACCTTTTTTCTACCTACCCTTTATTTATCCTAACATTTTTTCTTCACTTTATTGGGTGCATTTGACCTTACTAACCCTTTATTATTTTTCTTTTGACAAGAAAACTATCTAATTCTAACCTTATAACTTCCAATGGCTTAGATTAAAATGACAAACTCATTTTTATTCTCTACCTAACTACTGATCTGCCAAGGTTAAACAATTTGGCTAGATCATTATTCTCTATCTATCAACATGAAATTTAAAGCATGAATGACTCAAGATTAAGCTACTTGACCATCATGGATTGTGGCATTTCTGACAATCTGCACACAACCTTATTTTTCATAGTAAAGTAAAAAGTAGTGGCATTTTAATTTGCACACTTTCATGATCTATTTTATTTCCTTTTTGGGTTCATATTTTTCACTTTTTTGATCTTTTCTCTTTCTTTTTGTCCTTTGATTATTCTTTTAGGACATACTCTCTGTACATTTTTAAATTTTTAATATGGAAAACATTTTGCAAAAAGAAAAAGTATGTACAATATTACAAGACTAACCATAGCCAATTCAAAATTATGAATCCTATTATTATAGGACCCTAAGCGTGGCCCCACTTGGGGATGGGATTTCCTGGTGAAATGTCAAGAACTTTAAGATCAGTAGCCTTTTAAACTATGACTGAAGTTAACTTGTAAACTGGTTTTTTGTGATTATGCTTTATTCATACCTATGATGGTGAACACTTCAAACCTCAGGGCCTTCTCTCTAGGCTTCAACTTCAAAAGATTACCATCTAATCCAATCTAAACTCTGCAATGTTATATATAATGAATAAAGTAATGTGAAATACTATTAATCTATGGAAAAGTAATGATTTAGCATTCTACCATTTACAGGTCATCCTAGTAGATCTATTCCATCTAATTCTCTCAAGAAAAATGCATTGTTACCTCTGTAACCATAAATGACATAAGGTCCTTGCCACAGGAAATAAAATTTTCCATGTTTACCCTTATCTTCTCTTCTAGAATCCCATTTAAGTACTTTATCACCTATGTAAAAATCATCAGCTTTAGTATTCTTGTCAAAAATATTTTTGATTTTATCTTGGATCACTTGGATTTGACATAGACTTCTTCTCTAGTTTGTGGCAAGTGTATTGTCTGATTTATCGTCCTTTAGATATCATTCGGTTCTACCTACAAATCCTAGATCATCTTCATCACTGGTACTCCTAAAGAGGATGGAAAAATAACATCCATTCCATATACTAATTGATAAGGAGATGTACCAATGGACATTTTGGTAGTTAGTTTGTCTACCAATAAGGCATTGAACAACTTTTTATTCCATGTCTTCTTGTTGCCTTCCAACAGTTCCTTAATGATATTGACAAGGATTTTGTTAGAGGATTCTACAAGTCCATTACCTTGAGGGTAATAAGCAAGGGAATTGCTAATGGTGATGTGACATTTGTTACAAAATTATACCATTTTCTTGGATTTAAAAGCAACTGCATTATCAGTAATGAGCTTTTGGGGGCATCCAAATGTTGACAGGATATTGTTTTCAAGGAATGAGATAACAACAGATTTTGTGGCTTGTCTAGAAGGGATGGATTCTATCCATTTGGTAAAGTAATTAGTGGCTGTCAAAATCCGTTTATGTTGGGCTGAGGAGGCTGGGTGAATTTCCCCAATGAAGTCTATATCCCATTGTTGAAATGTCACTTCTGTGGATATTGGTTTGAGAGGTAAAGGTAAAATTTTCCTCTTTCCCTCAAATATCTGGCATTTATGACAAGAGGTCACATGTTTCTTAACATCTGCAAAAAGAGTCAGCCAGTAAAATCCAACCCTCAGAATCTTGTCAGCAGTTGTTTTCCAATACAAGTGTCCTCAACAATCTCCTACATGAAATTCTTGCATAATCTTATCATCTTCATCTTTTAGTAAACATTTTAATAGAATACCACCATTATCTTTCCAAAATAAGGCCTTATCTATGATACAATATCTCATTGATTTCATTTTCAAAAGTCTAGCTTTAGTTTTAGATAAACTAGGAGGAGCTTGTAAGTTTAGTAAGACAAATATGATATCTTCATACCAAGGTGAATCTGTAAAAGGTTCACTGATCTGTGGAGTCGCCATCTCTTCCTGCTCATTTAAGGAACCAATGAAATTTATATCTAGGGCCTTACAGTTTGATTCAGCCATGAGTTTGGCTAAACCTTGGCCTTTGATAAGTTTTGTAGGCTTTATTTCTATGTCATATTCCAAAATAGTGGCAATCCATTTGCCTCTCTTTCCTTCAGGTCCATTTTGTGTCAAAATGTCCTTTGCTACTGAATTTGGAACATAAGCAATGATGTGTGAATACAAGATGTAGACTCTAAAATATTTAATAGCTTTCACTAAAGCTAATGCTTGTTTTTCCATTATGTTGTATTGTAGTGTTGCATCTCTTAAATATTTACTGAAAAATGCAATGGGTTGTTCATATCCTTGATCATTCTTTTGCAACAAGACTGTTGCAATAGTATGTTCTGAAGCAAAAGAAAAAATATAAAATCTTTTTGAAAGCTAGGACTTATGAGGACTAGAGTTTTTGTAAGGGCTTGTTTGATGGCCTCAAAAGACTGTTTAGCTTCCATTGTCCATTTATGTGCTGAATCTTTTCTTAACATGTTATTTAGTCCTCTAATTAATTCTATTAAATTTGACATGAATCTCCTAGGAAAATTTATTTTGTCTAAAAATGAATGCAATTCTTTGATGTTTCTAGGATGGGTGATGGTTAGGATAGCCTCTATTCTAGCTGGATCTATTCTAATTCCATCTTTAGATATTATATGTCCCAAGATTTTACCTTCATCTAAACCAAAGAGTGCCTTTTTGGGATTTAAGGAAATACCAAGTTTTCTGCATTTAATGAAAACTCTTCTCACGCGATCTAGATGTTCATTATCAGATTTGGAAAAGACTGTGATGTCATCTTTGTAAACAACTAGGAAGTTATGTATTTCTTTGGCAAAAGCTATATCCATAGCTCTTTGAAATGTTTCTCCTACATTCATTAAACCAAAAGGCATTTTCAAATACATGAAAATACCCCAAGGAGTAGTAAATGTAGTTTTTCTTGGTCCTCTGGATGAAGTAAGATTTGGTTGTATCCAGAAAATCCATCAAGCAGTGAAATTATGGATGAACCTACTACCCTATAAAGAATATGGTCCATTTTTGGGAGAGGGTAGTTATCTTTCAATGAAACCTTGTTCAGATTTCTGAAATCAATGCAGAGTTTGATTTCTCCTACTTTCTTCCTAGTAGTGACAAAGTTTGAGACCCAATCTGAATATCTAATGGGAGTTATGATTTGGGTATCATACATCCTTTTGACTTCCTTTTTAATTGATGGCATAAGAACTGGATTAATTCTCCTAGGTTTCGTTTAAAAGGTTTATGATCTTCTTTGATAGGTATCTTGTGTTGAATTATGTTGGTGTCATAAGACTTTAGGTCTTCATAACTCCAGGCAAAGACATCTTGAAACTCTTTGAACAAACTTATATATTTAACCTTTTCATCTAGAGGCAAGGCTTTTGATATTTTAATGAACTTAGGTCTTTCTTCAGTTCCTATGTTACATTCTTCTATATCTACTCTTAAAGGCTCCATTTTTGGTTTCCTAGCTACATCATTTGAATCAAACAAATCTTCTAAGGGGACTAATCCCTTAGGCAAAAAATTATTTTTAAGGTTTAGAATTTCAGGATCATCATTCATTATTTCTTATATTTCTACATTTTCTAAGTTATCTATTTCTAGTTTAGTGAAATTAGAGGGTTTTCCTATATATAAAATATTTACATCTATCCCACTATCTATGTCATTGTCTATTGTACAATCTGTATCTATATTACAATTTTGAAACTCACCTTCAACATTCATGAAATCATAAATTTGAGAATCTTGTGAGAAAATTTGCCAATAATTCAAATTGTCAAGTATGACAGGTCTATGTCTCACTTCTGCAGTGTACGGGTGGTTGGGCTGAAAAGGAAATTTGCAAATACTAACAAAAGTGGCCAGACTGTGGGCCTGCATATTCTATTTCCTATGAATGGCAGCAAAGTTGGTTTCAAGAAGGTCTTTGATCAAATCTAGGCCAGTCTCTATATTGTCTCAATCTAGGATTATTTACAAAGTACTCACCTTTGATTTGTTTAATAATCAATTCTAAGTCTCGCATTATAGAAACTATCTTGGCTCTAAGTTTTCTAACCATTTGTAGTCCTAATATTAGAGCTTCATTTCTGCCATGTTATTTGTGCATTTAAAGTTTAATCTAAATGCATGACCCTCATAATGATTTTTTTCCATGTTGTGAATCCACACTCCTGCATCTTCTCCTAGTCTATTCATAGATCCATCAAAATCCAAATGCCATAGAGACTCATGAAAAATATTTTCGCTATCGGGTGTTTTTTATTTTTCTTCTACAATTGTGATTTCCTTTTTTTCATGTTCTAAATTGTACAAGATAAAAGAGTCCATATAATAATTCATGGAATATATAGGGAAATTCTGGGGTTTTTCTGCACTACTCACCATGTATTTCATCAAGGTCTCTCTATAAAGTTTTCTTTGTTGACCAAAAATAAATATGGTGGCATATGACGTATCTAATTGTAAATATCCTTGCAATTTTTCTTTCCATGAGCAAGATAACAACATTCCATATTTGGGTGGGATGTTAGCAACTACTATGTCCATCACAATACTCTTTGTTGGGCATTGGAATAGAGTTACACACAAATTCTTGATCAGGCCTGTTAGCGCTTGAATTTGGCCTCGGGCTGAAAAAGACAAAATCCAAGGCAACATCAAACCACTTAGCCTCGTAGCTAGCCCTATGGGGACAGGAGAGGGCTCTCTCCGGGTCTATCTCGGAAAATGGTCTTCAAAGGGCGGAGATGACCAATAAAGAACACTAATTTTAGGCTAGTAAACTGATAGGAAAAGTTTGATTTTAAATTTTTAGGGTTTTGTTGGAAAACTGAGCACGGCAATTTTGGGTGCGGGGATGAGACACAGATTTTGCAGAGGTCTTTTTGGGGAAATGTAGGAGATTGTCTTGATGCATTTGAAATAAGTGAATGGATAGATATGATCGGTGAGGAGTCAAAGAGAGCAAGAAACCATTGAGAGTTCTCCTTAAACAGATGAAAACATTGATATTAAGCAAACTTAAAGGCAGAGCATATAAATTATGAATTCTACCTTAACACTTCATTTACTTAATTTGCAGAAGAGAAGAGTAGGAAAATTATGCACATAATAAACTTACAAGTACATGAGAGAAACACACCATCAACACAAATAACCACAGGAATCCCAAATAGTGCTGCAAAACCCTGGTCTTTCCTTTGCCAAAATTGCAGAGATACAAAGTGTAAAACAGTCTAAGCTTATCCCTCAAGAGTCCTTGCCTCTAGGGGTCGATCTCATCATCCTAGAAGCTGTTTCAACCAATTCTAAACTGAGCACTACAATCTACGCAATAAAAACAACTTGCCTCTATAAGCTAGGAAACCAATTTATTCATTAAGTTTTTGCCATTTTATGAATGAATCTTCTAGAATAGGTAAAAAGTGTCATTTCAATCATGAAATTACATCAAATACATCAAGGAAGATGAAAAATCCAACCAAAAAGTCAAAACTAGTCACTGCTGCGTTTTCCTGTGCTGAAGATGCAAAACTGGCAAAATTTCCCAACGCGTAGCGCGCCTTTGATGCCACTTTGAGGCACTTCCAGGCATCCAAATGAGGCACAAGTGGGCTTGTTGGAAAGGACTGGATGTCTACCCTCCAGTCCAATTGGAATTTCTCAATTTGGTGGCCATTTGTCCCTCCAAAATTGCAATCTCCTAAGACTGCTTCCTGTGTGTCCAAAAAGTGGCAGAAAGCCATTTTTTGCTTGTTTTTTGACCTTTTGGGGGCTCAAATCTCCATGAAACTTCTTGGTAGTGGCTGAGCAAGTGTATTTTGCCATGAAAAATCCAAAAATGCTGAGTTTTCGTGAAATGGACCCCCCCAACGTAAGGGTAGCACGCGGCGCGCTACGCGTTGAGGGTAAAAACCTATTTTTGGCACAAAAAATTCAAAATTGACCAAAATTGCTCCAAATTTCCTAAATTTTGAGCTGGAGGTGTATCATTGAGCACCCCCTCAAGGTGGCTTCAGCCAAAATCTGAAGCGGATCGGGCCTTTTCCTCCATTTTAGTGCCTTGGCCAAGTGTGCTTTGAGTACCTTCATTTTTGCTTTGCACACATGCATGCGCGCCCAATAATGGTTCTTCATGTGGCGGAGCATGTCTTTGTCCCTGTTTTCCTTGGATATCAACCTCTCTAAATGAGTGTTCACCTGAATGAGCATAGAGCTTTGCTCCTTTGTTGTCAAATCACCGGGTCTCTTGCGAGCCAAGTTCTGGTCTTCTCGGATCCTCTGCAACTCATCAAGAGTGTGTTCATCCTCTAATTGGTTGTTGCGCTGCTCTAAGTATGTGATTGTCCAATTTTCCATTTCCAGCTTTTGCTACAACAAGTCATTTTCAGCCCTTAGATGCTGGATGATCTCCTTTGGCTCTAAGCTAGGAGAACTGATATCAAGGTCAACAATATCTATGTATGGATCACCTGATGGCCCCTCATCAATCTTGGGCTGCTTGTCTCTCTCTTGTACCTGTGCTGCTATCGAAAGCGAGGCCCCTTCTACCTGATGTGGAGATAACACTCACTGTGCTGATGAAGGTGAGACCCCTTCCACCTGATGTGGATATAACACTCGCTGTGCTGATGAAGAAGGCAAGACCCCTTCCACCTGATGTGGAGATAATACTCGCCGTGCGGATGCAAATAAGGCCCTGTGGCCTCTCTGATATGTAACATAAGGAGGAATGCTGACATGCCCTGGCTCAGGAATGTCAAACTGATGTGAAGGACCTCCCTCATCATGGACAATCTCGGGAGGTGGCTGTGGCACCATGAAGAAGTCGCGAGAAATGAAATCCTCCCAAGCAATACCTTGTGTTTTAACTGAGTTAGAGGAGGATTTGAATGCTTGATGGCAAGTTTCTGGGCAAAAAACCCAACGCGTAGTGCACCTTGCCCAACGCGTAGCGCCCCTCTGACGCGTAGTGCACGTGTAAAATAACACTAAGAAAAGCAGCCTGATGCGTAGCGCAGCCCTGACGCGTAGCGCGCCTGGTCCAACGCGTAGCGCAACTTTTAGCTGCTTTTTGGAGGCCTTCCCGGTGTCCAAATTGGGTGTAGGATATCTCGTTGGAAAGGTATTTGAGTCTACTTTCCAAAAAAACTAGAATTTTTTAATTTGGAGTTCATTTTCCCTGTCAAAAATCAAATCTCCCAAGACGGGTCAAAATGTGCCAAATGAGGCCGCCTCAAGGCAGAGTGCTATTACAGGCAACTTTTGAATGCCTTCCGCAACTCCAAATTGAGCTCATGATAGCGCATTGGAAATATCTTTGTGTCTAGTTATCATTTGACTCATCAAGAAAGTCATTTGGCCAACCAAGCTAGAAGAAAACTTGATTTTCCCAAGGTCACTGCAGAGGTGCATTCGATTCTCCCGAGGCAACAATATTTTTGACACTTCTCTAAAACCATGACACCTGTCTAAAACTTGAAGGAGGTTTTTCGTATTTGGCATGTTATGGACAAAAACCTCTCTCAATTTTCCAAAATTCATCTTTGATTGCTCTGAAATATCTTTCGAGTGAAACCTATCGCGATGTGTGAAACAAGGGATTTTGTCGAAATGAAGCGAAATGAAGGGGATGAAGGGCTTCTAAATTCTTGGGGAAATTTTTGGAAGTAGGGAGGGATGTTAGGAAGCAGGGAAAAGTTGAATATTAGACATCGAGTGAGGGGAAGGGGTCCAAAAGGGCAAAACACAGGCCCAACCTAGAAAATTGCCAAGTTGTAGCAAGAAACTAGGGTTTGTGAAAAAATGAGGAATTTGGCAGATCTAAGGGATGGGAAGTGTTTAATAAGGTACATGAAGGATAGGGGAAGGTGTATGAACATTTGGATACAAGTTTTGCTAATGATTTGACCATCCAAGAGAAATTACCTCCAAAACCCTAAGAGAGGGAAATGGCCTTACCTAGGCGCAACTGAAGCATGAACAAGGTGTAAAATGACTTATTAGACACTGACATGATAATGAAAACCCTATGAATGATGATAGACTCAGCTGAATAGTGACATAGATTGGCATTTGGGAAATTTTGAAAAGAGTGAAAGCAAACCCTAGACCTAATACCTAGTGACCAAATTTTGCTTGAAGACTCACTGAAATGACAAAATTTGACCTTGACACTCTGAGACCACTTTGTAAGAGCATATTTGATCACTGGAGGAAGGCTGGAAAGACTGAAACTATCATTGGCTCCAATGGGGATGGTAGCTCCTTGGAGGTGCCAAGAACCGCAGATCTCTGTAAGAGCTAGACAGTGCCTTCATCCATTGGGCGATGGAGTCATTATTTCGGAAAATGACACAAGACTTTGACTCATTTATTGACTGAAACCTGACTCAAGCCGACACAATTATGAAACCAACATGACTGAAAACTGACTCATAAATGACTCATGACTGACTTAACGAAAACAAGAACTTACAAAGCTTATTGAAGAGCAGCAGTCCATCAAGATTTGAAATCATGATGACAACCATCTGTGTTTCTTAAAAGACAATATACCATCAAACTATATCAAAATGCCAATGCAACCAATCAAGCAGATGCCTTCTTGATTGATTCTCCTGATTAGATCTTCTGGTCAACACTGAATACTGGTAACTGGGCATCCAAAAATATAGTCGACCATATTCTCCTTCATCACTGAATACTGCAATAATCACCTTCACTACTGACTGTAACAAATTTGCCATTGGATCCTGAAAAACATGAAGATTTACCTCTTGTTGAAAGAATAAGGTGTCCTTTGTTTCAAATTTTGATCTGCCTTCATCATGTGCTTCGGTAAAGGTATGCTCATGGGTTTCAAAAAACTCTGAATGGGCAGATGAGCAGATCTCCTCTTGTAAAAACATTTCAACACATGAAACATATGAAGAATCTGAAAGGTAATCCTGTATGCTATGATCTTCTATAGTCTGAAAATATGGTAGGTCATCTTCATATGATATGACAGCCAGATTATCATCTTTGTGAAGGAAAACATTATCTATTTGTTGATCTACAAGACAGTCATCTTTTTCAACAGAGGAAGAAGTTTTCCCAACACTTTCCTGACTATGTGTGCACTGCAAATCTGCTGTAGCTTGGGCTGTAACAAGACCTTTCAAGAGCTGATCTATCTCCTCTTCAGACAAAGGAGAAAATGCCTTTTGTTTTCTTCTGATTAAATAGTAATTATCTCCATATGACAGGGCACTCAGACTATCATTTATTACTGAGTTATTGAAAGGAGATTCATCACTTGCACAAAGATCTCACCTTGCTATTCATGAACTAACTGGATTGCTTCTTCATGAAGGTTGTGTTCTAATGATGGACTAACAGTATGAATTACTGTGTCTTCTGGATTCCAAATGATTTCAACAAAACCTGGAGTAGCTGACTGGACATTATCACAATCTACAATCAACACTGGACTTACTTGCATGTTGCTGTCTTCTGTGGGCAGATCTGAAATGTCATTCTCCCTTTCATCATTTTCAGCCATATTATCTTCAACCTGCTGATCTTGATTCTGTTGCAAAATGTCCTGATCATTTTGACAAGTATGCTGAAATGGATTTTCATACAGAGCCTCCATGATCTCATCATCCATGAAATTATCATCTTCATAAAACTTCTCAAGGCTTTCAATAAAACTATAAGCATGCTTGCAACAGTCTTGAACTAAATTTAATGATGGATAAGAGTCCTTATATCGTTCAATGAACATAGCATGAAAATCCTTTAAACAGTAAATACAAGCAGGCGGCAAACTTTCATACCAGGATTGGGCTTCACCTTCCAGAGTGGCCAGGAATATCTTCATCAAGCAATCTTCAGGAAAATCCACCTTCAACTTGCGAATATGCATATGAAATCTAACTAGATGTAAAGTAGCATCCTTCTTACCATCATCTTTAAATGTAGGCAGATTCCTTGACCAATCTACCTTCGGAATTTTATTCGGAAAACCTGGAATGTGATCTCGACTCATGGGAGCATATCTTCTTGTGATTTGGTCCATCTTGAAAATCTCACAGCTATTGATCTCTCTGCAGTGAAGTCACCATGAAGCATTGATCTCTGGAGTTTTCAGTGAAGGAGTCGCCAGTGAATGATTTCAGCCTTGTCAGTGTCTGATCATTGTCCACCATCAACAATCAGATCTGAACTTGATACATGTACTGGGGTAATTAACAAGTTAGATGTTACGTTTACAAGCTAGACTGGAGATTGACTGAAGCAGCGTTTATCTACTTCCGCTAATGCAAAGCAAAAGCTTTTCGAAGGCTACTTGGCACAAATTCAGGCTTCGTCTGTAGCTTATAAAACAAACACATCAACCCACAAACAAGTTTGTTCTCCCTAGTGTGGTCGCCACTATGTTAGCGCTTGAATTTGGCCTCAGGCTGAAAAAGACAAAATCCAAGGCAACATCAAACCACTTAGCCTCGTAGCTAGCCCTACGGGGACAGGAGAGGGCTCTCTCCGGGTCTATCTCGGAAAAGGGTCTTCAAAGGGCGGAGATGACCAATAAAGAACACTGATTTTAGGCTAGTAAACTGATAGGAAAAGTTTGATTTTAAATTTTTAGGTTTTTTTTAGAAAACTGAGCACGACAATTTTGGGTGCGGGGATGAGACACAGTTTTTGCAGAGGTCTTTTTGGGGCAAGGTATGAGATTGTCTTGATGCCTTTGAAATAAGTGAAAGGATAGATATGACCGGTGAGGAGTCAAGGAGAGCAAGAAACCATCGAGAGTTCTCCTTAAACAGATGAAAACATTGATATTAAGCAAACTTAAAGGCAGAGCATATAAATTATGAATTCTACCTTAACACTTCATTTACTTAATTTGCAGAAGAGAAGAGTGGGAAAATTATGCACATAATAAACTTACAAGTACATGAGAGAAACACACCATCAACACAAATAACCACAGGAATCCCAAATAGTGTTGCAAAACCCTGGTCTTTCCTTTGCCAAAATTGCAGAGATACAAAGTGTAAAACAGTCTAAGCTTATCCCTCAAGAGTCCAACCATGAAAATGACTAAGAAAGTACACAGTATAGGCAAGCTAACACACTTCCTTGCCTCTAGGGGTCGAGCTCATCATCCTAGGAGCTGTTTCAACCAATTCTAAACTGAGCACTACAATCTAGGCAATCAAAACAACTTGCCTCTATAAGCTAGGAAACCAATTCATTCATTAATTTTTTGCCATTTCATGAATGAATCTTCTAGAATAGGTAAAAAGTGTCATGTCAATCATGAAATTAAATCAAATACATCAAGGAAGATGAAAAATCCAACCAAAAAGTCAAAACTAGTCACTGCTGCATTTTCCTGTGCTGAAGATGCAAAACTGACAAATTTTCCCAACGCGTAGCGCGCCATTTCCTAACGCGTAGCGCGCCGTTCAGGCCACTTTTGAGGCACTTCCAGGCATCCAAATGAGGCACAAGTGGGCTTGTTGGAAAGGTATAGATGTCTACTCTCCATCCAAAGTGGAATTTGTCAATTTGGTGGCCATTTTCCTCTCCAAAATTGCAATCTCCCAAGACTGCTTCCTGTGTGTCCAAAAAGTGGCAGAAAGTCATTTTTTGCTTGTTTTTTGACCTTTTGGGGGCTCAAATCTCCATGAAACTTCTTAGCACTGGCTGAGCAAGTGTATTTTTCCATGACAAATCCAAAAATGCTGAGTTTTCATGAAATTGACCTCCCCAAATTAAGGGTAGCACGCGGTGCGCTACGCATTGAGGGCAAAAACCTGTTTTTGGCAAAAAAATTCAAAATTGACCAAAATTGCTCCAAATTTCCTGAATTTTGAGCTGGAGGTGTATCATTGAGCACCATGCTCCCTCAAGGTGGCTTCAGCCAAAATCTGAAGTGGATCGGGCCTTTTCCTCCGTTTTAGTGCCTTGGCCAAGCGTGCTTTGAGTACCTTCATTTTTGCTTTGCACACATGCATGTGGGCCCAATAATGGTTCTTCATGTGGCGGAGCATGTCTTTGTCCCTGTTTGCCTTGGCTATCAACCTCTCTAAATGAGTGTTCACCTGAATGAGCATAGATCTTTGCTCCTTTGGTGTCAAATCACCGGGTCTCTTGCGAGCCAAGTTCCGGTCTTCTCGGATCCTCCGCAACTCATCAAGAGTGCGTTCATCCTCTAATTGCTTGTTGCGCTGCTCTAAGTATGTGATTGTCCAATTTTCCATTTCCAACTTTTGCTGCAACAAGTCATTTTCATCCCTTAGTTTCTGGATGATCTCCTTTGGCTCTAAGCTAGGAGAACTGATATCAAGGTCAACAATATCTATGTCTGGATCACTTGATGGCCCCTCATCAATCTTGGGCTGCTTGCCTCTCTCTTGTACCTGTGCTATTGTCGAAAGCGAGGCCCCTTCCACCTAATGTGGAGATAACACTCGCTGTGCTGATGAAGAAGGCGATACCCCTTCCACCTGATGTGGAGATAACACTCGTTGTGCTGATGAAGAAGGCGAGACCCCTTCCACCTGATGTGGAGATAATACTCGCTGTGCGGATGCAAATAAGGCCCTGTGGCATCTCTGATATGTAACATAAGGAGGAGTGCTTACATGCTCTAGCTCAGGAATGTCAAACTGATGTGAAGGACCTCCCCCATCATGGACAATCTCGGGAGGTGGTTGTGGCACCATGAAGAAGTCGTGAGAAATGAAATCCTCCCAAGCAATACCTTGTGTTTTAACTGAGTTAGAGGAGGATTTGAATGCTTGCTGGCAAGTTTCTGGGAAAAAAACCCAATGCGTAGCGTGCCTTTCCCAATGCGTAGCGCCCCTCTGATGCGTAGCGCACGTGCAAAATAACACTGAGAAAAGCAACCTGATGCGTAGCGCGCCCCTGACACATAGCGCGCCTGGTCCAACGCGTAGTGCGACTTTCAGATGTTTTTTGGAGGCATTCCCGGTGTCCAAATTGGGCGCAGGATAACTTGTTGGAAAGGTCTTTGAATATAGTTTCCAAAAAAACTAGAATTTTTCAATTTTGAGTTTATTTTCCCTATAAAAAATCAAATCTCCCAAGACTGGTCAAAATGTGCCAAATGAGGCTGCCTCAAGTCAGAGTGCTATTGCAATCCGCTTTTGAATGCTTTCCTCAACTCCAAATTGAGCTCATGATAGCTCATTGGAAAGATCCTTGTGTCTAGTTATCATTTGACTCATCAAGAAAGTCATTTGGCCTACCAATCTAGGAGAAAGCTTGATTTTCCCAAGGTCACTTCAGAGGTGCACTCGATTCTCCTTAGGCAACAATATTTTTGACATTTCTCTAAAACCATGACACCTGTGTAAAACGTGAAGTAGTTTTTTCTTATTTGGAATATTGTAGACAAAAAACTCTCTCAGTTTTCCAAAATTCATCTTTGATTGCTCTGAAACATCTTTTGAGTGAAACCTATCCCGATGTGTGAAACAAGGGATTTGGTCGAAATGAAGCGAAATGAAGGGGATGAAGGGCTTCTAAATTCTTGGGGAAATTTTTGGAAGTAGGGAGGGATGTTAGGAAGCAGGGGAAAGTGGAATATTGGAGATCGAGTGAGGGGAAGGGGTCCAAAAGCGCAAAACACAGGCCCAACCTAGAAAATTGCCAGGTTGTAGCAAGAAACTAGGGTTTGTGAAAAAATGAGGAATTTGGCAGATCTAAGGGATGGTAAGTGTTTAATAAGGTACATGAAGGATAGGGGAAGGTGTATGAACATCTGGATACAAGTTTTGCTAATGATTTGACCATCCAAGAGAAATTACCTCCAAAACCCTAAGAGAGGGAAATCGCCTTACCTAGGCGCAACTGAAGCATGAACAAGGTGTAAAATGACTTATTAGACACTGACATGATAATGAAAACCCTATGAATGATGATAGACTCAGCTGAATAGTGACATAGATTGGCATTTGGGAAATTTTGAAAAGAGTGAAAGCAAACCCTAGACCTAATGCCTAGTGACCAAATTTTGCTTGAAGACTCACTGAAATGACAAAATTTGACCTTGACACTCTGAGACCACTTTGTAAGAGCATATTTGATCACTGGGGGAAGGCTGGAAAGACTGACACTAGCAAGGCCGAAGCATTTAACTTGGCTAGAGTCAAAGGAAAAGAGGTCCTTGTATGGTCTAGTGATATCTAATTTTAGTCTCTCCATGATTGCCTTTGGCATTAAGTTATGGGATGCCCCTGAGTCTAGCATAGCATTATGTAATATTTTGTCATGAATGTTCAAGTTATTGTAGAAAGGAGGAATTCCCCCTTATTGATGGGTTCCATTTACTTCAGGACCAAAAAATAACTCAGGTTGATCATCATTCAAATTCACAACATCCTCCCCTTCACCTATATTCAATGTTGTAGTGATCTATGATCTATATGATTCATTTTTCACTAGCTCAGTCCAAGGAATTGATATTTTCAATTTTGCTATCTCAATCTTAATGTTAAATGGAAGTTGAGTTTTTCTTGATTGGATGAGATCTTCCTTAGCGAATGTGGTATGTATTTTTATATCTTCTTTTTCTGTACTAGGCACTTCGGTCTGTGTTTTAGTAGTTTTGTTTTGAATTCTCTTATTTGGAATTATTTGAGTAACAATTTCAGTTTGAGTTTCAGATGAAGTTATATATACAATTTTTGGTCTTGAAGTCTCTTGAGTTCCCCTAGGGAGGATTTGCAGGACTTTGGTTACAGGAGCTTCTGTTATCTTTTTATTTTGGTTTTGGATTGATCTCTTAATGGGAGTATCATTGTTTTTTTACTTCTTAGGATATACTATTTGTGAACTTCATATATGGCAGAATCATAGCCTTGTTTAAAGTCGAAGGACTCTCCCAATTCTAATTGCAATTGTTGCAACATGTACAATTCTTGTTCTTCTTGAGTAATAAAAACAACATCTTCATTTTTTATCCCCAATAGATTTATCTGGGTGTCATCCTCTCCCTCATGGGTTTGTGAACCCTCATCATAGTTTTCCTGGAAGGGTGGTCTAATTTTCTGATTTGGTATTGCATTCTTTCCAATGTTAGGATTCTTCCTGAAGTTGGGTTTTCTTATTGGGGGTGACTATTGATTCTCGCACCAAGTTTTTCTTTCCATTTTTTCTAATATATCCATTATTCTTTCTACACTCTTTGCTAAACTATTGATTTTTCCATCAGAAGTGGAATTTTCCTCTTTAATGACAACTCTTTTTTCATTTCTCATTCTAACTTTCTTAGCTAATAGATTGGCTTCTACACTAACAGCATTACTTTGCATTTGTTCCAATGTTTTAGGGTTTCTTTCCCTTAATTGGTATGACATGTCAGTGTCAAAACCATCAAGAAATTTAATTAATGCTAGGTCTAGTGGAGGCTTAATATTATCAGAGATTGCATTGTAGATGTTATTGAACCTAGTACAATAATCTTGAACTAACTCATAAGGAGCTCTTCTAATGTTATCATATTCAAAAAGTATTTGCAGAAGGTTTTTCTTTCTCTCCCATCTATCAATAAACAATCTATGAAAAGCAGCTAAGTCTGCAATATGATTAGCAGGTAAAGTTTTGAAACATTTCTTAACATCCCTAGTTAATGTTTGAGAAAACAACTTCATTTGGACATCAGATCCATCAATCTCATGCAACTCAAAATAGTCAGTCATTTTGTTCACATGTTGTTGGGAAGTATACTGACTAGTAGCATCAAACAATTTCTTTTTGCTTTGATAATCTTAGGGCATGGCATGGAGCTGCGCTAGTAAAACCAAAGGTGCATATTTGTCTTCCATGGATGAGATTCTAGCTTGACTAGGGGGTAAAGTGGTGAGATTCTAGCTTGACTAGGGGTAAAGTGTTGGTGCTTGAGGAAGGGCTTGAAATGGAGGGAGATGAATTAGATGAGGTTGAGGTGTTTTGTTGGATAGGAATATGATGAAAAACTGGTTTAGGTGAATGAACTGTGGTGGATATTATAGGTGAGGTGGTAGTAAATGAAGGTGTATTTACTATATTTGAAGATTGTGTAGAAATTTCAAAGGCAGCAGTAGTGATGAAAACTAATTCAACTAATTGTTGAAGGTAAGCATCATCTATATGGCTTATCAATGTGGAGGTTAAAGCTTCTAACTTGTCAAAAGTATACAACACAAGTTTATCTAAATCTAGATGTATAGGCACCTTTTTTGACTCAATGAATTGAATGAAATTAGGGTCTAACACAGTTTCATGAATTGCATTCTCTAATTTAGTTCTAAACAATGAGAGGTCAAATGACAAATCAAATGGAATTTCCTCTAAAGTTGATAATTCCTCGAGGAGTGAATTTTCTTTAATTAACTGGCTACTACTTGCTTAAGTTTCTACCTTTTTAGTTTTTATTAAAATCCTATCTCGGTCATCAATTATTGTAACAGAGTTTGGATCTAGATTTTCCCTGGTATATTGAGTCCTTTTGGGAGCCAGAATTTTAATTTTTTAATTCTTTATTGAAACTTTTTAACATCAACTCCTTAAAATGACCTTAAGGGTCAAAAGATGAAACTAAAGGTTTCCTTAAAGTTTTATTACATTGAGGATCAAAGTCCTTAGTATGATTGCCAACATGTTATCACTCCAATATTTCTCAGGAGTTGATTAGAAAGAAATGATTAGAGGTAACCACAAACCTACCTTGGACATTAGGATCTAGCCTTCCTAATTCTCAGAGAGGGCTCTCTCTTTATTATTTACCTTTGTTTAGTTATTTGATTTTAGGCTAGTTATGATTGTACTTGGGTTTTGATTTGGATTTGGTGGTGGGATCACTTATATGAAAATAGGGGTGTCTTTTACCATTGGGCTATGGGGTCAAATATTAGGCAAACATGATTGGATCAAGTTCTAAAAATAGTGTCTACAAGGCAAGATAACAAAGTTACTTCATATCTCAAGGCTGGATGGTGAAGTGGTTATCAATCGGATCCAAAGAGAAAGTAAGGTTTCCTTAGGCCGGATTTTGAAGAAAGTGAAAGAGGTCAACGGGGATGGGAGAGAAATTAAGGATTCCCAGATCCGGATATCAAAAGAAAACATGTAAATGATAAGCTATTCAAAACAGAGTGTACTTAAAGAAATTCTGAGATAAATTTCTAGTTAATTCATTCAACTTTAGATAACATTCAAGTTTGTGAAAAACATAAGAAAATAACAAATTTGACAAAGAAAATACTTCATTGTAATAGCTCAACACATGAATCTTGTAAAGCAATCTCTTTATTACTTGGTCTAATCTGTTGACTTGAAAGATTTTCTACAATAACCCTTAGGTTTATGATCAAAATAACTCTACAAATTTATAGAAATCCACCCTCAATACTTCGAATTATGAAGTATTTATACAAAAATACTTTACAAAATATCCCAAACTGGCTTGGGAATTAATCTAGGAGAAAGAAATATCTTCATGCAAAAAGATAGAGCCAACTATTGAACTATTGTTTGTTGTCTCTGTTTATTAGGTTGTGTTGTCTTTAAGTTCTGATATTTTTCCTTTTAATCTCTTCTTTGATGTTTGGTCTTCACGCTGAATAATGTTCTTACTCTGACCTTTCAACTGATACACTTTCACCTGATACTCTTTTATCCGGCTAGCCTGTTATTATCCTTTTACTATAATTTTTTACTTTTATTGTACATTTTTATATTTTAACTGTGACTTTCTACAGTAAGTCATTCAATTTGTCCCATGTTTCTGCATCTGGTAATTGGATATTTATCATTTTCCTATAAATCTCATATGCCTCCATGTACTTGGCAAAAGTGGACTTATTCACAAAAAGGTGTTTTACCTCATGTTGGAGGTAAAACAAGTTCTCAAAAGTTTGGTATAGGAACTTGCTAGTTGGGATTCCCTTCATAGATGAAGTGTTTACTTGAACTCTGGACACTCCTCTTATCTTTATGTTGTAGTCCTCCTGTGGCATTATGTTGGGCATGGAATCCCTCCCAAGGCATGTTTTGGTGCTCAAAGCCTGATTTTTGACCCAATCTTGTTGTAAAGCTCTGCGAATTGCGAACATGGAGCACGAAAAGTATGATAGAGTCACAGGGTTGTCTGCCCTAGTTTTGTAATGTAATGTCAGTTGGATAGACCTACCCATGGTCTGTGGACCATGGGATTGTATAAATAAAGCAAGGCTCTAAGTGTAAAAGAGGAAGTAGGGAGATAGGAAGAGAGGCTAAGGGAGTAAGGTGAAGTGTGCCTTTGGGTCGTAGAGTAGGAGAAGGCTCTGCAGCTGAGTGTGTAGAGGCCTAGTAGTCTGCAGTTGAGTGCACGGACCCTTGCAGTTGAGTGCGCAGGGTAGAGTCGAGTTTGTAACCAAAGAAGGTGTTATCTCAAAATCAAGCCCTGGAAGGCTGCAGACCAGGAAGACTTCAAGTAACTATTTCAAACCAACTTTAGGCTGAGGCTTAGCCTCCTCAACCTGAGAGGGCTCTCTCTTGATGGGTTAATGATTTTGATTAAAGATAAGATGGCTAACTCTTATAGAACAACTGTGAAAAGTATGAATGGTGGAAACACATTAAACAAAACTATCCATTGGGCATGTGGAGTCAACAACACCTCAATATAACAATTAACTCAACCTTACATGGAAGTCAGGGCATTCAGCATTTAAACATTCAGAACATAAACTCATATGGGACCACACAGTTTATAAATGTATACAGGAAGTCGGAGCACATTCAGTGAATTCTGAGTGATTATACATCCACACCACTGTAAGAATTAAGAAAATGACAACATCACATATTCTGAACATAAAAAACCCTTCATGAATCCTGAGAAGTAAAGTCAAGTATGTATTACTGAAAATGAGTCTTACATAGGCCAAATACAAGTTTTTTCATAAAAATTTCCAACCTGATTACATTGTTGTTTCAGCTATATATAGAGCTCTTATTCTAACTGATCGAGATTCCTCCTCCAGCATGAGGGGAATTCGAAAACTACTTCTATTACTGACAACTCTTAAACTCTAACTACTTAATAAATACAACAAAGTGTTGACTGGAGTTTTTAGAGATCTAAATCAAGTAGGACTCTAATTCCATAACAGTCTTGGTCTACAATCATCCTCGTTCTTTGACATCTGGTCCCCTTCTAGTTTGGCTGTGATGGGTCTTCAAGGCTCCATGTTTGTCTTCAATGTCACATGTTTTCCAATACCCTGAAACATAGGAAACTACCCCTCTGTACCGGTCTTTAGTTTGCCTTAACATGTCCGGATCCAACGAAGTATATCCTTTATCTTTTAATTACCCAAAATGAAGCAGACTGCCACGTCCTTGATGTGTTGTCCACCGTTTTCATGTGTGAAAGCCAAAATTCTTGCAAACTGTTTCACATATCCTGAAGTGTGGTAAATATGCTCACTTTATGACAAAAATCTCAAGTTGGATTCGAATGCATATTATCTCCACGTGTCTTGACCTGGTTGAATCTTAATAGCTTCAGTTGATGCCTTGCATACCTTGTAGACATTCCCCTTTCAAAATTCCCGCTTATAGTTCAAAACTGTTTGATTTATGTTAAAATCATCACTTTCAGCAGTTTCGTAGCGCGCTACGAAACTGCTGAGTTATTTAAAACAGCTTGTTTTTAACCTGAGACCTTTATTAACCGAGTGCTTGATTGCCAAAAACTTCTTTAGACTTTCCAAAGGCCGAATAGGGATTTAGATTTCTTCAGAAAGATAAGATCAAGCAAACTTATCAAAATTTTGAAATGGAATCTTACTTGAAATGAAAACTCATTTAGCAGGTCCTTTAAGCTGGCTTAGCTGTGCCTTCAGATCTTCAATTTGTTTCTTCATAACCTTATTCCCAGCTCTCAATTGCATATTGATCCTTCTGATGTACTTGGCTTCTTTGATTGCTGGTACTGTCCAAGTGTGAAATTGTGAATGGCCATCAACCACTGAATTCAACTGGGCTTCTACAGTTTCATTCCCTTTCCATAGAGCTTTATAATAGTTTGTGTGTATGACTGCATGTCTTCTAGCAGCTTTCTTCAATTTGGCGATCTCATGCTTAGCTGATTCTAATTGTCTCTTTATGGCTGCTATATTATCTTCTTTAGACGTGATGACTGTTTTGCCTGTGTTTTTCTTTTGCCAACGTTGTGTCCCTTCCCCTGTTTCCTCTGTTCTTGACAGTGCTTCCTGTACTTGCTGGAATCTCCTTGTCATAGGTATTCTAGGTTTCAAAACAAACTCTTCAGCTGGCTCATCAAATTTAAGCCTTTTTGAGGCCTTGGCTTTCTTGGTGCTTTGTTGTTCTGATTGTATCAACTCAATTTGAACTGGTAGAGACTGCTCAAAGTCAATAGCCTGTAATAAGGCATTTAAACTTCCCTTGGACACTGGACTTTCTTCGACTGCTACAGCTTTACCTTTTTCCTTATTCATCTGGCTTCTTGTTCTTATCCTTGAGACTACTTCAGATGTGCTTGTTTCAGGTACAGTCTTTTTACCATGAGCTTTTTCCTTAGTTGATTGTTGAGGTTGATCTTGGATGATGAGTGGCTTCACTTGTTTTCTTACTTGTGAATTTGGAACTCTTTTAGCTCTTGCTTCTGTTTGGAGCTCAGCTATTGTAGAATCTCTAGCAGGTTGAGGAGTGAGGCCAGTCTGGCTTTTGAAGCCAGCCATAAAAATGAATGAATTCCAATCTCTGCCTACCTTTTGGAGCCCATCTAAAACCAGTAGTTTGATCAAACCATGATGAAACAAAGAGGTTTCACAATCCTCTTTCCTCAGCTGTACCTTATCACACATCTTACTCAAACTACGGAAAAGATAAAAAGGTAAGTCTATGGAGACCTTCCCGGTGAAATGCAAAAGGAGTTTAAAATGGTAAGAGTAAACCTTGTTATATCTTCCTTCACAAGTCAGATATTTCTGTATGCAGGTGAGTAAATGAGCATAATATTCTTTGACATAACTCTTGGGCACTGCCTTACTTAAATCTTCATTTACAAATTCATCCTTCAAAAACTCCTTGCAAGGATTCATGTCAAACTTGAAATTTTTAAACCATTGCTCTTGTCCTCGTGGGATCTCTGTCACAGTAGATATCACTTCTGGCGAAACCTGCAATTCTACCATGGCTACTTTTGAATTCAAGCCTGTGAAGTTAAGTGCAAATTCTTTGGTTACCTGTGCGTGCCCTCCTTGTAACTTTTTGCAAAAATTCCAGCACCGGCCTTTTTAAATACTTTCTCCACCTCTTTATTTGTCAGCGTTATATCTAAGCCTTCAGGCTCAGTCCTTAGACATTTGCCGGATCTGTGCTCCTTTTTCTCCATTGATTCTTCCAAATCTTCGCAGACAATGACTACCAGCTCCGGTTGGAATTGTGATTCAGCTTCTATTTGAATTCAGCCTCGCTTGATTATCTTTGCAGTTGAATTTTAAATTTTGCCGTTTAAAATCTTTCAAGTTGTAATCTTGCAGATTTGTTATTTCATGCAAGACTTACGACCATCATTAAGTTTTATGCACGGTGGTCTTTCTTGGAATTGGTGATTCGTGCATATCAACAGATCTAGTGGTGGTGATAGTGGCAATGAGTGGTGAAATGTGATAAGAGGGGTACATGAGCTGACATGAGAGGACACGGCCTATGACTCACCTAACGGATTTGACATTTCGGGAAAGATTCGCTGCGAAAGGTACGAATCCATGATTTCGCAGCGCGGTCAGTTTTAAATTTGAATGATGCGCTGCGAAACTGCCTAATCATGATGCGCTGCGAAACTGCCTAATCATGATTGCGCTACGAAACTGCCTAATCATGATTGCGCTGCGAAACTACAAAAAGACATGGTGGCTGACATAAGATAACAGGTGGCTATAACACAATGATAGATGGAGGGGAACCAATGGGAGCTGAGAACAACTTGACTCAAAAACTCTTCAAAACTTCAGATTCTAAGGGAAGAAAATTAAAAGAAAAATAAACTAGCACTGACCTTTGTCATCGAGCTAGGATGAAAAGTTACATATATCAATTTTAGTTCTAAGTGATAACAGTGGCTCCACTTGGGATAGTGTGCTCCTGTAGTACACTAAGAACTCGTATGTCCAGTGCTTTGTCCAATTTATGAAAACATAGATGGAGTTGACAAGCATCCTTTTCTAGCTTTGTGAGCCTTCACCTCGGGCTTGAGCTTCCTATTCAGCTTGTCATTTATTTGCAACAAAGAAAGACTAATAAAACGGTTATGTACAATGTTGTGAGAAACTTAGCAAAGATTTAATCAATTGTAATGCTTTAGGAACCTGCCATTAACAGGTCCTCCAACATACGGTGTTCCATCAATCTCTTGTAGAATGTAGGTGTTATTCCCATGGAAAGCAGAAATTTGATATGGCCCTTTCCACAAATTTTCAAATTTACCATGTTTACCTTTCTCTTCAATTCTAGCTTCCCATTTCAAGACTTTATCATGGATCTGGAATGTAATTTCTTTGATCTTTTTGTCAAATGCTCTCTTGATCCTGTTCTGGTTTTGTTGATGACTGTCAAACACCTCATTTCTTTTCTCTTGCAAAGCTATTAGCTGATTGATCCTTCGTTGTATAGAATTTGGTTCCTCTTCTAGTCCTTGAATCAACTTCATTACTGGTACTCCAAGGGATGTTGGAAATATAGCCTCTGCCCCATATACTAGCTCATAAGGTGATGTTCCAATGGACCTCTTTGTGCAAATCTGGTCAGCCCACAAAGCATATCTCAGTTTCAAATGCCAAGCTTTTTTATTTTCTTGCAGCAGCTTCTTAATGATTCTCACAAGGCTCTTGTTTGATTATTCAGCCAAACCATTTCCCTGTGGATAATAAGCAGTGGAATGTCCAAGGGAGATGTGATACTGATGACAAAAATTAATCATCCTTTTGGACTTGAAAGCTTGAGCATTGTCTGTAATGATCTTAATTGGGCAACCAAATCTTGATAATATATTATTTTCTAAGAAAGAAATAATCACTGAATCATTTGCTTGCCTTGTGGGTATTGCTTCTATCCATTTTGTAAAGTAATCGGTGGCTGTGAGAATCCAGCGATGTTGTCCTGATGAAGGAGGATGGATTTCCCCTATAAAGTCTAGTCCCCACTGCTGGAAAGGTGCTTCAACATAAATAGGAACCAAGGGCAGTGGAATAAGCTTTCTCTTTCCTTCAAATACTTGACATTCATGACATGTGGCTATCTTTTTATAGATATCTCTAAACATAGTTGGCCAAAAATAGCCAGCTCTCAAGACCTTGTTTGCAGTGGCTTTCCAATAGTGATGTCCTCCACAATCCCCTTAATGAAACTCATCAATTACCTTATCAGCTTCTTCTTCAATGAGGCAGTTTAATAATATTCCTCCTGCATCTTTCCAAAACAAATTTTGGTCATACACAAAATATATAAGAGATTTCAATTTTGTAAACCGAGCTTTGGATTTTGAAAGATTATCAGGAGCTCTATGATGCTGTAAAACAAATGCTATATCCTTGTACCATTCTGAGATCAAGAATTTCTCATTTATTTGGACCAATTCCTCTTCATTTTCAGAAATTTCTGAGATTTCTGTGCTTAAATTAATATCAATACAGTCCAAATTTGACTGAGTCAACAATTGGGCTAGGCCTTGACCCTTTACCAACTTTGTGGGTTTGATCTCAATGTCATACTCCAACAGTTTTGCTATCCACTTTCCTTTTTTTCCATCTGGATCAGCTTGTGTAAGAATATCTTTTATAACAGCATTTGGGACGTAGGCAACAATGTGAGAGTGCAAAACATAGATTCTGAAATCCTTAATTGCTTTCACCAATGCATAGGCTTGTTTCTCTAAGATATTATATTTCAATTCAGCATTGGCTAATGTCTTGCTAAAGAAAGAAATGGGTTGTTCAGTACCTTGACTTCCTTTTTGCAGTAAAACTCCAGCAATTGTGTCTTCAGAAGCGAATGTGAAGATAAGGAATTCCTTGGTAAAATCTGGGCTGATAAGTACTGGTGCTTGAGTAAGTGCCTTCTTGATCTCTTCAAATGATTTCTTTGCTTCCACTGTCCATTTAAAATCTGCTCCTTTCTTTAACATCTTTGTTATGTTCTTGACAACTTCAGCAAAATTAGGGATGAATCTTCTAACAAAGTTAACTTTCCCAAGAAAGGATTGAATCTCCTTCTTACTCCTTGGTAGATATAATTTTTGAATTGCACTAACTCTATTAGGATCAATCCTAATTCCTTCTTCAGAAATAATATGACCAAGCAGTTTTCCAGAAGTTAAAGCAAAAATACTTTTGGTTGGGTTTAGAGAAATACCAAACCTCCTACACTTTAGTAGGATCCTTTCAAGGTGCTTTAAGTGGTCTTCTTCCCTTTTTGAAAAAACTGTGATGTCATCAAGATAAACCACCACTGATTTGTCCTTTTCTTCAGCAAAAGCAATATCCATTGCTCTCTAGAAAGTGGCTCCCGCGTTCATGAGGCCAAATGGCATTTTTGCATACATGAATGTTCCCCATGGTGTAGTGAAGGTCGTTTTCTCCTGATCATCTGGGTGAACAAGAATCTGATTGTATCCTGAGAAACCATCAAGCATAGACATCCTTTGTGAACCAACAATGTTCTGCAGAATGAAATCCATTTTGGGGAGGGGGTAATTATCTTTCAATGAAGCTTTGTTTAAGTTTCTGAAGTCTATACAAATTCTGATCTCTCCATTCTTTTTTCTGACTGGTACCAAATTAGCAAGCCAATTTGAGAATCTGATTGGAACAATAATTTTAGCATCAAAGAGCTTTTTCACTTCTTTTTCAATCAGTGGCATTAGAAGAGGATTAATTCTTCTTAACTTCTGCTTAAAAGGCTTTTCATTCTGCTTGATAGGAATGGTATGCTGTATGATTGAAGAGTCATATTGTTTCAAGTCAGCATAACTCCATGCAAAAACATCAATGAATCTTTTCATCATTTCAACATATTTAGTCTTCATATCAGCTGAAAGGAATTTTGAAATCTTGACTATCTTAGGCACAACCGAGTCTCCTAAATTGCAGCTTTCTACTTCTTCTTCATTAGCTTGTAGTCTTCGTGCTTTGAACACATCATTTTGATCAAATAATTTCTCAAGGGGAATGAGGCCTTTAGGAATTAAGTTGTTTTGTAATTGTAAGACTTCAGAACTTTCCTTTGACTCTATTAACATATTCTGCTGATCTATCTGATTGTGTTCAAACTCTTCTTTTAATTCAATGAAGTTCCTTATATGCTGATCATCCTCAAAAACTTGCCAATTTGTGATATTATCTGGTATGACTGGTCTATGGCGAACCTCCACTTCATAATTTTCAGAAGAGTGTTTAGGAATGATAAAGAGACTGGCAGAAACAGCAAGAGAATCTGCAATAGAGTTTTGATCTCTAGTTTTGATGCTAAAAGAATAGGATTGAAATTTTTCCAACATCTCCAACACTAAGTTTCTGTATGCTCTCATCCTTGCATCCTTAGTTTGATATGCACCTTCTACTTGTTTAATTACCAATTCAGAATCTCCACAAACAGCAATGTTTTTAGCTTTCAATTTTATCAAGGCTTCCAAACCTAAAATCAGAGATTCGTACTCAGCCATATTGTTGGTACAATCAAAGTTTAATTTGTATGAGAGAAACTTACTTTCTTCAGTTGGACTAGTGATCCAAATCCCAGCTCCTGCCCCTTCTTTTCTTGCTGATCCATCAAAGTATAATGACCAACAGCCCATGATGTCTCTTTCATCTCCTTGCTGACCTTCTTGACACTGATTTTCCGCAGGTTCATCTTGTGATTCTCTTCCAACTGATTCATTGAAAAGGATAGTTGATCCAAGACCAGTATCACATGAATAAATAGGAAAATTCTGAGGCTTGTCTTTGCTACTTACCATGTAGGCCATCCTTGTCTCGCGATACAACCTCCTTTGTTCACCAAACACTGGGATGGTAGCATATGTAAGATCCATCTGCATTGTGCCCTTGATTTTTGCTGCCCATGACCTTGAAAGAAGCATCCCAAACTTCGGTGGAATGTCTGCAACAACAATGTCCATAACAATTGTTTTTGCTGGAATTTGTGTGAGCCCCACAACAACATCTTTTATCAAACCAATGCATTGGACTCTTTTTGAATCAAAGGAAAATAAATCTTTATATGGCCTAGTTACCTCTAACCCCAGTCTTTCCAGGATTACCTTAGGCATGAGATTATGTGATGCCCCCGAATCTAACATAGCATTATGTAGAGTCATATCATGAATGCTAATGCTTATGTAGAAAGGGGGAAACTCTTCATTTTGTTCATCCTCAAGTCTTGGACCCAAACAGATAATAGGATTATCTTCTTGTACATTTAGGATATCAGCCACTCCTGGTTGTGAATTAAGCATTTCAACAATTTTGCTTCTGTATTTGTCTACCTTGAGAATTTCATTAAAAGGGACCGATATCTTAATTTTTGCAATCTCGTTCTCAAGATTAAAAATAGAAGTAGTCTTGTCAATTTCTTTAGGAGGAGAAAGAATTTGAATATCCTTTTTGACAAGAGGATAATCATCCTTACCTTCAACCACCTTTGAGTTTTCCTTTTTATCTTCAACTGTCCTTGAGGTATTCTTCTTGGGCTGTGCTTTGTTTGCTGTAATAGGAACATCTCTATTCCTAAGATTGTACTGCTTTTGCATCTCAAAGATAGCGTGCTGATAGCCCTTTAAAAAATCTGAAGGCTCTTCTCTTGATTTTATCATACTAGACTCATCATGTTCCTCCTTAGTCAAGAAAATCCCTGACACTTCTTCATCAAAACAATGGATTGATTCCTCAGGGACTTGAGGCTCATCTTCTTCATCTACCAAATTTTGTTGGAAGGGAGGTCTCACTGGAGGATCTGACTGCTGATTTATGTTGTCTCTTGGCCTTTGCTAATTCTGAGGTCTTCTGTACTGAGGGTTCCTGAATTGAGGTTCCTGCTGTGCTGGAGGAGCAGAAGTATTCCCAAGAGCTAGTCGGTCCATCAATTTTTCCATGGTTTTCATCATTGTTTCAAACTTGTCTTCTGAAGCAGAGGTAGAAGGTTTCTCTTCTTCCTTCAGCTTAGTCTTTGCCATCTTTGATTTCTTAGCAGCCATCATATTCACCTCCACCTTAATTGCATCATTTTGCATGTCAGCAAGAGAGGCAGACTCCCTTTCTCTGAGTAAAAGAGAGAAATCTGAATCAAATGATTCAGCATATCTCAACTGTGCCAAAGCTCCAGGAGGTTTCAAATGAGCTGGAATAGAATTGTATATTTTATTAAACCTCTTAGATAAGTTTTGGACAGTTTCCTCTGGAGCTCTTCTAAGATTGTTATATTCAGTAAGGGCTTGGACAGGGTTGGTTCTGTTTCCCCATTTCCTTAGAAAGCTATCTTCAAATTCTACCCAACTATGAATGCTTCCGGCTCCAAGGGCTTTAAACCATTTTTTGACTTCCCCAAAGAAAGTTTGAGCAAACAATCTTAGTTTTACATCTTCATCATCCACTTCTTCCCTGTCAACAAAATCATTGAACCTATCCACATGTTCATCTGCTGTAATATCTTCATCTCCTCCCCATGTTGGAATTCTGGCAGCATATTTCCTAGGAAGATCATGTAAAACAGCAAGGAGAGCTAGTGGAGCATACCTAGCAGGTATAGCCATAATGAATGGAGGAGCAGTGATAACAGGTATTATATGACCGGTGGGACCAGAACTAGTGTGAGATAGTGTCTGAGGACTATTTGGGCTAGCAGAGGCAGAGGATAAAGTATTAGTACGAAAAGGACTATTTGGACTTTGCAAACCACTGACAAAGGAACTCCAATTTGGGAGGGGTAAACCAGTTTTGGATTTGAGAAAAACTTGAAAAGGATCAAGCTCTTTGAGTTGATTCAAATCTTCTTCTTCTAATAGTAATTCTGAAGTAACAACCTCCCAAAACTCTTCCTTATCTTTTTGTGACACTAAGGATGAAGTATCAATGTCTCTTTTTTGTAAATCTAAAATAATTCCAATAAGTTCTTCTTCGTTCTCAGACCTCAACAATACCTCATGAATTTTATCATCTCCAATTTTATCTTCAGGACTTCTAGAAAATTCAGGGAACAAAGATTTCGAAAAAGATGAAGTACCTAGTATATCAGGAAATCTTTGCCTGCTCCTTGAGATGGTGTTTGGATTATCCATAGGAGTAGGTGGATCTGGGTCAGGATTACTCCTTGTATATCTTCCTCTCGAAGCCACCTTTTTAACTTTAAGATGTATGGAGTCACCAAGGTAGAATGCAGCCTCGAAAACCTTCTGAGCTCCTGCTACCTTCAGAAGTTCAGCTTCATGATTTCGGGAATGAATAATCTTCAGACTCCCGGCAGACGCACCAAAATGTTATCTCAAAATCAAGCCCTGGAAGGCTGCAGACCAGGAAGAATTCAAGTAACTATTTCAAACCGACTTTAGGCTGAGGCTTAGCCTCCTCAACCTGAGAGGGCTCTCTCTTGATGGGTTAAAGATTTTGATTAAAGATAGGATGGCTAACTCTTATAGAACAACTGTGAAAAGTATGAATGGTGGAAACACATTAAACAAAACTATCCATTGGGCATATGGAGTCAACAACACCTCAATATAACAATTAACTCAACCTTACATGGAAGTCAGGGCATTCAACGTTTAAACATTCAGAACATAAACTCATATGGGACCACACAGTTTATAAATGTATATAGGAAGTCATAGCACATTCAGTGAATTCTGAGTGATTATACATCCATACCACTGTAAGAATTAAGAAAATGACAACATCACATATTCTGAACATAAAAAACCCTTCATGAATCCTGAGAAGTAAAGTCAAGTATGTATTACTGAAAATGAGTCTTACACAGGCCAAATACAAGTTTTTTCATAAAACTTTCCAACCCTGATTACATTGCTATTTCAGCTATATATAGAGCTCTTATTCTAACTGATCGAGATTCCTCCTCCAGCATGAGGGGAATTCGAAAACTACTTCTATTACTGACAACTCTTAAACTCTAGCTACTTAATAAATACAACAAAGTGTTGACTGGAGTTTTTAGAGATCTAAATCAAGTAGGACTCTAATTCCATAACAGTCTTGGTCTACAATCATCCTCGTTCTTTGACATCTGGTCCCCTTCTAGTTTGGTTGTGATGGGTCTTCAAGGCTCCATGTTTGTCTTCAATGTCACATGATTTCCAATACCCTGAAACATAGGAAACTACCCCTGTGTACCGGTCTTTAGTTTGCCTTAACATGTCCGGATCCAACGAGGTATATCCTTTATCTTTTAATTACCCAAAATGAAGCAGACTGCCACGTCCTTGATGTGCTGTCCACCGTTTTCATACGTGAAAGCCAAAATTCTTGCAAACTGTTTCACATATCCTGAAGTGTGGTAAATATGCTCACTTTATGACAAAAATCTAAAGTTGGATTCAAATGCATATTATCTCCACGTGTCTTGACCTGGTTGAATCTTAATAGCTTCAGCTGATGCCTTGCATACCTTGTAGACATTCCCCTTTCAAAATTCCCGCTTATAGTTCAAAACTGTTTGATTTATGTTAAAATCATCACTTTCAGCAGTTTCGTAGCGTGCTACAAAACTATTGAGTTATTTAAAACAGCTTGTTTTTAACCTGAGACCTTTATTAACCGAGTGCTTGATTGCCAAAAACTTCTTTAGACTTTCCAAAGGCCGAATAGGGATTTAGATTTCTTCAGAAAGATAAGATCAAGCAAACTTATCAAAATTTTGAAATGGAATCTTACTTGAAATGAAAACTCATTTAGCAGGTCCTTTAAGCTGGCTTAGCTGTGCCTTCAGATCTTCAATTTGTTTCTTCATAACCTTATTCCCAGCTCTCAGTTGCATATTGATCCTTCTGATGTACTTGGCTTCTTTGCTGGTACTGTCCAGGTGTGAAATTGTGAATGGCCATCAACCACTGAATTCAACTGGGCTTCTACAGTTTCATTCCCTTTCCATAGAGCTTTATAATAGTTTGCGTGTATGACTGCATGTCTTTTAGCAGCTTTCTTCAATTTGGCGATCTCATGCTTAACTGATTCTAATTGGCTCTTTATGGCTGCTATATTATCTTCTTTAGACGTGATGACTATTTTTCCTGTGTTTTTCATTTGCCAACGTTGTGTCCCTTCCCCTGTTTCCTCTGTTCTTGACAGTGCTTCCTGTACTTGCTGGAATCTCCTTGTCATAGGTCTTCTAGGTTTCAAAACAAACTCTTCAGCTGGCTCATCAAATTTAAGCCTTTTTGAGGCCTTGGATTTCTTGGTGCTTTGTTGTTCAGACTGTATCAACTCAATTTGAACTGGTAGAGACTGCTCAAAGTCAATAGCCTGTAATAAGGCATTTAAACTTCCCTTGTACACTAGACTTTCTTCGACTGCTACAGCTTTACCTTTTTCCTTATTCATCTGGCTTCTTGTTCTTATCCTTGAGACTACTTCAGATGTGCTTGTTTCAGGTACAGTCTTTTTACCATGAGCTTTTTCCTTAGTTGATTGTTGAGGTTGATCTTGGATGATGAGTGGCTTCACTTGTTTTCTTACTTGTGAATTTGGAACTATTTTAGCTCTTGCTTCTGTTTGGAGCTCAGCTATTGTAGAATCTCTAGCAGGTTGAGGAGTGAGGCCAGTCTGGCTTTTGAATCCAGCCATAAAAATGAATGAATTCCAATCTCTGTCTACCTTTTACAGCCCATCTAAAACCAGTAGTTTGATCAAACCATGATGAAACAAAGAGGTTTCACAATCCTCTTTCCTCAGCTGTACCTTATCACACATCTTACTCAAACTACGGAAAGGATAAAAAGGTAAGTCTATGGAGACCTTCCCGGTGAAATGCAAAAGGAGTTTAAAATGGTAAGAGTAAACCTTGTTATATCTTCCTTCACAAGTCAGATATTTCTGTATGCAGGTGAGTAAATGAGCATAATATTCTTTGACATAACTCCTGGGCACTGCCTTACTTAAATCTTCATTTACAAATTCATCCTTCAAAAACTCCTTGCAAGGATTCATGTCAAACTTGAAATTTTTAAACCATTGCTCTTGTCCTCGTGGGATCTCTGTCACAGTAGATATCACTTCTGGCGAAACTTGCAATTCTATCATGGCTACTTTTGAATTCAAGCCTGTGAAGTTAAGTGCAAATTCTTTGGTTACCTGTGCGTGCCCTCCTTGTAACTTTTTGCAAAAATTCCAGCACCCGGCCTTTTTAAATGCTTTCTCCGCCTCTTTATTTCTCAACGTTATATCTAAGCCTTCAGGCTCAGTCCTTAGACATTTGCCAGATCTGTGCTCCTTTTTCTCCATTGATTCTTCCAAATCTTCGCAGACAATGACTACCAACTCCTGTTGGAATTGTGATTCAGCTTCTATTTGAATTTAGCCTCGCTTGATTATCAGCCTCGCTTGATTATCTTTGCAGTTGAATTTTAAATTCTGCCATTTAAAATCTTTCAAGTTGTAATCTTACAGATTTGTTATTTCATGCAAGACTTACGACCATCATTAAGTTTTATGCACGGTGGTCTTTCTTGGAATTGGTGATTCATGCATATCAACAGATCTAGTGGCGGTGATAGTGGCAATGAGTGGTGAAATGTGATAAGAGGGGTACATGAGCTGACATGAGAGGACACAGCCTATGACTCACCTAACGGATTTGACATTTTGGGAAAGATTTGCTGCGAAAGGTACAAATCCATGATTTCGCAGCGCGGTCAGTTTTAAATTTGAATGATGCGCTGCGAAACTGCCTAATCATGATGCGCTGTGAAACTGCCTAATCATGATTGTGCTACGAAACTGCCTAATCATGATTGCGCTGCGAAACTACAAAAAGACACGGTGGCTGACATAAGATAACAGGTGGCTATAACACAATGATAGATGGAGGGGAACCAATGGGAGCTGAGAACAACTTGACTCAAAAACTTTTCAAAAATTCAGATTCTAAGGGAAGAAAATTAAAAGAAAAATAAACTAGCACTGACCTTTGTCATCGAGCTAGGATGAAAAGTTACATATATCAATTTTAGTTCTAAGTGATAACAGAAGGAATTAATAAAGAGAAGTTTTATCATGATTTTTTGTATCTGTTCTTGGGTTAATGCATGTTTGATATAATTTCCAAATATACTATTTATTTACTGCGCACACCTATATGAATGGTTTATGTTGTTAATTATAACTTAAACCATGCAAGTAGGCTAAAATAATCAACTAATATTGGAATACCAGTTAGGCCTTTGGTAATAACGCAGAAGTGCAACATTTGGCCCTCGAGTAGGGCTGCGTGAAGGCATCATATCAAGCTATGAGGTATGAGATGGTGTGCGAAGCGACTTGCACACAAAGTCAAACGGTGGACCACTTGAATTCATCAAACATCTCTAGGTTGTGGAAACCTAGTTCTAGCACCCTCCCATACTACTTTGAGTGAGACCTCAGTCCGCGCTCCGCAGACTGTTGCCAAAAGGGCTAGTAGTACCAGGATTTGTTTGGCTAACTTAACTCTGAACCTGGATCAGGCCCTATAAGCCAACAAATGGTTCTGTTTCTGGGACCGGAATCTGCATAAGAGATGTATGATGTTGTATCACTAGAATCCGACAAATAAAGGAATTGAAGAGTGGTTGGACAGGAAGATTCATGAGTTTGCGGCGTAAGAAAATAGGAATCTGTGATTATCAAAGGAAGAGCGGTTAGATTGCTACTTATATACCGAAATCCATGAAATTTTCTTTGCATCCTTCTCCTCTGAGTTGTACGAGTGGATTCTGAAGCTAACAAACAGTCAAGGAAGGTGTAGGCTCAACAAACCTATTGTGTGGACTCAAGAGTTGGTGCGTAGGCTGGAAGCGTCAGAAGATAAGATCATTCACATTGTGGGCCATTACCTGGATCGAGTTGTAGGAGGGTTTATCGTCGATTTCGCGGTAGATACTTTAGTCAACTATAGTGAGGCAGAATGACACTTCCTCAAAGGACCACAAGGTAAGTACGTTAAACCTTTGAACACTTGGATTAAAATGCTACTTTGTGAAAAGTGGGTTATGCGAATAAATTGATGTTTGGGGCTACGCAGAGTGGGAGGATCTATATAAACGAGTGTAGTGCAAAACTACAGTCTAGCCCTTTGATTTCACCTTCGTGGGAAAGCGACGAAGAGCTCGCGAAAGTTTCACCAAGAAGTGCGATCAGTCTAATAAAACAACGAATTCCACACCCATTGCCCCCACCTACACCACCATCAGTTTTACCATCTTCACCCTCGCCTTTGCCCACACCACGTTCGCCACCACCACAGTTCAATATGGCGACTGCGATAAAGTTGCCGGTGTTTAAAGGAGTAGGGAACGAAGATCCAAACCAATTTTGGTTTGTGGTAAAGGCTATATGAGAAGCGCAAGGAGTCACAGATGACAATATAAAGAAAGCAACACTCGTCAGCACCTTGCAGGATTGTGCACTGACATGGTACATTAAGCATTGCAATGACAATCCAAACGCAAGGATCACAAATATCCAAGCTGCGCTAAACAGGGAATTTAGCAGGACAAAATCAAAGACACAATTGTTTATTGGATTTAAGGAAATCGTGATGGTTCCAGGTGAGACCCCCTAGGAGCTAGATCAAAGACTGAAGTGTATGATTCGTGAAGCCAACATGACCTTGATGGATGGGCAACACCACGCATGGTTTGTAACATTGCTAACGCTACATCTAAGGAACACGTTATCATAGCAGAAGCTATCCACTCAGGCCAAGGCCTTAGAGATTGCAATGGGACTGCATGAGACCCTGATACAATATCCTAACCTAGGAGTCCAAGAGATCCATGTGAATTTGAAAAACTTGTGCCTTGAGATGCAGAGTTTGAAACAAGACAGGACGGCTCGCCCAGAAGCACACAAGGAGGTATGGTGCATAAAGTGCAAAGGACAGGGACATGACAACGACCATTGTCCAGTATTCATGAACTGCCTGGCGGTAGGAGGACCAATGCCATTAAGACCAGAAGCACAAGTAGGACCGAGCGTGGTGCCTGCATTATGATGCACGATTTGTCAGACAGGATGGAAGCATGCTACAAATAACTACCATCTATTACAGAAGTATACACAAAACTCCCAATAGTTGTTCTATAATTTCTTCAGGTTAGTAGGCCACGATGAGCATAGATGTAGAAGTTATGAACTGATGATGGATCGAACTCCTACCTACAGAGTTCAAACCAAAACACGGGCCCTCAATCAAAACACAGGGATGGCACGCACTGGATTTCAGGGGCGCAGACAAGGTCAAGGTGGAATGGGACCAGGAAGAGGTCGTAGACAGCTGATCTATTACAATTGTGGAGGGTCAAAGAAATATGCCTGCGATTGTACAAATCCAACAAGACCATCATGCTTATATTGCACCCAGTTTGATCATGAGATGGAGGACTGTGCCATGCTAATAGCGAGGTTGCGCGATAAAGGAGCATTCCAACCTCCCGCGACTCAGAACCTACAAATGATGAGGTCTGAGCCACGCGACGAAGACCCGAATGTAAATATTGTGCTCTGAAGTGGTATCATGACAAGAGATGACAAAGGCAAGTAGCCCAAAGAGGGTGCCTTGGTTCGTAAGGCTCCAAAAAAGGAACCCGAATTTGATTTAGAGCATGCTAAGGAGACATTCATGGAGGCTAAGAAGAGCCTCGAGGATGCCTCCACTTTAGGAAGTAAAGACAAACTGGAACTGGAAAGGGACCCGTCAATGATCACTACATTTTTTGAGACATGCATGAACCTCATGCATGACAGCAAAGCTGTGAAGGGACTGCAAGAACTCATCAATAGATGCACTGGAACCATGCCTGGAGAACCGTGCGTAGTCCGGAAGCTTGGGAAGCACACAATGCGAACATGAAGGGAGATGAGATTGACAGCAGAGATTGGGGAATATGAAATGGATCAAGTGATTTTGGATCTAGGATCGGATGCAAACGTCCTTCCAAAGCAGACATGGGAGCGCATGGGAAGGACCACATTGCAATGGTCTCCTATTCAATTGTGAATGGAAAACCAAAAAAAGATCCTACCCATGGAAGGATTGCATGGAATAATGATGGATATCGAAGGTGAAAGCACGCTTCCAGATTTCAAAGTGATAGAGATTGTTGATGACAACAATCCCTATCCCGAATTACTATGAATAGATTGGGCCACTGACATGAATTGAGTGATAAATCTAAAGAAGCGCAAGATGATTTTCGAGAAAAAGTCACTACGCATAGTGTTACCTTTAGACCCTGTGGAAGGATCGTGCTACATAGAGACAATGCACGACTACAAGAGTGACGATGATCTAGACTGTATCTACAAGATAACTACATGGGAGCAGGATTGGGTGAATCCAACAGCGAATGGTAGGATTTCATGGGAGCATGAAAGCTCCTACACCTCATATTCAGATGAAGAGATAAAGCAATGGTAGAACCCATTACATAAAGTAACCACGCTGAGCTGCAACATGATGACAAGGTCATTGTGCTGCGTGACAACAGAGGTAAGAGATATACCTATGTATGACAGATTAATTGAGGTGGATGATTTCTTAAACTAATTTGAAAGAGAAGTGCCAGAACATCAGTGTTTTGATGCTCTGAAATGGGTACTACACGCTACACCCGCAAGATGGTGGGGTACACATCAAAGAAGTTTTGAGGACTGGCATGAATGAAGAAGGATGATGCTCATGCTGTTTGGAAAGCCTCAGATGTGGATGAAAGCCGAGTATGATGAACGAAACAACCCGTGCGCCCACTTTTCCATATGGATACAGGCTTATGGTGCGCGACCTGTACTAACTCACACCATCCTCGTGATAGGAAACTCAAACAACAAACATGAGTGGTCAAGACGATGGCATGAACGATGACCAGGAAGTATGATAAGACCAGGCATGCAGAATATTATCCATGTGGAAGCCTTTGACAAAGTATGCGAAGTACTGAACATGGTCCACCATGTGAAACAAACTAACTGGGACCTGCACGTACTAGCGGTTCTATCTACTTATAGGACCATGTGCAAAACCCTCACCGTGTGGGAAATTCCAAAGCTGAAGTATGAAGTAGATGCTGTAATCCCTATGGAGCATGCAAAGCCTAGTCTGTAAATGTAGCACCCATAGATATGATGGTTCGCAAAGCCTGGAAACAAGGGATCACAAACCTGCAATAAATAGAACACATGGAACTTGAGGAAGAAATCTAATAGGGGAACCTTAGACTCCCTGAACTTGAAGAAGAAAGGGTATGGTTAAGGAAGAAAAGCGCTTTGATGGATGTGGAGGTCAAGAAGATGGAGGACAAAATAACAAAAAAATTTCTCGACAAAAAGACCAGGTTGGTAAGACAAGGTGCATGTGATCCCGATGATAGGGTTAAGACCTATTGCCGTGAATCGATCAGTCTGATGCCATGGCTTGGACAACATATTGCTAAGCATAGTGACCATGGTAGCATGTTGCAAATGGTGAAGTGGGCAATGTCGACCATAACAATACAAGGTGGGGATTCTTGAGGAACCATGATGGAGGACACGATGGAACTCTACATGGGTGTTGCGACCACTTGACTAACCAAGGGAAGGACAGTCTTAGTGCTCTAGGCAGTTGGAAGGGAGCACGAGACTATAAACTATTCTACCTGGTAGCTGCGTGATATTGGAGATGTGCATAGAAGCAAAGAGTCACAAGGTCTGTGACCACACACGGGGGGCTGCGTTGCCGCACGGGTTGTCCAAGAAGCGACTGTTGAAGTCACTATTCATGATGGGATACTCAACTTGAGGCCAAATGGAGTGGGTGGTAGGCATTTATGACATGATTTATAGGAAATATTTGGGAAAATCTATCGCCAAGAAAGCATTAATGAACCGGAATTGGGGGGAACGGTTGAATTCAAATTCAAAAAGTGCTATAAAATACAAAAGGCTACCCAACAAACAACACTTGATCATTTGCGAACTTAGCAATTGAGTAGACCCCTGATTATTGTGAGTTGAGTTTTGATTCGTCCCCTGAATTTTCAAGTGATAAATTGCTACACAACAACAATGACAACAACTAAGAATGGTATGGGGATAGCAGAGGTGACAACTGGTGAGGCCACGGAGGCCCTAATTGTGGGGGATGTTCCAGAAGGTATCAGGATTGTGGAAGAGATCCCAAAATCACCACGCACACCAAGACCCAAGAAGGATAAACAAGCAATGGCTCCTGTACGCATGTCCCCGCAGAACCTGCTACGTAGCAAACTGTCGATGGAGGAGAAAGGGAAAGTTGTCACTATAGAAACAGACCAAGAAGAAGAATATTTGTAGGATCTTACTATCATAGAAGAAGAATATGAAGGCATGGAGGTGGAAACTCAGCCTAAGCACTTTGAAAAAAAACTACCCGCCTATGTCCCCCTGCGAAAAGGGAAGGCCAAAGTGCCCAAGGATCTAGACAAGACCAAGAGATCGCTCCAGACCTCGCTCCTCCCAAATGGCATTATGTTTGAAGGCACGCACCTGAGCCGAGTGTCGAGCATGAAATTCGAAGATCAAGACCTCGATAACCACAGGAAGTTCCCTCACCTGGAGACCGGAAACCTCATGAAGCAGAACACCCAGGGGTGGTGACAGCATTAGAGCCACGAAAGTGGTTGTGCAGAGTGGAAAAGGCTAGGCTGACGAACCTACTCTGGGTGCCACATTTCCACCGTGCCCCAATAACTATTTTCATCATCAAGAAGCTGCTCTGCCTAGTGCATGATGGGTGTTTATGGTTGGAGAATCCTATCCCCATCACAGTGGACTTAATTCATCATGTCTCTTGGCTTCCATACAAAGGAGAGGACCCCGCGGCCATATCAGAAGGAAAGGGAAGTGATTTGGCCATCACGGAGGCCATGAAGAAGAAGTAAAAGCTGGAGAAGAAGAGGAGGGGTTACGCCATCTCCAACATCAAGGACAAAGCAGTACGCACGACAACCCAAATCCTCGCAAGAAGATTTATGTGCAAGTGCTACGCAGATGAGGTACCTGCACCAGTGGTCACACTATCCAAGTAGTGCGTAGAGGGGGTCCAGTTTAGCTGGTTTGAATTCCTTTGCACACAATTTTTAGAGAATTTCCGCGAAGCCCAGGAGCACGGTAAAACCTTCCACTATGCATGGTTGTTGCTGTCCATAGTACTCGTAGTAAGGGAATTGCCGAAGGATAATCAATTCCTCATAATTGATAGAGATTTACCGGAGGTCGTGAAGTACGCTTCACTCTGGGCCATGAAGGATGCTACAAGGATACACGACAACAAGATCTTATGGGTGCTCATGGAGATGAACATTCGAATGTGGATCAACCATAAGCTGCAGTTGTCGCCCACAGTTTACAAAAGTCTACAAAGTTTTGCAAAATTTAAGGCAGACATGCATAACATATATATCAAGGCACGAAAGGATTCGATGAAGCAGTGGACAAAGCTACCATTTGTAGCCACTAACGACGCTACTTTCAATGTCTTGGAGGCATGGCCTCTGGAATGGCACGCCCCAAACATTGAAGAACTCAAGAGGTCAGCAGCACAAAAGAAGAAAGGCATTGCCAAGCTACGCATTGTAGAGTTGGCCAAAAAGTGATGGAAGGAAATAGCAGTAGCAGAAGTGCAGGCAACACAGGAAGCGACATAGAAAAAAGCTGAGTAGGAAAAGGTCGCAGCAGCAACACAGGAAGCAGTTGTGAAGGCGGTCGAGGGCCAAACAACCCCTTCATAAGGGTAGGTAGCAGAGGAAGCAGAAACAAAAGAAGGAGGCGTGGACCCATGAACCGCGTCCACATCGCTGAAGCGCCAACACTTAGCAGAATGGGCAGGATCGCAGAAGAAGGTCAAGGCTTTGAAATTGTCCATTGACCCAATAACCCTAACTAAGATTGATTTGCATGACATTGGCGAGACGATGCACAATGTCACAAATGCGGCTCTCCAGGATTTCATGCAGGAGCATTAGACTATGTTGGAGGCCCTCAAAGCACAGTTGCAAGTCTTACAGGTGCACCTCCCTTAGGTTGGTACCCTTTCGAACAACCTCACAGTTAGATCCATGGTAGTAGAGAAAATGTTGCACGCATGGATGATGAACACAATAGTGTTGCTAGAAGGGGCTCTAGTGACATCAAATGAGGTTGATAGGTTTTCGGTTAGCACGATGAAAGATCTTGATGTTAATCTAGCTTCCCTTCTGCATGAGACATTATATCTATTGCAAGATGGGATAACAATAGAGCTATGCACTAGGGAGAACCGAGCCCTCCAAGTCCTCATCGAGTGGAAGATAAATATGGAAAAGCTCAGCTTGCAACATGACAAAATTGTGTCGCAAAATCAACAGCTAGTGCAAGTGATAGACGATGCTTGCCGAAGCATCCCGGAGTTGACCATCCCAGCAGATATACTAGTGGAGGTGTGGATTCACAGGTTAGCAACAGGTGTCTGTGAGGCTAGGGAAGAAACGACAAAGGTTCAGTTGGAGCTAAATCTTCTGATCGTTAAGTTGTGGTTAAAGGCGCAGCCATTCACTCCCCCAAAAGTTAGAGAACAGCGTACTAGCGCTATCACATCGGGATTGGAGGAAATTAGAGGTGCAGTGCGAGACTACACCAACTTTTTGGAAGAATCACTTGAGGTCCTCACAACTCTGTAGGAGGACCCCAACATCCAGCACTTAGAGACAGAGGTACGAGAACTCCAACAGTAGTATGAAAATGACCAAGGAACTATGCAAACAGTGGTCCTCACCCAGCGGCTTGCGAGGATGCAATAGGCTAAAGCACTAAAGGAGCGGGTAGACATGACACGACATAAGGAGGCAGTTCTCAAAGTGCACGTCCAGTCTTGGATCAACAAGGCCTTCACCATCATGGAATACATCGAAGGCAAGCTTGTGCACATACAAGGGTTGCACACATTAATGAAAAGATTCACTCCAGACACAAAGGTCTCAGAACAGCACATGCAGTAGATCCAGCAAGCAACAACTTAGTGTGCTACTGACCTATGTGCAGTTTGAGAATAGTTGGAGGGACACCACGCAAATATTGCGGCGCCAACAGAGTGACTCAGAGGGTTGTCCACCCTAGTTTTGTAATGTAATGTTGGTTGGATAGACCTACCCATGGTCTGTAGACCATGGGATTCTATAAATAGAGCGAGGCTCTAAATGTAAAAGAGGAAGTAGAGAGATAGGAAGAGAGATTAAGGGAGTAAGGTGAAGTGTGTCTTTGGGTCATAGAGTAGGAGAAGGCTCTGTAGCTGAGTGTGTAGAGGCCTAGTAGTCCACAGCTGAGTGTGTGAACCCCTACAGCTGAGTGTGCAGGGCGGAGTCGAGTCTGTAACCAAAGAAGGAATTAATAAAGAGAAGTTTTATTATAATTCTATGTATCTGTTCTTGGGTTAATGCATGTTTGATATAATTTTCAAATATACTATTTATTTACTGTGCGCACCTGTATGAATGGTTTATGTTGTTAAGTATAACTTAAAGCACGCAAGTAGGCTAAAATAATCAACTAATATTAGAATACCAGTTAGGCCTTGGGTAATAGCGCAAAAGTGCAGTGTTTGGCCCTAGAGTAGGTCTGTGCAAAGGCAACATATCAGGATGTGAGGTACAAGATGGTGTGTGAAGCGACTTGTAGGTAGGGTCAAACCACGAACCACTTGAATTCATCAGACATCTCCAAGGTGCAGAAACTTGGTTCTATCACCCTCCCATACTACTTTGGGAGAGACCTTAGTCCACACTCCGAGAACTATTGCCAAAAGGGCCAGTAGTACCTGGATTTGTTTGGCTAACTTAATTCTGAACCTGTGTTAGGCCCCTATAAGCCAACACATTAACTTATCATTTATTACCAAAGGATTGAGTAGACCCTTTTGCCTCAAAATTTCAAACTCAACCATGAATCTGTCTATAGCCAGTTGCATGGTTTGGCACTTATCTTCAAGGTTTAACATTAAATTCCTCTTGGCGAGGACCCTTTTTACTTCCAATATTGTAACCGTCCTGTCAGGTCTCTCTAATTCCTACAATTCATACTTATTTTTGGAGTTGAGGAAGTGAATGATCCTTGCAGCTTCCTTTGGCATGTCTCCCAATTCTTCTTTTACTCTTTGTATGGCTTCTATATCTTGCTTCACTAAGTCAAACTGTTCGAAAATTACTTGAATGGATAACCAAATATCATTGGAAGAGTCAATGATATTGGCCCATAATTGTTCCTTAGCCTGTCCAAGGGGTTCCTTCAAAGTTAATTCCTTCTCCAAGCTTTTTACTCTTTCATTCATTCTAGTTGATTTCTATATTTCCTCTTTGTGCATAATCTGTGCAAGCTTATAGTCAATCTCTAGACTAGTCACCTCTTCCTTGAGCTTGTTCATTTATGTGGTCTGAATGGACATGTATTCCATTGCCTTGACCAATTTGCTAGCCTCATCACCTGTTGACCCTATTGTCGTTGAGCCTATTGCTGATGTAGATGTTGTAGAAGCTGGCAACGATATAGCCATTTGAGCAGTAGGAGCTAATGATGCTGCCAAAGTGGAAGGTACTACAGTGGTAACTATTGGGATAACAATGGTAGGGGAAGTCTCCAGACTAGCTTGTTTTAACTACATCAAGTTGTCCAACTCCTTTTCCATTTCCTTCAGTTGATCATTCAATTGTAGAACTAGGTCCATCATCTCCTCCTGATTTGTTTGCCTCTCCAAGAGCTCTTTTGTTTACGGGTGCTCTGAATGAGGAAGTTCTACTTATTTTTTAAGAGTTGTAATGTCCTCATTCTTCTTCTTGATCAATTTCTTAGCAGCTTGGATGTCATTAGGATCATGTCCCAACTCAATTACCAAGTCCTCCAATGACTTGATCCTATTGTCCTTGGCCCGTGAGGATGCCTTTTCCAATTTTTATTGGGTTGTAATGTTATCTAATGAATTTTTCAGCTTATGTGCAAACATGGCCTTTCCTGTCAAGGTGGAGTAGATCATCTCTCTTGCCTTCTTTTGGAATTCTATCTGGTCAATGGGATGAACATCCTTGGCCAACACCTCAAAGTCTGTTTTTCAAATTCAAGTGATGTCTTTGGCCATTGAACAGTTGGCTGCATGAAGGACACTTGCATTTTCCCTACTTTGATGTCAAAAGTTGACATGAGCCTGCTCTGATTAGTTGGTGTGTGCTTGAAGTATTGGGCATATGTTTCAGCCTTCAACTTCTCATTTATCAACTTGATCTCCTTCTATCACTCTTTGATATCTTTTTCCTTATCTGCTAGCCTGGTGAAAGAAGAAACCTCAACATAGAAATGTCTGTCAATCAGTTGAGTATTAGATGTTGATGGTTGTTGTGTTTCTCCTGAAGTAGCTGTGCCTTTTCTTCTTTCCACCATTGTATCAGTGTCAATGATTTCCACTAATTCAATGGTTTCTTCCTATTCAGTTATAGGATTTAGTTTGGGCGTTTTCTTGAGCTCAAATTGCTCATCTCTGATCTCCATAGCAGAACTAGAACCCTCCTCCCTGTTTCTCTTTGGGTTTCTCTCCTCATTTTCTAGGCTTTGTAAAATAGGAGGAATATTCATGGGTTTCCCTAGTTCTGGAACTTGCAGGAAAGAAATTTCATCCATTTGTTTCTCTACATCAATCAATGTATTTTCTACATCCACTACTGTGTTATCCATGTCAATTAATGTGTTTTCCAACCATTCTAATTGGTTAGAAAACATCTCAATATCTGGTCTAGGATAGTGGATGAAAGGTCCCAATTTGACCTTGATTCTTAACTTATTGATGACCCCATGAGGGTCATACTGCCACATAAAGTTTGCTGGGCAATTTAATTGCTTAAATTTCTTTCATTAAATTATCAACCAGGGATACTCGTAAGCTTGTGATGATGCCAACAAAATATATGCTGGAGTAGGCAACTAACTCTATGTCTAACTAAATGATTTTTTGATTCAATATAATATGCAAGGGAAGAGGCTTCTAATTGAGGAGGTCCTAATTGTCCTTCCCTACAATATTATAGATTGAAAAGAAATCATTGATTACCAGAAACTTGAAATAAAGAAAAGAGAATAAATTTTAATTGTTGTTCAGATTCGAATAGAGAGAGAGACTAACTTAGTCCCTTGATTGTCCCCTCGTATACTGATCCAAACTAAAATAAGATTCGTTCATAAGCATAAGAAATGAAATAACTTGAAACTTAAAAGCAAAAGAATGAATTTCAATTATCATGCAAATAAAATAGAGAGAGCCTAACTTAGACCCTTGTTTGTCCCCTCATATGCTAATAAGATTTTAATTTAAAACCCATTCATCCATCACAAACAAATCCTCAAACATCTAGGCAATTAAATGAAACAAGATCTATTATGAAATAAAATGTTTCTTTGATCCTTTTAGAGTGGGTTCAATTCTCTTAAGAACAAAGTAACAAGTAATTACATATACTACATTAAGACAATTTATATGTAAAACTATAGAATGGAAATTTATGTAAAATGAAGCTTTATTCTGTTCCATCATAAGTTAGATACATGCTCCAAGAGTCCTACCTTTGGAATGGAGGAGGTGCTCCTATTTATACAAAAATTTAAGCAACTAACTCATTAATGGGGATCCACTAATCCCTCATATGGTTACAACCGATATGAGACACATATTCCTTTATCCATGATTTTTCTCCATGAGATACGCTTGACCCCTATCCCAAATCTCCTTCAAATCTTCAAGAGAATTCGAATTTGAGTCTTGGAGGCCACATAATAGTATCTTGGAACCTTCCAAATCACCTACACATGTCACCAAACTCATTCCACCTTTAGGTATAAGCAAATACATGTTATTTTTCTAACTTGTAATCATAAATTCACTTTAAATACTTGAAATTAATAACTTTGGAAAATGAAAATTTAAACCCATATGGTAATGGAAATATAGGGTCATGTAATGATAATGTGATGAAATGAGGTGACAAAATGAGGATAAAGGTGAAAATGGAGTGAAAATGTATGCTAATTTGGCGGCCCAACATACTCCCCAACTTAAGTTATTGTATGTCCTCATGCAATCTATTACATTGATCATGATTTGATATTTTAAATTGTCTTTCTTTTACATGAACTTTGGTTGATATCGATTTTTTTAACTTCACATAATTTTGTTTTTGACAACTTTGTTCCTTTTTGCAAATTCTTCTCTCTTGAAAAACATTTGATTGCAACATATTATTTTAGTTGGTTCTTGTGTGACAACCAAAATTTGATTAGTATTGGTTCTTGTGTAACAATACTTTCATTGTTTTTATGTTGCATCAAAAGACTTTGAAAACATCTAATCAACCATTGATTTTTCTATCATTATTTGCAAAACATGTAACGTTTGAATCATAATATAATAGTAATTGTTTGGAGAAAGTATGTTGGTTATGATGATATGTGTAGAAAGGACATATATGACATATGGAAGGTGATAATGGAGTATGAATGTGAATATGAACATGGTGAATGTGAATGTGAATGAACATGGTGAAACGTTTTCCAAAAATTATAATTTTAGTATTAAAGGAATTGTATGATAAAAAGCTAGAAAAGAACATACCTTTACTTACCTAAGTGGACAAACTGTGTATATGTAGAAAAGTGTAGCTCCTGCTGCTGAATCATGGGATGGAGAATACAATAATGTGAGCTATGTCTTGGTTGCATATATGATGGATGAAGTCGTGAATGTGGATCCTTTATTACTACTGTTGAATCTATTCAAATGTATAAAATAAATCATATAGTCTTCATGTCATCCCCTATCATGGCACAAGTCTTTCCATGTGAATAAATGTGTCGATGTCGAACATGGAAAGAAGTCATTGGATTACCGACCATTGATGAATGTCGTTAACCAATGTGAGGCAAAATCACCATTAATGTCAATGAATGCCAAGGTACCCAAGTACATCTGGCAAAGTGCGAATATATGATTTGATGTTGAGCCACTTGCAAGATCCAACAAACAAGAGACATTAATGTATTCTCATTGTTCGTTGGCGAGAAGACTTGCCATTAAGGCATGCAAGCGTCAATGTACTAATAATGACTCTAGTCTTTATCCTAGATAAGGTACTGAGTTTGATGGGTCAAGACTTGTTAGAAGGGAGGCCTTAAGGAATCCTCCATCATCTAACATGAGTATGAAATAATGATTTTGAAAGACCATAGATGGAAAATTTGCATTGAAGCAGGGTTTATTTGGAAGAAAAGGAAAATGGGGTGACTCGACTTTGTAAGGGAGCTGAATGACTTTTTTCATGGGCTATAGGTTAGTGAAAGACACAGGAAAATGACTGTGAAGGAAAATGAACAATGGGTCAAGGTTTTATTTGAAAACATGAAAAGGAAAATGGAATGGAAAATTTATTGACTAAAGAAGTGGGAATGTAATGAAGTTTTTATTTATTGAAAAGGAGTAGAAATGGCGAATGTAAAGGGAAATGAGGCGAATGTTTATTAACTAAAGAGGCATGGATGTTTCATCTTTGTTGCTGCTTTTATCATCTGAAAGTCTTGCAAGTGATGGATCTGATTTGGCATCATGTGCTCATGCATTGATGTTTCATATTTGTTGCTGCTTTGATCATTTTATTATGAAAGAAATGTCATTTTTGAGAGGATTTTCAATTATTTGATAGATATGTTGACATTCTCCCCCTTTTCTTACCAAAAAGCATGTCCTCATGCTTGAAATGGGGTCTTTAAAAGACACTATTTGCTTGTCGTCATTTGTTTATCTTCCTCGAACTTGCAAAAACTTAGTACTTTTTCTGTAATGAAATGTAAGTTTATCATAATAGAGAGGTGATCATTCTCTCTATTTATGACATTTACAAAAAGAAACTGAGAATTGGTACTAATGAAACAAATTCGTGAAAGAAAAACCAAAATAATTTTTACCTGTCTCGACACTAGTGCCTCATTTTACCTGTTATGTCTTGTCAACAATTTCTTCATTCTTGAATCGTTTCAAACTCTTTTGAAAGCTTTCTCATTGTGTAGATCTCGCTGAGATATTTCCAATGATGCTTGAATCGTTGAAATTTGATGTTGTATGAGAAAGTTGTGCTTCTTTGAAATTTTAGAAAAATGGTAAAAATGTGTTGCATGGGTGCTACGTGGCAACACCAGGGAGTGACACATGGGAAAATGACTAGCTAATGATGTGGAAAAACAAGGCCAATGTCACTCTGACTCTTCATGGTTGATGTGGAAGATAGTTATGAACCTCCATTTGTAAAAAAATTAATCTTATTTGTTTTTTTTCAATTGTTTTGTTGTTCTTTTTTAATTGTTTTTTATTTTTTTGTAGTTTTTTAATTGTTTTATTATTTATTTTTATTTTCTTTGATTTTTTTTTACTAAAAAAAATAAAATAAATAAATAAACAAAATTAATTTTGCCTTTTTTTTATTTGTTTTTATTACTTTGATTTTTTTTTTTTTTTTACCACAAGTGTAGGACTATATGAGGAGGAGAATCAAAAACATGTACAACTAAATGGCATCGAAATAAAATATACACATTAAAAATTAAATGGCATATAAAATAAAAATCTAAATATAAAAATATATATATTGAAAGCTAAATGATATATACAAATAAAAATGAAAAATACTGAAATCTAAATGGGTGTATACGTATGCTTGAGATTTTATTCCTCATTAAGATTAGTCCTCCCTCTCAGCGACAGAAAGGGTAAATTGATGACTTCCCGAGGCTCAGTGATTTCTACCGAGATGATACCAAGGCCACATCTATGGAAAACAACGTTTAGCTCTGTTAATGACTGACGTTGCAACAATTAATACCAAATTCACTTCTGTGTCTAGGTACACAAGATCTGTAGGAATATTTCTTAAAATATTTTTCTTATTTGGGGAAGCTCCAGCTTAAACTTCTAAGTGTTCACCTCTAGCTGCACAATGAAGAGGCTTGAAGAACTGCTCAAAGATTATGTGTTACAGGAGCAAGAGCTTGGTTGAGATAATGCCTTCCTATGTCTTTGAGATCATTCGCTACTTCGTTGTTCACTTTGGCTCCATCAAGGTAAATAATTTCCGCTTCCTGCAATATCTCCTCTATCAGGCCAGAACCTAGAAGAAACAGCTAGTGAAAAATGCATGACTTATTGCATGACTTGGCTCTTTCTTAATCTTTGAAGGGAGCTGAATGTTTGATAAAACTCGGAAAATATCTTTGTGTACTATCAAACACAAAGTGTACTATCAAACACAGAGTGCCAAGTGGTGGGCTCCAGTATTGTAGCAATAATGCTACAACTCCTGGGGCTTCCTATCTCTAATTTTATCAACCCGGTAGTTCGTACAAACTTGGAAGCGATGGTGCTGTATGCACAAGTACTAGCTCTTGTCGCAGCTGTCACTTGGTCAGCTGGCACAAGTCCACTAGGGCTCAATCCAACTTCTATATGCTCTCAGAAGAAGCTTGCTAAATGATGGATGAAGGCTATCTCAAAGGAAATTAATCTACTTTGCAAAAATGAACTGAAAGCCAACCAAAACATGGAAACCCTAGTAAACCCTAATCTGACTAGCTTAATCTCTATGATGCAATGGTGGGAGTGCAAATGTCTAAGAATGATGCCATTACCTCTAGTGATATGAAATGCATGAACTTAAACTACTTCCATTGAAAAGAACATTGTTTTTTTATTTTTTCTTAAATGGTTGGAGTGATTATGATTTTGTTTCTTATTAGGGTCTGGCTGTGCAGAGGTGGTTTGAAGGGAAGGAAAGCTTGGGAAAGGTCAGGGGGGCTAGGAGAGGTCCCAGGGGATCCCTAGCATCAGTCCACAGAAGTCCACAACGTTCAAGTGCTCGGCAACCGAGTTTGCAGGCTTCTACAGGATGTCTGCAGGGGATCCTACAGGAAACTCAGGAATTCTACAGGAAGTCTGCTAACTTCTACAGGATGTTCTACCGTGGGAGTTTTGGGTGATGGTGAAGTGATGGAGCGGTATGGGTGGATAGGTAAGATGGAGATGGAGCTTGTGATGGCTCAGGGGCAGAGAAATAAGATGGAGAAAGAGTGCATGAAGTTGGTTGGTGGATAGAAGGATGGAAGCAACGAAAGGTCAAGAAAATGGAGCTACGTGGACAATGGAAGAGTTGGAAGGTAAACGAGCTGAACAGAGGTCGAGTAGGTGGCTTTAGGCGTGGTTAAGAAGAAGAAGAAGGAAATGGAATGATGCTGAGCAGTGTAAATAAAACAAATTGCTTATGTCTTGCACCAAAAACAAGAGTTCATTAACCTGTGCTACCTGTGCTATTAAAAAAATGAACAGCAATGTAAATCGTGAAGAGAAGTCGTGCATGGAGTTGGAATGAAGAAGTATGGTTCAAGATCAAAGTGCATGGATGGATCTACAATTAAAATGACTGTGTTGCAGCTTGTATGAAAGTAAAAAGACTGCGTTTTTTGGTGGTTGGTACAGACTGCACCCCAATCTCTAAACAGAGATGGCAGTGAAGGCACTATCAACCTTTTCTTGGAGCTCCAATGAACTACAATCCTCCTATTCTAATCTAAGCAACTGAAAGAGATTTAACCATAAGCTAATCCTACTCAATCTCATTAAAGAAATCAAATCAGCAGACTGTAAATTCTAAATGCATGTCAAAACAGAGGAAATAAAGTGCTGCAAGGAAACAAATAACAATACAAGGAAGAGGAGGTCTATTGCTCTCAGGTTGGGCCCTAACCTGAGAGCTATAGCTCCCTTAAAAACTCAGAATTAGATCCAAATCTTCTTGCCTTTATTCATAATCAAGAGTCTAATGTCATGCCAAAACTGGCTTACAAAAAACAAACACCGAGCTGTAACTCGTGCTCAGAAATTACAATAGTAATTCAAAAGTTCAAAAAGCTCCTATCAAAGGCTACGGCCTTCATATTTATACACAATGGAGATCAAGCTGGCTTCCTCCATTCGTGGAGCTTGGCTGTCCAACTGAAAGTTAAACTACTGATCCTGTAGAATCTGTTGGCTGCCTTTAAGCTCGGTGGGGAGAGCTGTTGGAGCTCGGAGTTAAGGTGAAAATCACGAGGAAGGTCATCAAGACTGTGGACAACCTCCCTATGAACCCGCAATGTCACCTTTGCTGTCTCCTTGTCTCCATTTGCGTGGTCTTTTTCTCTCTTTAATGCCAAAAACCTGAAATCATCATGTATTAGCCACATAGATATAATGCCTGCCCTTCTTCCTACAAATAACACGAATATACTAAGAAATGAATGCATAAGTGATAAAAGATGAATGGTTGAGCAAGGTAAGTAGGCAAAATGAGCCCAAATTGTACCAAAAATTGGGGCTCATCATCACCCCCCAGCTAAAATATTTGCTCGTCCTTGAGCAACTTAGTCCAAATCTTCATCCTTCATTGCTTTTACTGCTTCCCTTACATCCCAAGCCTCTGTGGTAGTGTCCTCCTTGCTGATATGAAACCCAACTTTCCTGTTCACCTCTTCCCATTGTTCACTGTCATCCTTCTCTGTGCTACCTTCAGCCAATCCTAGCAGCAGTGGTGGGCTGAGTTTAAGGCCAATCCAGCTGGCCTGGAGGCTTTGCATGGATTTCTTGTAAAGGTCTACCCTTACCAAAGCTTCCCTCATCCGAGTTGGGGTATGGTACTCTCGGATCTTCAAACTGTGTGCCAAGGTATTCCATCTGCGTGTGCATGCTTGGGCAGCAGTTTCTCCTAACAGTCTTTCCATGTCTTCAAAATGAGCTATGGCTTGGGCCTGTTGGTCCATAAATCTCAAGGAAGTTGTGGGATCAGTAGACAAGTGTTGGTGTGCTGAGATGAGTGCCACTGGATCCTCTGGTTCTGCTCGAATGAACAATGGCTCGTTCAATTCTCGGTTCATGACCGATTTTGCTTCAGCTGCTCTTTGATCCTCATGGTTCAACCATGAAGCGAACGCCATCAATTGCATATCTCCCAAGGCAGTATTGGGATCCCAGGAAACTTCATTAGGCAAGGCCAAATTGTGGAGGTAGAATTCTGCTAATTTGGCTTTATCTTCTGACGAACTAGTACTGCACAACTCAGAAAATTGCTGTGGGTCCTGGATCTGAGAAATACCTCTTTGTGCCAGGGTATTTATTTGGAACTGCAGCCATTGGTCTTTCAAATACAAACCATAGGATTTTGCAGGTTGTCTGCACTGTATTGCCTCCATGGCACAACTGGCCATGCAGGCCAATTGTGCTTCCTTTTGCTGCAGCTGTTCTTTTAGAGCTTGCACTTCAATTTGTGCTTGTTGTTTTGCTTCCTGTAGAAGTGTCATTGGCTCCTCAAGACTGGTGGTCAGCTCCTTTTTGCCTTGTTGTTCTTCTGTGGTGTCTTTGGAGGATGTACCTGCCCCTGCCCTTAGCTCCTGTAGCTGCAATCTCAGCTTCTGGTTTTCTTCCTGTAGAAGCACACGTTGGCAATTAGCCACATGTTTAGCCATGGCGAATTCACTCCTGACCTCCTTGAGTTGCTCTTGTAAGGGACCTATGTCCGCCACACCCTTTGACTTGGCGATCTGCATCCATGTGTGGGTACGGACTCTTTCTTCCTCTAATGCAAAAAATAGGGGTACAGTAAATTTCTGCGGTATGATTTTGCCCGCCTCTAAAAAGGTGTAGTATGAACTCAGACTAGGCTGAGGGCTGGGCTCTGGTATATGTACTTCTTCTGCCTCTTTAGGTGGCTCTACCTCACCCTCCCTTGGTGGTGATGAGGGTCCTTCTCCTTCCCTCTTCTCCGTTTCCTGTAGCCGGGCCAGAGTGTCCTGTAGAACATTTTCAGCCTCCTGTAGCCGAGCTTTTTCAGTCAACAGGTCTAACCTTTCTTGCCACGTAGTTTTCTTTGGGCTCCCCTTCTCATAGGTGACTGTTATCCTTGAGGGGGACTTTTCCTTGGGAGAAGTAGGGGTATCTTCAATGACAATTGGGCTGCTGGACGAAGGCTGTGGTTTGCCTGTCTTTATTCGGACACTTCTTCGAGCTTTAAAGTATAGAGGGGTCTCCCTCTTCCTTTTCTCTTTTGGCTTAGGTGGCATGCTGAGGGCAGCCAGCACAGCTGCTGCCTCTCTCTCACGAATATCAGCCTTCTTCTCCTTGGGTTTCATTTTGTCAGGGCTTCCTGTAGAAGACCCTGTTTTAGCAATTTTCGGGCTTCCTATAGAAGACCCTTTCCCTGTTTTCGGGCTTCCTGTAGAAGCCTGTTTCTGCTTTCCTGTAGACACAGGTGTCGCCACCTTGGCTTGCTTTGCTGCATGGGTTTTGCTTTTTGGTTTGGTTGCGGGTGCTGATGAGGTACTTGGGCTGATGTGGACCATCTCAGTTTTGTCCGTTCTGCTCTGCAACCTCTTCTCTCTTGCTGACAAGATGGGTGTGTCACCTTTTTCTTTGTCATCCTTTTTCTCATGCTTCTTCTTTTGTTCTTTCTTCTGCACTGTGGTCAGGGTCTTCTGGCCTGTTTCCTTCTTTCCCTCGGCCACTGATTCTTTTTCCTCACTGCTGGAGGAACCACTTTCTTCAGTCAACATCCTTATGTCTCTGTCTCTTGTCAAATTCCTGAATGATTCCCACGAGAGGGGAACCTTATATGAATGAAGTGCATCCTCCACAAGAATTTTGATCAACCCATGGTGGGCTACCTGATCTGGTATGCCTTCTTTTAACTTTGTGGCACACTCAATTAGAGACTGTAGCAGGAAATAAGGGATGCTCAGTTTCTTTTCTACAGGAAGATCAATCCGGTGCCTTAATTCAGTGAGCAACCGAAAGTGATACCCGTACACGATGCTATAACGGCCTTCACAGGTTATATACTTCATGATCTGTAGGCTAACTTCATTCCATGGTGGCAACAAACTTGTTCTACGCACCCCATTTTTGTCCTCCGAGAATTCCTCCTCAGGTGGAAAGAATTCTTTCTTGGCCTGCTGGCTCAACTTCCTTTCTTCCTTATCCCACGGCAGACCCATTGGAAGTTCAGTAATTCGACTGATATATTGCGGGGTGAGCTTGAGGCTTAGGCCCCTGAAGTTCACTGTGGCCAGTGTCTTGGATTTCGGCCTCAGAGCCTGCAAAAATTCTTCTGCCACTTCATCGTCGTAACCCTGCAATTTGTCACAAAAAGATATCCATTGAACCCGTGTGAAGAGCTCCACCACCTCTTGGTTTTCCCTTAACTTGGTTGAATCAGTGGGTTCTCGTCTAATAAACCCACCCGGCATGATAAAATAGTTTCCTTAACCAAAGGTGGTGATTGTGGAAGAAATTTGGTCTACTGAGACAGAGCGTAGAATTACGCTTCTGTCATGCACATAATCCACAAAACTTATCCCTGAGGAACTTAACACAGTTTAATTACCCTGACATCCTGTAGAATGACAGTATAGGCACAGCAGACAACAATTTCACCAATTTCCTATGACCAGACTGTGGACGACGATTCTGCCACCTTTAAAAACCAATTGCATGAAGAGTTCAGGGTTACCTTTTTAATCTGCCACCTTTTTACGTGAGGCACCCGCCTTCCTGTAGAAACTGCGTTCCTGTAGAAACAGCGTTCCTGTAGGAGCAGCGCGCGATTTTCAGGAAAGACTGCAGTTGGTCTGCGCTCTGGGTGTGCTTCACAAGCATTCTGGTAGCCAAAGGCTCGGCGTATCAAACTGCAGAAAGATCAGGATAGCCACTCGAGTTCAAAACGGTGGTTGATAAATGCATGAGGGCAATCTAGCCGATTAGATTTTGAATCGGCGGAATCCGTGGCGCGGGGGTGAGCTGTCCCCGCCGGACCGTTGGGCGACGTCATCCCATCATTTGCCTGCGAGTTCCCTTGCTGCCGCATCAATTCCCGCAGATCTGCCGCCGCCTCTTCTGTTAAACTCATTTTTTCCCCGACGGGATTGCTCTCACGTGCGTGCTGCCCATTCTTTTTGTCATGGCCGCCACCCAAACATCCAACTAGACCATTAACTGGCCGACGTGGCCGGCCAAATGGCCATACGGTCGCTCAACCCATTCACCTTTACACTTTGCAATCAATTCAAAGTAAAATTCATGCAATCTGATGGAAGGAAGGGTCGAGACACTTACCTGCGCGGCTGCACACGATGTTTTGGTTTTTGGACGCTGATGAGTGGATTTACCTGCTGCTGGCGAACTTACACAGGCCCGGAGGTTCATGTTTACAGGCTACCGCCGATGGATTGGACGCTTTGGTTGCATGTGCCCGCGTTTCATTGCATATGGTCGGCGCTGTGAATGGTATCGACTCTAGCGGGCTTAACTGTTACAGGACTCCCGCGGGATGTCTTGTAACAGTTCTTCCTCCTTGGGTGCATGCTGCATGACGAAGGATCTGGCCTCCCGATCACGCTCCCAGGGCTTCTGGATGACTGAGATGTATGAGATCTCCAGCGTTTTTTCATTTAAAATTTGCTTTTTCTTGAGAACTCATCGATCTGCTTTGCTGGTGCAGGTAACTTCGTTGCATGTCGACAAGGATGGCAGGACGAGGTGACAACAATGTGCAAGGGAGATAACAATAGCTTGCATGCGTCCAAACCGATCCTTAGTCGTTAGATCTCCTCATAAAATGGATTCTGGGCCGTTCTGAGCTTCTACAGGAAGTTTCCTGTAGAAATATAGAGCTTCCTGTAGAAAGGTTGTGTTTCCTGTAGAGAGTTTGCACCTTCCTGTAGAAAATCTGCATCTTCCTGTAGAAAATCTGTGTCTTCCTGTAGAAGACTCAAGCTGTAATAAAATTGCACATACCTTGGAGAAAATGAGTATTCCTGGAGGAGGTGCTGGTGAGGTGTCTTGACAGCATGATGAGGACCCTTGGCTTTGAGTTGAGAGGCTTCCTCTCCTCCATAGACACCTGCAACCTGCATGCAATTTTACAATATGAACTTGTTGTCCTTGTCTTTCTTGCTTATTGTTTTTTTTTTTTTTTTTTTTTTTTTTTGAAAGATAACAGGGGCGCCTCAAAGAGGTTTTCACCCTTGCCATCTGCCCTGAGCGCCTCAGAGAGGTTTTCACTCAAGGATCTTTTCAAATCTTTCTCTTTTTTTTTTGAAAGACAATAGGGGCACCTCAATGAGGTTTTCACCCCTACCACCTGCCTTGGGCGCCTCAGAAAGGTTTTCACCCAAGGATCTTTATTATTTTTTTTTTTTTAGATTCTTTAGGGTATGCCCAAAACAGAGGCAGAACCCTTCTCTATGACCAACACTGCCTTCTCCATAGTTTTGATGAACTCTTGTCTTGAGAGAGGCTTCCTGTAGATCTTCAATCGATGCCCATTGACAAGCATGGGGATGGCTTCCTCATCAATGGTCCGAATAAGAACAGATCCATTGTCATGACATTTTTCCACTGCATATGGCCCTAGCCATCTGGTTCTCAGCTTCCCCTTGAAATCTTTGTATCTGGAGTCATACAACAAGGCCCAATCTCCCAGCTAGAATTGCTTGTCATGGAGATGTTGGTCATGCCACACCTTTCTCTGAAGTTGAACCACTTCTGAGTGAAGGAGGGCCTGCATTCGGTGCTCATCCAGTCCATTCAGCTGCAATAACCTTTCTTGTTGTGCATGGCTGAGATCTAGGTCCAGCTGAGCTACCATCCTCAAAGTGTTGTATTCAAATTCAATGGAAAGCAAAGCTTTCTTCCCATAGACCAGCTCATAAGGTGTGAAGACGGTTGTGGTCTTCCAAGTGGTGTTGTAAGCCCATGTGGCTTCAACCAGGCGATCTGCCCAGTCCTTTCTGCTGCTGCTCACCACCTTAGTCAAGATCCCTTCTAATGCTCGATTGGTGACTTCCACCTGCCCATTTGCTTGAGGGTGATAGGGGGTGGAAGTCCTATGCTTGATCTTGTGATGAGCTAGTAGATCTTCAACCAGGTTGGATGTGAACTGGCTCCCTTGATCAGTGACCAGCTCTCTTGGATAGCCAAACTTATAGAAGATGTTTTCTCTTAGGAACTCGGCCACCTTTTCTTTTGTTGCTGCTTTGATTGCTTTAGTCTCTGCCCACTTTGTCAAGTAGTCAGTACACACAATGATGTAAGACCTTTGCCTCGAAGGAGGGTTGATTGGGCCCACAAAGTCCATACCCCACTTCTCAAATGGCTCAAGAGTCACCTGAGGTTGGAGAGGCATCTCATCCCTTTGGGTCGGTTTCCCCATTCTTTGGCATTGGTCACACTGGCTGACATATCTTCTGACATCTTGATGAAGTGTGGGCCAATAGTAGCCTGCCTGCAGGATTTTGAAGGCAGTTCTCTTTGCTGCAAAATGTCCTCCACAAGGCCCATCATGACAGGTGAGGAGGATATCAAAGACTTCCTCCTCCCTTACACAACGCCTTAAGATCTGATCGGGGCCAAGCTTGAACAGATTGCCCCCGATCCAAGTAAATGAGGCACTTTTTCTGATGATTCTGCTCTTCTCTCTTGAAGATAGGTGCGGAGGGAACTGTGCTGAAACAAGGTAGTTTGCTATATCAGCAAACCATGGAGAGAGTACTGAAATAGCAAACAGATGTTCATCGGGCATCTGGTCATCCACTGTTCCATCCTCATCTGCAGACAAATCCAATCTAGATAAAAAGTCAGCAACAACATTTTCTCTACCTGGTTTGTCAACAATGGTCAAATCAAACTGCTGCAATAAAAGTAACCATCTAATAATACGAGCATTCACATCTGGTTTATTCATTAAATATCTAATTGCAGCATGGTAAGTATGTACAAATGTTTGATAGCCAGTGATATAATGTCAGAACTTGTTCAGTGCATGGACCACAGCCAAGAATTCTTTCTCGGTTACAGTGTAATTTAGCTCAGCTTTGGACAAGTTTTTGCTAACAAAGTAAATGGAATATGGAAGTTTTTGCTCAACTTGTCCTAAAGCTGCACCTATGGCTTTGTTCGAGGCATCAGTGTGGATGTGGAAAGGTAGGGCCCAGTTTGGACCTCTCAGGATTGGGGCTGACACCAACTTGTCCTTCAATTCATTCAAAGCCCTCTGACAATCGTCAGTCCATTTAAACTCCACATCTTTTGCCAACAGGCCAAACAATGGCGAGGCTAGCTTGCTGAAGTCTTTAATGAATCTCCGGTAATATCCTGCTAATCCCAAGAAACTCCGAACATCCCTTACCTTTTGAGGAGGTGGAACCTTCTTGATGAGAGCAATTTTGTTAGGATCCACCTGTAACCCTTGGCAAGAAATGGTATGGCCTAGCACGGTCCCTTCAGTCATTAGGAATTCACATTTTTCAGGATTAAGGGACAAGTTCATCTCAATGCATTTGGTTAGGACTTTTCCCAGATTGGACAATGCTTCCTGGAAGTTGGCCCCATAAGGAGTAAAGTCATCCATATAGATTTCCACTGTATCATGGACCAGCTCCGAGAAGATGCTCAAGACAGCTCTCTGGAAGGTAGCAGGAGCATTGCATAGCCCAAAGGGAAGAACTCGGTAGGCAAAGGTACCCCAAGGACAAGTGAAGGTGGTCTTATCTTGGTCTTCCGGGCTGATTTGGATCTGGTTGTACCCGCTAAACCCATCCAGGAAAGAGAAGAACTTCTTTCCTGCCAGTCCATCCAACACTTGATCTATGAAAGGTAGAGGGAAATGGTCTTTCTTGGTAGCTTTGTTCAGTTCTCGGTAGTCCACACAGATTCTCCATTTCCCATTTTTCTTGGGAACCAAGACCAGAGGGGACACCCACTCACTATCTGAGATGGGGTAAATGAATCCGGCATCCAACAATTTTTGCAATTCTTCCTTGACAATGTCCTTAAGGGCTGGATTCATTCTCCTCTAGGGTTGCCTAACCGGTTTACAATCCTCTTTGATGTATATGTGATGGGTACAGACCGAAGGATGGACTCCTTTCATTTCCTTATAGCTCCAAGCAAAAGCATCTAGGTGGCTGGCCAACAGGCTACACAGCTCCTTTTCCTGGGAAGGAGATAGGGAGGAGCTGATCTTTAATGCTCTCTCAGGGCCGAACTCCACATTCTTGACTCTGGGAGTGACAGGGTTGGTTGTACAAAGATCCACTAAGGTGCTAGCTTGGGCATCCTCCACCAATTTCTCTAAGGATAGTGCACTGGAAGGTGGAGTCTGGATCAAGGTCTCGATCAAGTCATCCTCGGTTGGGGGGTCTCTTCTAGTGGTATCTAGGGTGCACAGAGGTGCTGAGTATACCTCGTCTTCCTCTCCTTCCTCCAACCAGAGTGGTAAGTCATGCTCTAAGGAGGGTTGGGCAGGAGGGTATAGGACTAGCTGCTTGGACATAGGACCATTTTTTATGGTCATATTTCCTGCACGGCAACTTATGTAAGCATCTGCAGTGGCTAACCAAGGCCTTCCAAAAATGAGAGGATATCCAGTAAGCTTTGCCTTTGGTTGCAGAACCAGGAAGTCTGCAGGGTATTCCCAAGAGTCAATAGAGACCAGGACATCCTCCACAATCCCTTCGGGAGTCACGGTGGAGCGATCTGCTAGTTGCAGTACTGTCGAGGTCTTCCTCAAGGAACCCTGAAGATTGAGTTTGAGCATGGTATCCCTGGTCATCACATTAATGGCAGCCCCCAGATCAATCAAGGTGTGAGGTATGATGGTGCCATTGATGTGGACATCTACTACAGGACTTCCAGGATCTAGGTACTTTGGGCAGATGACTTGTCCTAACATAAGGTCAGACAATTGTCCTATGACATTGATGGTTGAAGCATCTTTCTTCCGCCTGCCTGGGTGTTTGAAACACTTTTCCTTAACCAGTTTGTTGTATATTGGCACATCCTTGATGGCTTGGAGAAGTGGTATTTTCACACACAACTGCTTGAGCTCACCCAGAAGCTCATCCTCCTCTGGGTTGGGTTGTGTGGTGGCTGTTAGTCTCTCAGGAAAGGGTGGAATAGCCTTTGGTTCACTTTCCTGTTTATCTTCCTCATCCTCTAGGGGAGGAGGTTGGCGATCTGGAAGAGTCTTTCCAGATCGAAGATTGATCTCCTGGATCTCCACAGCATAGGTAGGGCATGAGGTTTCCCCAGTATATACCTGCTGAGCCTGTCTATTGTTGGGGTTCGGGTTCGGTTGAGCAGGCATTTGAGGTTGCCTTGGAGGAGCAGGAGGTAAGGGTTGAGGTTGAACAGGTGGTGGAGGCAAAATGGCAGGAGGAGTGTTGTATTTGGGCCTCCACCCCGACTGAGGTGCATTCCACTGAGGTTGTGGCTGGGCATGTGAATGATATGAATGAGAAGTAGGTTGAGTAGGGTACTGAGGTGGATAAGACCATGGAGGAGGCATGGACCAGGAAGGATGAGCAGGGGGACCCCAGGAAGGCATAGGAGTCGATTGGTTGGGGCTGTAATAAGCTTGAGGTGCCCCTTGCATTCCCTGCTGATAAGGTCTAGATCCTTGTGGCCTCCTTTGGTTGATGAAATAGAGAGGTTCAGTGGGGGCTTCTGTCCCTTGGTACATGGCTTTAAACCCAGGTAAGGTTGGACACTGATTTGTGGGATGGTCCTCCTCACAAACGAAACACACTTCAACTGAATGCAATGGGCATTCGTTCTTAGGGTGTCTCCTTGTGCACCTAGGGCAGAAGACAACCAAGGCTCTCTCAGCTTCTTCTTTCTTCTGCTGGATCCTGAATGTGTCCAGTTGCATAGCAATGGTCTGTCTCACCTCACTCTTAAGATCTTCTAATTGATTTGCAAGCTCATGTTTGGAGAAAGGGACACCAGTTGAGAGGAGGTTTCCTCTACCTCGTTTCCGTGCTGCCCTGGAGTGGTTTCTAAACACAGTCTTGATGTCCTCATAAGGTAGTTGGTAAATGTCCCCCCCAGCTAACATGTGAAGGGTATCTAAGAGGTCTTCAGGGACTCCTCGGAGCAGAACCAACTTGAGGGATTCAGGGTCAAGTGTGCACCTGGCCCGCTTATAGCTAAGTTGGAACCTTTCCTCATAATCCTCTAAGGACTCATCATTTCCCATGGTCATTCGAAAGATTTCTCCCTTGGTTTCCTTGGACCTACAGTAATCCCGATACTTGGTATTGAAAGCTTGCTGCATCTGAGCCCAAGTGGTGATACTATTCCCAGGTAAGCCCATGAACCAGCGTAATGCTGCATCCTTAAGAGTTGAAGGGAAGAGTTTCAGCTTTTGCTCATCTTCAGTATAGTCATAGGTTCTACAAAGGACAACAAACTCAAACAGGAAGGTATCAGGATCTTCAGTGGTCAGTCCATGGAAGTGAGGTAAAGCAGAGGGGCTAATGTTCTTCATTTTCATCTCTCCATTGGTCTCTCGGATGGGGAAGGCACCTTCTATTCTCTCATCTTCTCCTCTATTGTCAGCCATAGCTTCAGATGGAGTGGTCTCTAACTCTTATTCTTCTATAGGATCTTTGTATATCTCAGGATGTTCACCTATAGGTTCTTCTGGGTCACTGTCACCAAAGAAGAGAGAAGGGTGACTCAGTGATGTGGTGGGGGTGTTGGGTAGGAATTTGCCTGATTTATCTCGGTTCCTACGAGGCATGAAATGAAAAAAACTCTTTTTGATTGCTTTTGCTTTTTTTCTTTGGTACCTGCAAAACTGAAACAGATTGATCTACAACTAACTATCTTACTGAAATGAAGATGCAGAATTGAATTGAAAGCAGGAAAGAACTAGTCTACTTTGCTCAAATGAAATTGCAGGAATGGAAATGCTAATCTACGCTTGCAGAATTGAAATTGCGGAATTGAAATGCTAATCTATGAAAGCAGGAAATGCTAATCTATGAAAGCAGGAAATGTCTATGCTACTTTTGCAGAATGGAAATGAAGTAAACTACTGAGCAGAAGGTAAGAGTAAGAAAATAGAAGAAAAGCAACAATTACTAATACTTTGACGCTTCCCCGGCAATGGCGCCAAAAAGATGGTGGGCTCCAGTATTGTAGCAATAATGCTACAACTCCTGGGGCTTCCTATCTCTAATTTTATCAACCCGGTAGTTCGTACAAACTTGGAAGCGACGGTGTTGTATGCACAAGTACTAGCTCTTGTCGCAGCTGTCACTTGGTCAGCTGGCACAAGTCCGCTAGGGCTCAAGCCAACTTCTATATGCTCTCAGAAGAAGCTTGCTAAATGATGGATGAAGGCTATCTCAAAGGAAATTAATCTACTTTGCAAAATTGAACTGAAAGCCAACCAAAACATGGAAACCCTAGTAAACCCTAATCTGACTATCTTAATCTCTATGATGCAATGGTGGGAGTGCAAATGTCTAAGAATGATGCCATTACCTCTAGTGATATGAAATGCATGAACTTAAACTACTTCCATTGAAAAGAACATTGTTTTTGTATTTTTGCTTAAATGGTTGGAGTGATTATGATTTTGTTTCTTATTAGGGTTTGGCTGTGCAGAGGTGGTTTGAAGGGAAGGAAAGCTTGGGAAAGGTCAGGGGGGCTAGGAGAGGTCCCAGGGGATCCCTAGCATCAGTCCACAGAAGTCCACAACGTTCAGGTGCTCGACAACCGAGTTTGCAGGCTTCTACAGGATGTCTGCAGGGGATCCTACAGGAAACTCAGGAATTCTACAGGAAGTCTGCTAACTTCTACAGGATGTTCTACCGTGGGAGTTTTGGGTGATGGTGAAGTGATGGAGCGGTATGGGTGGATAGGTAAGATGGAGATGGAGCTTGTGATGGCTCAGGGGCAGAGAAATAAGATGGAGAAAGAGTGCATGAAGTTGGTTGGTGGATAGAAGGATGGAAGCAACGAAAGGTCAAGAAAATGGAGCTACGTGGACAATGGAAGAGTTGGAAGGTAAACGAGCTGAACAGAGGTCCAGTAGGTGGCTTTAGGCGTGGTTAAGAAGAAGAAGAAGGAAATGGAATGATGCTGAGCAGTGTAAATAAAACAAATTTCTTATGTCTTGCACCAAAAACGAGAGTTCATTAACCTGTGCTACCTGTGCTATTAAACAAATGAACAACAATGTAAATCGTGAAGAGAAGTCGTGCATGGAGTTGGAATGAAGAAGTATGGTTCAAGATCAAAGTGCATGGATGGATCTACAATTAAAATGATTGTGTTGCAGCTTGTATGAAAGTAAAAAGACTGCGTTTTTTGGTGGTTGGTACAGACTGCACCCCAATCTCTAAACAGAGATGGCAGTGAAGGCACTATCAACCTTTTCTTGGAGCTCCAATGAACTACAATCCTCCTATTCTAATCTAAGCAACTAAAAGCGATTTAACCATAAGCTAATCCTACTCAATCTCATTAAAGAAATCAAATCAGCAGACTGTAAATTCTAAATGCATGTCAAAACAGAGGAAATAAAGTGTTGCAAGGAAACAAATAACAATACAAGGAAGAGGAGGTCTATTGCTCTCAGGTTGGGCCCTAACCTGAGAGCTATAGCTCCCTTAAAAACTCAGAATTAGATCCAAATCTGCTTGCCTTTATTCATAATCAGGAGTCTAATGTCATGCCAAAACTGGCTTACAAAAAACAAGCACCGAGCTGTAACTCGTGCTCAGAAATTACAATAGTAATTCAAAAGTTCAAAAAGCTCCTATCAAAGGCTACGGCCTTCATATTTATACACAATGGAGATCAAGCTGGCTTCCTCCATTCATGGAGCTTGGCTGTCCAACTGAAAGTTAAACTGTTGATCCTGTAGAATCTGTTGGCTGCCTTTAAGCTCGGTGGGGAGAGCTGTTGGAGCTCGGAGTTAAGGTGAAAATCACGAGGAAGGTCATCAAGACTGTGGAAAACCTCCCTATGAACCCGCAATGTCACCTTTGCTGTCTCCTTGTCTCCATTTGCGTGGTCTTTTGCTCTCTTTAATGCCAAAAACCTGAAATCATCATGTATTAGCCACATAGATATAATGCCTGCCCTTCTTCCTACAAATAACATGAATATACTAAGAAATGAATGCATAAGTGATAAAAGATGAATGGTTGAGCAAGGTAAGTAGGCCAAATGAGCCCAAATTGTACCAAAAATTGGGGCTCATCACCAAGGCTAGGGTAGAATTTCTTTAATGAAAAATGATATATCCATAATCAAGGAGTACATCTATTGTCCAGGGATTTGCACTCTAATGTTATCTCATAATCCAAGTCTTACATTATGTTGGATTTTAAGAGATACTTCGATCAATTCATTACCTAAATCTATCGAAAATTTGAGGACCTTGAGATTCTTAAATCTATCCAACACACAAATTGAGATCTTGCCAGAGTCCTTGAAAATCTCATGTACCTCCAGTTTCTCGATGTTGGTTACTGCTATAATATAAAAAGATTGCATTCAGAGATATTTAACCACATATTTATGCGACATATGAATATGGAAGGCTCTATGAATATCAAGCGAGCTGGAGATTGTGGAGTCCCATGGTGATCGGTACAAGTTAAATAAAAGACTCTTTGGTAGCCCTTGATGTATGCAACTAATTCTTCATCAGCCTTAAAGCCTGGGATTTGGGGATACAGGGAATCACGTGAAATCAGCAGGAGATCACAGGAAATCAGGTTGAAGATAGGGTAAATTTTAATTCAGACAGAGAGGCCAATTTTTAGGGTGGCACAAACAAATAATAAATAAATAAATGACAGAGAGTCCATTGAGAGATCTTGGCAATAAATCCCGATATTTCCTCTAAAATATCCATTGTATTAAGGAAATGAATCAGAGTTTTTTTTTACTTACCTTTTTTCTCCATGAGATTCTTGCCAACTGACTCCACTTCCTCGGTCAATCCACTCAGCTTACCCTTCTTAGCTCTCCAGTTCCTTAGCACTATATTTCTACCTCCATTTCCTCTGTTTGTTTTCTCTATCAAACCGTTTTTACTTCCTCACTCAATTGTATGCCCAAAATTCAGCTCTCCTCCAAACGCGTTGGGACATTCGCCATAGCTTGAAGCTCCAAAATAGTGGTGCCCTAGGTAACTTTTGCCCTGGTAGGCTTGCTCAGGTCCTAGATGGTTCTGATGGTCACCATAAAATGATCTTTATCGCCTCTTTTCCTCCAGATCCACCTTGCCTTATTGTCCAGCCAAGAAACTAGCTCTTCCCCATGGTCCGAAGCCTGGTTTCATTAGTTTCTATAAAAATAATGCAAAGCATCTAGGCCAATGTAATAGGGTACATAGAAAGCGTCTGCCCAGCCAAGATCAGAGACAAGGCACTGGTATTTCTTCATTCAGCTATGGAAAACAAGCTCTAGCAATCAATTTCCAAAGAGAACACAACACATTTTTGCAGCATCGTTTTTCAACAAGAGACTTCCCAACATTTTGGCATCGTTGCCAGGGATTGAACCCGAGTCATCCACGTGACATATAAAATAAAAATCTAAATAATATTAATATATATATATATATATATATATATATATATATATATATATATATATATATATATATATATATATATATATATATATATATATATATATTGAAAGCTAAATGATATATACGAATAAAAATGAATAATATTGAAATCTAAATGGGTGTATATGTATGCTTGAGATTTTATTCCTAATTAAGATTAGTCCTCCCCCTCAATGTCAAAAAGGGTAAATTGATGACTTCCCGAGGCTCAACGATTTTTAACGAGATGATAACAAGGCCACATTCATGGAAAACGACGTTTAGCTCTGTTAATGACTAACGTTGCATCAATTAATACCAAATTCACTTCTGTGTCTGGGTACATGATATCTGTAGGAATATTTCTTAAAATATTTTTCTTATTTTGGGAAGCTCCAGATTAAACTTCTAAGTGTTCACATCTAGCTGCACAATGAAGAGACTTGAAGAACTACATGAAGATTATGTGTTACAGGAGCAAGAGCTTGGTTGAGATAATGCCTTCCTACGTCTTTGAGATCGTTGGCCACTTCATTGTTCACTTGGACTCCATCACAGTAAATAATTTCCTCTTCCTGCAATATCTCCTCTATCAGGCCAGAACTTGGAAGAAACAGCCAGTGAAAAATGCATGACTTATTGCATGACTTGGCTCCTTCTGAGTCTTTGAAGGGAGCTGAATGTTTGATAAAACTTGGAAAAGATCTGTGTGTACTATCAAACACAGAGTGCCAAGGCTGGGGTAGAATTTTTTTGATGAAAAATGATATATCCATAATCGAGGAGTACATCTATTGTCTAGGGATTCACACTCTAATGTTATCTCATAATCCAAGTCTTACATTATGTTGGATTTTAAGAGATACTTCAATCAATTCGTTACCTAAATCTATCAAAAATTTGAGGATGTTGAGATTCTTAAATCTATCCAACACACAAATTGAGATCTTGCCAGAGTCCTTGCAAAATCTCATGTACCTCCAGTTTCTTGATGTTGGTTGCTTGTATAATCTAAAAATATTGCATTCAGAGATAGTGAACCACATATTTATGCGACATATGAATATGGAAGGCTCTATGAATATCGAGCGAGCTGGAGATTGTGGAGTCCCACGGTGATCGGTACAAGTTAAAAAGACTCTTTGGTATCCCTTGATGTATGCGACAAATTCTTCATCAGCCTTAAAGCCCGGGATTTGGGGATACAGGGAATCACGTGAAATTAGCAGGAGATCACAGGAAATTAGGTTGAAGATAGGATAATTTTTAATTCAAATAGAGAGGCCAATTTTTATGGTGGCATAAACAAACAATAAATAAATAAATGGCAGAGAGTCCATTGAGAGATCTTGGTGATAAATCCCAATATTTCCTCTAAAATATCCATCGTATTAAGGAAATGAATCAGAGTTTTTTTTACTTACGTTTGTTCACCACGAGATTCTTGCCAACTAAATCCACTTCCTCGGTCAATCTACTTAGCTTACCCTTCTTAGCTCTCTAGTTCCTCAACACTATATTTCTACCTCCATTTCCTCTGTTTGTTTTCCCTATCAAACCATTTTTGCTTCCTCACTCAACTGTATGCCAAAAATTTGGCTCTCCTCCAAACATGTTGGGACATTCGCCATAGCTTGAAGCTCAAAAATAGTGGTGTCCCTGGTAACTTTTGTCCTGGTAGGCTTTCTCAGGTCCGAGACGGTTCTGATGATCACCATAAAATGATCTTTACCACTCTTTTCCTCCAGCTCCACCTTACCTTACTGTCCAGCCAAGAAACCAGCTCTTCGCCGTGGTCCGAGCCTGGTTTCATTAGTTGCTATAAAAATAATGCAAAGCATCCAAGCCAATGTAATAGGGTACATAGAAAGCTTCTGCCCTGCTAGGATGAGAGACAAAGCACTGGTATTTCTTCATTTGGCTATGGAAAACAAGCTCCAGCAATCAATTTCCGAAGAGAACACAACACATTTCTGCAACATCGTTTTTCAACAAGAGATTGCCCGACATGCATTGTCTATCGATTTTTTTTTTTTAAAGCTCATCAAACTGATTTTCTAATTATTAAGCCACAAGCGTTCCTTCCTGTTTGCAATCGACACATTTTGTTATGTTTCAAACTCATTTGTCTACCTGCAAAATAGGATCTGCTCAACGGATTTGAATATAGATTTATACCAATTTTTGTTCATTGATCTGCGAAAAAAATGTGGTTTCTATTTGCAAATTCGATGGGGATCCAAGCCTTGGAGAAGCCTGCATGTCGTTTCATTTTTTTTTATTTTTTTTTTATAACCTTCAAACTCTCGTTGCAATCGATCATTCCTTTGCCGTAAGGAATTTTCGCTCAAACCCTCGTTGCCATATTTTTATTAATGTGGTTTTTTTTTAATGTGTTTTATTATTTTGTTTATATAATGGGTTGATTTTTTTTTTTTTTATTTGAGTTGTTTGTTTTTCTATATTAATTTTATTTTGTTGTTGTTTTTTTTTTTTTTGTTTAAATGATTTTGTTTCTTTATTTTATAAAAGGAGAAATCTAGTTTAGATTTTTTTAATTTTTTTTCAAAGAAAATTCTAATTAAGTTTTTTTCTTTTATAAACAAAAATAATTTATTTAACAAAAATTGAGACAGAAGTAAGTTGGAGATCATTTTTTTTACAATCAATAGCAATTTTAGATCTTCTTGCCATTCTTTTTTAGGTCTATGATTTTTATTGTAAAATTTCAAGGCTAACTTATTCAATTTTCCTTTCTGATCTTCCAGGTCGCAACAAAGCACAAGAAGAGAGCATACTTGAGAATTTTGACAATTCTTTATACATTTGAAATTTTAAATTTAAAAAAAAAAACATAGTAAGAATTGATCTCAAACCTCAAATTCTAGCACTCTAAACTCCACTTGTTTTCCTTCTTCACAAATATATCTTTGATTGTAGATCTTCCTGCCAATGGTTAGTGAATGAGGTGGCTCTTACTGCACCACCAAAATTTCCAAGAATAAATGAAATCACATTTTAAAATCAAAAGCTTCAAAAAACTTTCCAAGCTTGGTTTTATTTTCCTATTCTATCCTACTCCCTTTTGAGAAAGAGATTTTTATTTTTATTTTCAAGTGTACGATTATTTCCAATGAAGCCATTTATGGATCAAAGTCTCTAGTATGCTCACATCCAAATTTGAAAAATATACCTGAATGTTTACAAGGATATGAGAGATCAATTGCGCGTTTGGATTAATTGTTAGGATTCGTTGAAGAATGGAAGAATGTTGTGGCCTAGTCACCTTTTGAAACCATTATTCAATGTAGTCCTCATTCTGTTGACTCTCCTCAAATGCTTGGACATCATTCTAGATCTCCTATCCATAAATGGATGGATTAGATCAACACCCTTATAGTGAAAATATTGATTGAAATATATGCATCCTATTTATCATGATTTATATATGCATCTAAAATTGAGATTCAAAGCTAATGCCTACGTATACTTCCCCATGTTACTAAGATCTTGCTATCACCAAGTCATCCTTTCAACATGAGTTAGTTTTTCCAAAGAAAAATATTGGTGCTGAATTAAATTCCTAATGCCTAATCCCTTAGCACCATCCCCGGCAATGGTGCCAAAATGTTGGGCAATTTAATTGCTTAAATTTATTTCATTAAATTATCAACCAGGGATACTCGTAAGCTTTTGATGATGCCAGCAAAATATATGTAGGAGTAGGCAACTAAATCTATGTCTAACTAAATGATTTTTTGATTCAATATAATATGCAAGGGAAGAGGCTCTTAATTGAGGAGGTCCTAGCTATCCTTCCCTACAGTATTATAGATTGAAAAGAAATAATTGATTACCAGAAACTTGAAATAAAGACAAGAGAATAAATTTTAATTGTTTTTTAGATTCCAATAGAGAGAGACTAACTTAGTCCCTTGATTGTCCCCTCGTATACTGATCCAAACTAAACTAAGATTCGTTCATAAGCATAAGAAATGAAATAACTTGAAACTTAAAAGCAAAAGAATGAATTTCAATTGTCATACAAATCAAATAGAGAGAGAGCCTAACTTAGACCCTTGTTTGTCCCCTCATATGCTGATAAGATTTTAATTTAAAACCCATTCATCCATCACAAACAAATCCTCAAACATCTAGGCAATTAAATGAAACAAGATCTATTATGAAATAAAATGTTTCTTTGATCCTTTTAGAGTGAGCTCAATTCTCTTAAGAACAAAGTAACAAGCTATTCCATATACTACATTAAGACAATTTATATCTAAAACTATAGAATGGAAATTTATGTAAAATGAAGCTTTATTCTATTCCATCATAAGTTGGATACATGCTCCAAGAGTCCTCCCTTTGGAATGGAGGAGGTTCTCCTATTTATACAAAAATTTAAGCAACTAACTCATTAATGGAGATCCACTAATCCCTCATATGGTTACAACCAATATGAGACACATATTCCTTTATCCATGATTCTTCTCCATGAGATATGCTTGAACCCTATCCCAAATCTCCTTCAAATCTTCAAGAGAATTCGAATTTGATTCTTGGAGGCCACATAATAGTATCTTGGAACCTTCCAAATCACCTACACATGTCACCAAACTCATTCGACCTTTAGGTATAAGCAAATACATGTTATTTTTCTCACTTTTAATCATAAATTCACTTTAAATACTTGAAATTAAAAACTTTAGAAAATGAGCTTATAAACCCATATGGTAATGGAAATTTAGGGTTATGTAATGATAATGTGATGAAATGAGGTGACAAAATGAGGATAGAGGTGAAAATGGAGTGAAAATGTATGCTAATTTAGCGGCCCAACAAAGTTGCTCCCAAATTTCATTTCTGGCAACATCTTGTCAGCCTCTGGTCCAGCCTCTCTGTTATTACAAATGAAGGGGCCCAATTGATTTTTCATTTTAAATTGGGTTTTCTTCCTAGCTGCTAGGAAGTTGACTTCATCAGAACTAATGATCTGCCTAAAATATTCTAGTGAAAATATCCTCATAGGGAGGTATTTTGGTAGTTTGTAAGGGGAAAGTTGGCATCCATAAATTCTAATCTCTGTGTGGTTCTGGTACAGATACCAATCTCCCACCTTACTGTTCTTGGCCAACTGTAACACCCTTTTGATTTTGTTAGGTCCCTATACTACTAGTGTAACCCTTATTATTATTAATACAACCCCCTTATTCTATCGTTGTGCCCATGTAGTCCCCATATTGTTATTATTGTTCCCCATAGAAGCCCACTATTTTTATTATTGTTCCCTTACATGACCCCTCAGACTCCTATATATAGAGAGGAGGTCTTGTCATTTGTATCATCAAATAATTGTTCATTTGTGTAATGTAAAGGAGGTTTCCCCCTCGAAGAGTTTGAATTCTAAGGAGTTTATCTATCTCTTCTATCTTTTTGTGAGTTGGTTTCATAACATTCGATATTAGAGCTTTGGATTCTAGGGTTTTGCTGCTCCAAACAAGTCATCGTGGAATTTTCTCTATAATTTTTATTTTTATTTTTTAGAAGCTAAAAAACAAACCCATTTGAGATGAAAATTCACTAAATTTCGAGTCCAAATTTCAGATCTTGTCTTTCTATATTTTCGGAGATATGATCTGAGGAAGTTAGGGTTTTTGCAAGCTCTATAATTTCATCTAAAACAGGTCATTGTGGACGTTTTGCTATAACTTTTCCTCTACAAAGTTTTAGAATCTAAAACAAAAACCATTTGAGAAGAAAGAGGTCTAAACCTTGGGTTCAAATTTCGGATCTTGTCTCGCTATATTTTTGGATATATGATCTTAGGAAGTTAAGGTTTTGGCAGACTCCTGAATTACATCTTAAACAGGTGACCTTGGGAAAATAGTCATAACTTTCTCTCTGAGAATAAGATTGAAATTTTGTAAGAAGTTATAGAAATAGGATGGTCTATTTTTTTTGGTGTATTATTTTCAGATCCGAAGGTCAAAACAGTGACACATGGCACTTCATACAAGTTCACTCTTCTGAAAAGGTATATAATAAGGTAATCTTAGGAGATTGTGCATAACTCTTTCTTGGAGAATCCAATTTTAATTACACTGGTGGCATTGGAAAGAGGACACAAAGGGCCACTATAGCTCATGATTTCAAAACTAGAAGATCCAAAATTACAAAGTTACAATCGTTTGAAGAGCGAGCTCCTAAAATCAAGAAAAGACAATATGAGGAATTTTGATGGCAAGGATCCAGTAAATTGGATACTACATATGGAGAAATATTTTGACCTACATGGTGTGCCACAGTTACAAAAGGTATGTATTGCATCTAATTATTTAGAACAGGATCAATTTTTATGGTATAAAGGGCTTTGTTGTCATAAACCACTTATGTGGTCAATTTAAATAGAGGAAATGATAGCACATTATGAGGATACAAAGAGAAACACCTTCTTTAGCCAATTGATAAATCTTAAACAAAAGTGTTCATTGGCAGAGCACATTGAGGACTTTCAAAAATTGAATATAATTGAAAATGGTATTCCAAAGAAGTAGAAGATTGATGTCTCCATAAGGACTTTAAAGGATAACATTCAACATGAGGTTCGTCTTTGGAACCTGATTCATTGGAGAAGGTATTCAGGTTGGCAAGAAAAGTGGAAAGAAAAATTATGGCAACAAGGAAGTCTACCCCTCACAACTATAAAGATGGAAGTGTTGTTTCTCCTAAACTTCCACAACCTACAAGGTTGACACAACAACAATTGGAAGAAAAAAGAGCAAAAGGACTTTGTTACAATTGTGATAACAAATACATTAAAGGTCATAAGTGTGCTGAGAAGAAATTATTTTACATTGATTGTGAAGAGGAGGAAGAAAAGGATCAAGAAGCATCAAAAGAAGAGGATATACACCGGGAACCAACCCCGGAGAAAGAAGAAATGAATCTAACCATATCCTATAAAGCATTGGCAAGAATTACCACTCCTCAAACTCTCAAGATAGAAGGACATATCAAGAAGAAAAAGGTTCAAGAAGTGAAAGATAACATCAAGAAAGAAGAAATGAATCTGACCATATCTTGTAATGCATTGGCCGGAATTATCACTCCTCAAACTATCAAGATAGAAGGACATATCAAGAAGAAAAATGTTCAAGAAGTGAAAGATCACATCGAGCGTCAAGAAATGAATCCGACCATATCTTGTAATGCATTGGATGAAATTACCACTCCTCAAACTCTCAAGATAGAAGGACATATCAAGAGAAAAAAGATTCAAGTAGTGAAAGATCACATCGAGCATCAACAACAAGTTCTCCAACTTTTAAAGGATAATGCCACTTTGGTGCAGAATCGAATGGAACAACAAGCATATCAACACTACAGTGAAAGAAGTTTCGATGTAGCCGATTGGGTAATTTTACGACTACATCTCAAGCAAGCTATTTATGAGAAGGAAATGTTGGAAATACTACATGCACTTAAGAAATGGCGACCCTACCTAATGGGAAGACACTTCAAGGTAAAAATGGATCATGATAGTCTTAAATACTTTTTAGAACAAATATTATCTTTAGAAGAATAGAAAAATGGGTCACAAATATGTTGGTTTATGACTTTGAAATCATCTACAAAAAAGGGAAGAAAAAATGTTGTTGTAGATGCACTCTCAAGAAAGGATGAGGATGTGGAAGCATTTTTTTCTACTATTTCTATTACCCAACCAGATTGGATAAAAAAAGCAAGGGATGAATGGAAGAAGGACGAAGAAGTGTGACCACTCATTCAAAAGTTGTAGAATATCCTAGTTCAAACAATATTGCTAGAACTTGATGAGGAAGGAAAAATCATATTGGAACCTAGAGCAGTCAGAGAAACAAGAACCTGACAGCTATGAAATCGATCAATTTTAGAGTATCACATCAAGTTGAAGAACTTACCTGCTGAATATTCCACATGGGAGGACAATAACGTTTTAAAGAAGCATAAGGAACTACTCAAGCGTTGAGGATAACACTTTTTGAAGGAGAGGGGCATGTTAGGTCCCTATACTACTAGTGTAACTCTTATTATTATTAGTAAAACCCCCTTATTATATTGTTCTTCCCATGTAGTCCCCATATTGTTCTTATTATGCCCCATAGAAACCCACTATTGCTATTATTGTGCCCTTATATTATTATTGTTATGTCAACTCTAATTATATTATGACCCCTTAGACTCCTATATATAGAAAAAAGGTCTTTTCATTTGTATCATCCAAGAATTTTTCATTTGTGTAATGTAAAGGAGGTTGCCCCCTCGAAGAGGTTGAATTCTAAGGCGTTGATCTATATTTTCTATCTTTTTGTGAGCTAGTTTCATAACAGACTTCTTGGTTCATTCTGGGCTGAGGGCTACTGGTCAGCATGTTGATGACTGGATGGACAAATGAATCAATGAAATCCTTATAGGTGAATGCAGTGGAGTATTTCTGGATCAACGGTGTCCAATAAATAACTGACCTTGGATTCCCTTTGGTATCCAACTTCTGGATGCTGATAGGGAATTTGTCTGATTGATAATATAAAAACATATGAAATAACAGAGAGGAGTACTTGAAGACTCTCTCAATTGGTAGTCTAGTGAACTATTCATGCATCGTATCTGCAATGAACTGTGCATAGTTGTAAATGAAAACAGGAGGCTTTCCTAGGCTAATGATGGAAATAAAGGCCAAGAAAACCTCATCCACATGCTCATCTGAGGTATATCGTAGGATGCAAGAGAGCATGGTAATAATCTGTTTGCCTCTCTTTGAAAAAATGGTGGCAGCATAAGGGGGACTATCTATGGGAGTATGGCAGTCCTCTATAATGAAATTCTGGAATATTTGGGCTATTTTGGCTAGGTATAACTTGACACATAGGTCCAGCAAGTCACCAATAGACAGTGAGGTCTCATTAAGGCTTGGTTGGACCTACAACATTTGGTTGATATATTTTGCAGTGATGGTAAATAACACTTGCTCGTCAGGGTGATAATAGATCTTTGGTTACGAATGTAGCAAGCATGACATAAATTGATGATGTATGGGAAAGGGTGTAATTCTGGAAACAAATATTTGGGTAAATTAGATTCTCAAAGGTGGATGTCATCATTATGGTTTAGGAATCTATCCTTACTCTAGCAGTGGAGCTTTAGAAGGTAAGGTGGAGAAGCAGTATCCTTTATTTGAAAATCTTTGTCTGCTAATGCTAGGTGGTCAATGTCCAGGTGAGGGATTGATAGAGGTCTCACGTCCAGAGAGGTCTGGGAATCCATGACTGAGTTTATGGATATGAATTAGGCCTGTAGTGTTTGTAAAGTGAGGTTTGGAAGCCCTGGAATAGTGGCATGGTAGTTATAGTCTGTAAAATAAGGGTTTGGGGTATATAATTAAATTTCTCTTCAATTTAGGCAAGTTTACTAATTAATTTCAATTAATTAAGCTTTTAATTGGAATGTATGTTTTCAAATTGAGAGGGTCGTTCTAGTTTTTCTGAAGAATGCCTAGAATTTGGCTGTCTGGCTTGCAAACTAGGTTTAGTGGTGAATGCAGAGGGTACAGTAGCATGAACTGTCATCTTGTTGCTTGAACTAGGTGTCTAGAGCTTCTTCAAGTGGCAAACGGTGGTCAATTTGGTTGCAAAGGTTTAGGTTGTTGTAGAATGGCTTGAGCAGCAGTTATAGTGAAAACAAGCGAAAATAGTGAATTGGGGCCTTTTTGGCCTTTTAATGGGTAGTGATCACATTTCGACGTGGAAAATATAAATGAAAAGTGGGAAGTTTTTGGCTTGGGCGGGGAGGTGGTTTTCTGGGCCATCGAACCACTTTTGAAGGGCAGGCAGTATTTTTCATGAGCATGCGATCTCATCTGGTGCCACCACGCAGCATAAAAGAGACCATGCAAAACTATGAATCTTGCGTGCTCTCGGGCTGCTATCGGTCGAACAGTGAACCCGCGCGATATGGATGTGCACCATCAGATCTGGGGGTAAGAGATCAGACGAATGTTGCACGGTTAAGATGCACAGAGGGAATTAGAAAAGGGATTTGCAAAGCCTGGGGTTTAATTACTGCAAATTGTAATTAATTAGTAAATAAGGTAGGGATTAGATATAACCAGCGGGTTTAATAAAGTGGGACCAGGGTTTATGTGGCGGGGTTTTTTAACTGCACCAAGGGTTGGTGGGTTAATTTTTTTTTTTGGGGAAATATGAAGTGGGGAGTTAATTAAATAATGCATGGGGATAAAAACTTAGGATAATGGGGTTTTATGGGTTTTTGAAGGGAAATAGGGAAATTAATAAGGGGGGAAGTTAATATTTGCAATGGGGAATGGGTTTCACACTAGGGAAAAGGGGGTTGTGGGTAGGGAAATTATTTTTGAAGGGTAATTACTAGGGAAATGTGTGAAACCAAGGGGTAAGGGTCAAAATGAGGGGAAAAGGGGACTTATAAATGATAAAGGGATAATGGGGAAATTAGAAAATAAGCATGTGGGGGCATAGTGAAATGAGGGGAAATTAGTTAAACCAGCTTGTGAACATCTTTTCTTTCTCATAAATGCTCCTGCACATGAAACATAGGATTAAGCATGATAAATGTGCTTTTGACTCAGCAACGTTGTACATTTGCAACCTTTCTTCTACCTACCCTTTATTTATCCTAACATTTTTTCTTCGCTTTATTGGGAACATTTGATCTTGCTGACCCTTTATTCCCTTTTCTTTTGACAAGAAAACTATCTAATTCTAACCTTATAACTTCCAATGGCTCAGATTAAGCTGATGAGCTCATTTTTATTCTCTACCTAACTACTGATCTACCAAGGTTAAACAGTTTGGCTAGATCATTATTCTCTATCTATCAACATGAAATTTAAAGCATGAATGGGTCTAGATTAATCTATTTGACCATCATGGATTGTGGCATTTCTGACAAGATGCACACAACCTTATTTTGAATAGTAAAGTAAAAAGTAGTGGCATTTGAATTTGCACACTTTCATGAACTGTTTTATTTCTTTTTGGGGTTCATATTTTTCACTTTTTTTATCTTTTCTCTTTCTTTTTGTCCTTGGATTATTCTTTTATGACACACTCTCTTGACATTTTTTAATTTTTAATATGGAAAACATGTTGGAGAATGAAAAAGTATGTACAATATTACAAGACTAACCATAGCCAATTCAAAATTATGGATCCTATTATTATTTTGTCCTAAACCATATCCCTCACAAAATGATATTGAACATCAATGTGCTTTGCCTTTGAATGATAAGAAGGGTTCTTTGCCAAGAAAATTGCACTTTGGTTGTCACAATCTATCCTTATAGCTTTTTGTATCAACCCCATACTTGAACATAATCTCTGCAACCAAACGGCTTCCATGCTTCCATGAGTGGCTGCCATGTATTCTATCTTTGTAGTTGAAAGCGCCACTACATTTTGTCTCTTGCTCATCCAACTCAGTGCACCTCCAAACAAGTTAAATACATACCCACTTGTAGATCTTCTCTAATCCAGATCTCCAGCCTAGTCTGCATCAATAAATCTATGGATGTCCAAAACTCTATCCACTCATGGTCTCCCTTGGTAGAATAGACCATAATCACTAGTGCCACACAAAAACCTGAAAAGCCACTTCACTATTGTCCATTTCTCCTTCTGTGGTTTTGACATAAACCTGCGCAATACTCCCACTGCATGTGCAATGTCTGGTCTAGTACAAACCATTGCATACATCAGGCTACCAACTATACCTGCATATGGAACACGTGACATGTCCTCTTCCTCTTCTTGTGTCTTGGGACACTGTTCACCAGATAACTTTACACCAACATGAATAGGAACCTTCATCGCTTTACTATCATGCATATTAAACCTCTACAATATTATCTCAACATACTTCCTATGGTTTAACCAGAGCTTCCTTTTTGCCTGACATCATTTAATTTCCATCCCCAAAATATATTTTGCAACACCAAGATCTTTCATGTTGAATTTGGAGGACAATTGGGTCTTCAATTCCTGGATAATTTCTTTGTTATTTCAAATCAACAACATATCATCCACATACAAGACCAAATAAATAACATGGTCACCAATTAATTTGAAATACACACAGTGATCTGCATTGCTTCTGGTGAAGTCAAGTCCCCGTATATATGTATCAAATTTCTGATACCACATCCTTGGTGACTGTTTTAACCCATACAAAGAATTTTTTAACCTGCATACTAGTTCTTTCTTACCCTTCACCGCAAAGCCTTCAGGCTATTTCATGTAAATCTCTTCTTCCAGATCCCCATGAGGAAATGTTGTCTTCACATCCATCTATTCCACCTTAAAATAAAAAGTAGCAACAACAGATAAAAGCAATCTAATAGAAGCTACCTAGGAAATAGAAGAAAAAATATCACCAAATTCAATTCCCGGCAACTGGGAATAACCTTTTGCTACCAACCAAGATTTGTATGATTCTACCTTGCCTTCTACATTCATATTCTTCTTAAACACCCATTTGGTTCCAATGGGTTTTCATTTTAGCCGGAAAATACACCAAATCCCAAGCTTCATTTTTGTGCAAAGATGCAATTTCATCAACCGTGGCCTCTTTCTAGAGTTTCCCATCCTTTGAATCTACTGCTTCCCTGACAGTTTTGGGATCATCATTAGTAATAGATAAAGCAAAATTTTAACATAAATCAAAATCCAGAGAGAAATTAGGCATACCTTCTACCATACGATTTCCATGAAGAATTTGAAGGCCCTTCTCTCCAATATGTCCAAGCCTTTGATGCCATAGTATGGTCTTTTCTCCAGAGACCACTAGATTTTATGTTCCACTTTCAGGAACCACAAAATTGTTGCACTCATCAATAATAGTGCTACCCTAAAGATTGTATAGAGTTCCAATCTAAACTCCCCGTATCAATACCAGTGTTATCTAAACCATCTTGCAGGTATCTTTCTTGAACATTATTTTTACACTTACATCATCCAGCTCGCTTATAGAAATTATATTTCTGGCCAATGTAAGAATATGGAGAACACCTAGAAGTGTTCTAATCCTTCCACCTTGAAACTTCAACTTGAATTTTTTGCGACCAACGATTCTATCCTTCCTAACATACCCTAAGAAGACATCACCACCATCATATGTATCATACTCGCAGAACCACTCCCTGTGGGGAGTGAAGTGAAAGGATGCACCTGATTCAATCAACCATTCCTCGTGATCTACATGTGTACTTGAAGAAGAAGCCAAGTACACATCCCCACCTTCATCTGAGGTGGTTTTCGCCTCTCCAAAAGGAGCATCATCAGATCCCTTTCCTTTCTCAGGAGCTTTAGATCTACAATCATTTTTGAAGTGCTCTTCCTTTCCTCATTTCTAGCACACCTTTACAGGTTTCCTTGGAGATTTATATCTCCCTCTAGATTTAGATCTCCCACTAGAGGATTTATTTTTGTTTCTATTCTGGGACCTTCCTCGTACAAACAAGGTATCACCATTATGGCCCTCTGTATTTTTTCGTCTCATATCCCCCGACAGCAAGGATGAGACTATTTCATCAAACTGCAAGGCAGTCGCATTTCTACCTATTGCAACAACCAGACTATCCCACGAATCTAGTAGAGAACACAAAAAACGGATTCACTTATCTTCATATGAAATTTTTATATCAATAGATAAAAATTGGCTTACCATAATATTAAATGCATTTAGATGCTTTGTCACCGAGTCTCCATCCTTCACCCTCATGTTATACATTTTTTTTCTATAGGAACAATTTATTCACCAGATACTTAGATTGATACAAAGTCCCTAAATTGTCCCACAAAACCTTCGCTGAAGCTTCCCCTGATACATTCAACAATGTTGAATCTAAGATACACAACTTTATTGTCTTCTTTTCCTTCCGATCCTATTTCGCCCAGTCTTCAGCTGAAAATGTGATTGGTTTAGTACCTGGATCTACCGCGATCCACTGATATTTATCCACTAGTAGATCCTTCATCTTAATTTTCCACAACTGAAAACTCGGACCATTAAATTTCTTGATCTCTATCTTTCCATTGCATGCCATATTCTTTCACCACAAGAATTGATCCCATGAATATCCCACTAAACAATTCCTACCATAGGCCCGATCAAAATCCCTCAGCAGCAAAGGTGTCCCCTTGAAGCCAAAATAGCTCTGATACCAAATGTAGATTTTAACCCCGTACAGAAATTACCTACATATGAATTCTAAAAACAAAAAATAAACAATGGTGAGAACATAAAACATAAAATAGATATACACAAATATTTTCTCCTAGAGCCCAAAACCAGGACTACCAGATTGATTTTTCATTATATTCATTTCAATGTTACAATACATATATATATACATGCCGAAGCATCCATAAACCCCAATCCATTAACCTTGGATTAGAACATAACCATATTCCCCTTGACTGGATCTACAAAATTCCATGGGAAGAAAACCATCATGCCCAAAACCATGTGTGAAAACCATGCGCAAAACCATAGGTCAGTCTACCCACCTAATATAACGTCCAAAAATATTTTCCCTACGGCACTGCCCCAGACCCCACAGAGGGGGGCTACCACCCCCCTCAAACCCTCCAATAAGGGGGATGCATCCCCTCTGTGACCACCTTGCGGAACCTAGCGCAATGAACAGGGGGGGCTATCGCCCCCCCATGCGTGGAGCTAGTCGTGGAAATAATATAACACACACCCAACACCCATAAGCCCTTAACCCATAACCACTAAATTCCCTATCCCCTTAACCCCCAAGCCATAATATGTTAACCCCTACACTCATAAATCATAACCTATTAACCCCTTGATCCCTTAAACCCTAATCCAATAACCTACAGGGGCTTCACTAGGGGACCAATACCATACCGCGTGCATTCATATTGGGGGATATATATTGAGTAAAAAATGACATAATATATTGAGCATATAACAGGGGGTAAATAGTTTTTATATTGTAAGGTATAAAAAATGGAGTTGAAAGTTAATGAAAAATATAAAGGGAAATAAAAAATGTTAATGAAAAAATGGATACCTATAATATCTATTGAAAGTAGGGGTATTTTAAATTGGGAAGGTGTATTGGGTTTGTATTGGTAGGGGGTTAAATAATGTGGTTTTTAAAGGTATTTTCCATTATGTAGTCAAATTAAGGGTATTTTTTAGTATTCCATGAATGCATGTGCTATGTCGTAGGTTCATTGAGTGAAACCCCTGTGAAGTAACCCCTAACTTCAAATATTTGAACCCCCTAAGCCCCTTAAATCCTAGAACCCCTAAGACTTTCTCCAAAATTATAGGTGCTCCAACACTAATATTCATGGTTTCCAACACTAATCCAACATTGATGTCTCTAAAAGCATCACATTCCAAAACGAAATGTTTTTCAAATTCCACTACCCCAAAAGTGAAAAAAGTACACACTTGTTCTTCCCAAGCTTCTTTAGGTCTTTTCCACCATCCTGTTTCACACCGAAGTTGATGCGAGTTAGCTCTTAATTGAGAAATAAAAATATTTTCTCTCCACATAATGCTAGCTCCAATGTATTCTTTTTGTTAGAGATCACAAGTGGGGTTGAATTCCTCAACACAATACTTCTTATTTCTACCCAACCCTTTTCGCCATATACACTTTTGAAACTTCTCCATAAAAAAAACAACTCCTTATTATTTGTGGGACATACATTGAAGTATAAATTCCATTTTTGCATCCATTTTTTATTTTTTCTCATCCATGCTTTATTTCTTTCACTAGTGCCTTTATTGAAGATAACTTTAGTCCATCTACCTACTCCCATTTTCTCAAATCTTTTTAGATATATATGAGACGTACCATAGAAATTGTTTTGATGGGAGTTGCTCATGTTTCACTCAACATTATCTCACAAGGAACTAAACTTTTTATTTTGAACTTTCTCATGATTAAGATTTTTTGGATTTTGTTTCCATTTTGAGATGGGGGTGATATTAGCCCACAATTCACACCCATACAACATCATTGGAAAAACTAGGAGTCCAAAAAGCACTTTAATTGTTTTCCAATCCCATAACTCTACCTCTCTACATCTGTTTTGAAGATCATATAATGATTTCCACCCTCCTACAATTCTCTTCTTTTTGCAGTCCTCCCAATTAAGCTTGTTGTTAAAATCAATCGTGAGGTAATTGTACTCATTTGCTTCTTCATGAATGTTTCCTTCAAAGAAGCATGCATGTTGGCTCTACTACCCTTTATTATATAAAATCATTATTTTTTTCTTTTTGATATTGACTTGCATCCCCAATATTCTACAAAAATGCTCAAGGGAATATAGGTGCATCTGAAATTAATGGGTCAATTTAGAAATCAATACAAGGTCATCAAAATATAAAAGAATATTATTGCAAACTCCCCCAACTGAACATCGTCTCCACCTTGAATATTTAGCCGCTCTTCTAGTTTATCAATGTATAAACTAGAAAGAGTAGGGGATAAAGAGCATCCTTTCTTAAGTCCAATGTCATTTCTAAATCTTTCTGAAATGCATGCTGAAGTTCTAAGTTTTACTTTCACCTCTTCATCAAGCCTATGGATAACAACTCTATAATGCAAATGAATTTCAAGTTCTTCCATTCTAGTCCACAACTTATCTCTAGGGATCGTGTAAAATGCCCTTTGAAGTCAATAAAGAAGCACAATACATCTTCTTTGTCCCCCAAACCTTTTCAATAATGTGTCTCAATGTGATACCATGGTCCACTGTAGAATGCTTTAGCCTAAAACTTGTTTGCCCTTTCTCCCTGTTTTATTTTACTTCTAGCCACTTACTGATTATATTTTCTACCATGCTGCCAAAAATCTTTGAAAACAAAGGATTGATCATAATGGTTCTATAGTCGGAAGGATTATTAATGTCTCCACTTTTAAAAAGGGGTATTTCTAGGCTAGTTGTCTAGTCTCTTGGCAATCCTTGCCAAATGATGTTGTTGAATATTTTCCATGATGTGCAGTGCAAGAGTGTTCATTCCCCACTTTAGAAATTATGCTTGAAGTTCAACCAAGTCCTTTTCCTTCCCTATTCTCAAATTCTTAATTCCAATCTCCATCTCTTGCAACAAGAAAAACTTTGTAGTTTTGTTGACCTTGGGAGGTGGCTCAGCCTCTGATTCGTTTTCATAGAGTTTTCTTGCATTGTCAAACCACTAATTGATTGTAATATTATTTTTATTTTGCTTCTTTCTTGGTTGAAGTTCTTGCCAAAAAAAATTGTATTATTCTTGCCTATATATATTAACTCTTCTCACCTTGTTTTCATGAACTCACCTTTTTTCCTTTTCAAAATATGTTTCTATAAATTTATATTCATCTTTTTCTTGCCTATTATTTTCAAGTTTCTTCTTTCCATTTTGCATTCCTCATCAAACCACACACACACACACACATATATATTTTAATTTCTTATTTTTTTCTCTTTTGCACTTTTTCAAGTGCACCTTGTATTATATTTTTTAACTCATAATTGTTTACACTCCTTTCTCCTTCTGGATTAATTTTGTTTCTTTTTGACTAAAATTGAGAAAAGAAAAAGAAAGAAGGTAACAATATTGGAAATTGGTCCTCTACACTATCTTACGTCTATTTTTTTTGTGGAGAGAGGGACGGACAAAGTGTGGAGGAACAACCAAGATACGACACTCAATTTGAATCCCCAAACAATTTATTGATGAAGGATCCATCATTTCCCATCTTGATCCTGTGAATTTTACATATTTGTGAGCATTCTATGGTAACTAATATTGAATCTCTCCCTTCTTGCAAACTCTCCAACTTTAATCCCTTCGCACCTTTGAAGCCATTTAATTTGTTTCCACAAGTATGTTATTTTAATATTGTATCATTTTCTCTATATAATTCCTTCTCTAATGCCATGGATGGGATGTTGTGTACATGGATTTTTCTGGGTTGTTAATTAGATTATAATGAATTTTGGAATTGAATTTGATGAAATTTCAATGATCTTGTTGTCATTCACCCCCATTTGATATGGATAGAGTTTTGATGAAATGAGAGGGTTTGGTTGGTGTTACATTGTAATCTAGAGGTATTTATTTGTGACTTTAAATTTTTTTTCGGTTTTGAGGAGATTTTTTTTTTTTTTTTGTCAGTTGATCCCTTGTTTGGAACCTTATTTTTATTTACATGTTATGAATTTAATAGATAAAGCTAAGGATTTTATTTTATTTTTTTCTGATAAAGGTTTGAGGATTTTTAGAATTTTGTGTTGGGTGGATAACAGAATAAAGGGGTAGGTTTTGATTTAAACAAGAACTTCCAAGGAAACATTGAGAAGGTTGTGAAGTAAGGTAGTAGATGCCTTTGATCATATTGTAGTTAAGATTGGTTCACGATGGGATTTTTGATATAAGGTTGAAATGCATGGGAAAAGGATGCCATAACTGCATAACAAAGTTAGCTAACCTCATGTGAAATCAAAATAAGTTCAGGTTCAAGCACACAATTTGGAAGCTTATGGGCAAGCTTTAGTGGAACAAGTTTCGAGAAAAGCCACTAGGAGAGGTGCAGGAGGAAGAAGGATACTAATATTAATCCTAATCCTAATTCTCTCCCTCTTCCAAAATTTGGTGTTGTAAATACTACTACTATTGTTGTTCCTGGTGCAAGATAGAGAAGTACTAGTGGTAGGGGCATAGGAATTAGATATGCGAAGAAGATACAGCTACCACATGTTGAGATTTTGGTTCTTGATATCCAAGTTGAAGTTGAGCTAAAGGTCGAGGCAGAGGCTGACTTGGATGTCTTTATAATGGATGTTGTTGCTCCTCAAAACCCCAAAATGGATGAAAATAGTGGTGACAAATTACTAGGAGAGGAAGAGGAAGGAAGCATTACACCTCTTCTAGAGAGGGTATGTATGCATTTATCCCAATCATATACATCTAAATTGAATTTATTATAATAAAAATGAGGTTACTAAAAATGCCTTTCATTGAATGCATGCTAAATGTTTGCTTGATGGGCCTTGATCTAGGTTCATCGTTAATTAGCCAAGCAAATCCCTACACTATTTGCTCTTTCGACATCAATCCGTGGAGTGCAGAGTGAAGTCTCACCTGAAGCAGTATATGGTGATGCAAGAACAAAGTTTATGCACCTAGAGATGATAGTGATGTTGTTTTATACCCTAATCCTTCCTTTGTGCAGATCAATAAGCTTTTTAGGTCTTATTGATATACTTCTCTTATTCGGTTTGTGATCGTCCTTTGCGTACCCTAAACAGGAAATTCAGACACGTACACACCTCTGTAATTACTCTTATAGATGTATTTACCTAGATTAACATGCATTATGATTATCTTAACGTAAAGAGATATTCCTACTTGTGTTCATATAACAAATTAAAACACATAGATTCGCGCATCAATACAACATTAAATCATAAACCCAATATTCAACATAACATAATCGCATGCATTCATAATATAAGTAAAATATCTCATACACAGGTAATTCCAAAATAATTCTCTTTATTGATGTTCAAGTCTCCTTTATAGACTCTAACTACCCTATGCACACAGCTGTAGGGGTCCACACACTCAGTCGCGGACTTCTACCCTAGGCCTCTGCGCACACACCTGTAGAGCCTATTTCCTATGCTAAGACTCTTCACTCTTAGCTCTTACAGACCCATTACATCAATGACTCTTCAAAACTTATCTAAAATAAACTAAAAATTTCCTTAGACTCTTCTAAGACTTCCCTTTTTATACAATCCCATGGTTGGGTGGATCTCATAAAGCCGACACAAGTTACATAAACTAAGGGTGGAAATCCTTGATGACTCTTTACATCTATGCGCTCTGCCACTAAAAAATGTAGAGACTTTACATTCTTTATACAAAACTTGGGCCTTTAACCCCAAAAATTGGGTTTTTGACCCCAAAATTGACACTACAGGACCCGTTCCCAATAGGCCCCCAACAAAAATCTGGTGACTCACCCCCGAGTCACTCTGCTGGTGTGGAGATCTTATCGCGAAGACCTCCCAACTCCACCTGTACTACTGCAACCTCAGTGGTACACTATGTCGTCACCTACTTAACCTGCTCAACCAGCTGCTCCGTCGCTGGTCCTGCGCTATCTTCGTATATTTTCTTTTGTGTTGCCTACAGAGTAAACAATTTTCCTTCAATGGAGGTCATGAGCACATAGGCTTCATCTAGCCAAGGCCTCAATTTGGCCTTCAGTACTACCTCCTTCCATTGTGTTGCATCCACTTGTTTCTTTAGTGCCTTCACTTCCTGCAGCGTCACCAACCTCTATGTGATGGTGACGGTGTGCATCGTCGCTTTGACATCGTCATACTTCTGCTGTAGTTCCCTTTCTTTTGTTTCTAGCCACTACATATTGGGAAATTCCTACAGGCTGGTAACTACTTCAAGTGACTGCTCAAAGAGCGAAGTACACTCCTTCATTGTGGCATCTACTGTGGTAGCTGCATCCTTGACACCTGCCTCCCACTACTCTCTGACTTCTGGTGGAGTTGAAGGTTGGGCCCTTAACTCAAGCTTCGTGATCTTAAGGTTCAGTTCAAATTGAACCTTATTCGGCTCTATCCTTGTGTCATGCACACCTGCAGTGAGCTTCTGAATTATTGCGTCGACGGGTGCATCTTCTAGGATATTTAGCTCTGGAATAGTTATGCAGGCCTCAACAACCACAACTGTGGTGTGCTCATTCTTCTTGGTGATCTTCTTAAGTAGATCAAGTGCAGAAGTCTTTTCTATAAACATTTGGGCATTGTTGACCTTCTGCTCACTTTTGACATTCAGCACACACTGCTCTTTGGTCTGAAGTTTCGCAATCACATCGTCTTGCATGGTGTGAAGGGCTTCACTTAGTATCATGGCCAAGTTCAACCCAACCTTCTTGAGAGTACTGACGGTGGCCTTGTCAGCTTCCACTTTTGTAGTCAATGCTCCGTCTGGCAGCACGTCGGCCCGAGGTTCCAAGGAGTGGACCAACTCCTCTGCTTCTGAGGTCCTAAGTGCCAAGCTAGTTGACGTCGCACTGCACTTTCCCACACTGCTCTGCACTTGAGTGGCTTGGATCTGCATCTCACACAGACCCGTCTAAATGGTGACCAAGGCTTACTTCTACTACTACTCAAACTGCAGTTGTAGTTCCGTGGTTGCATCCCTCATTGTGTCCCCGATATCATTCAGATTACCTTCAATCAAAGTGATCAGGTTAAGTGATGATTTTCTGACCTTGGACTTCTTCCACGGCCCTACTTTTTCATGCTCCCTAGTGCGCTTAACGCGGAATGGAGTAGTCTTCAAGTCTGCACCTCCCTGTCCTAATTGTTTCTCTTCTTCCTCTGTCTATGGTGAAGGAGACTTCTGGCTTCTGTTAGAGTCACACTCTTCCTCTTCTTCTTCCTCCTCGGCCTGCTTCTTAGTAGAGCTCTCTGCCTTAGCTTTTTCTTCAGCTTCCCTTTTCCTCCTGTCGACCAACTGTTGCATCTTTAGCCGAGCCTCTTCCTTCTTCTACTTCATGGCGGACTTACTAGACCCAGTTGACAAGTCTGAGGCCATGTGCCACTCTAATGGCCAACTCGCCAGGACCACTCTGATTGCATCATTCGTTGCGAGGTATGGAATATCATACCATTTTTTATCAAGGTCCTTCTATGCCCAGATGGAAACACATTGGAAGTTTGCTTTGAACTCCACATATCCTGGCAACTGCTCAAAGACAGTTGGGGATAGCCTTGGCTCGTGGTTGATCACAATGAGAATTCTTGCCTCCATCAGCACCCAAAATATTTTAGCGTCCTTGACCCTCGCAACGTACTTGGTGGCCCAGAGTGAAGCGAACTTCACTACTTCTAATAGATTTAACACAACTGGAGGAAATTGGTTGTCCTTCGGTAATTCCCATGCAACAAGCACAATTGATAGTAAGAGCCAGACGTAATGGAAGGTCTTACTCTCGTCTTGTGCTTATCTATAGTTTACGAGAAACTCACCGCAGAGGTAGCACACCCAATTAAATTATACTTCCTCCACGCACTAGGCTGCTAATGACACAACAGGTGTTGGCACTTCATCTACGCGACACGTCCTCATTATTTTCTAAGCCAAAAGTTTGGTGGTGACCTTAACCATGGGGTCGGTTATGCTAGCAATTGAGTATCTGCATGGTTTCTTGGCAAGCTTGAATTTTTCCTTCATTATCATGGTGAGGTTGCACTCGCCCATCTTTTTGCTAAGTTCCATGGCCGGATTCAACCCTGAATGTGGTAACAACGTGACCCTATGGATCAACATATCTGTGATGGGTATCGGTTCTCCTAATCATAGGCACCCATTATGCAATAAGCATAGCAACTGTTTGATCACCATCAAGGTTATGGGCATGTGGTAGTAATGTAGCACCCACAATAGGTTTAACAATCCTACCTTTTCCACCCCTTTTATCTACCGTCGCGGCTCTAGTGTGGTGACACCAGAATATTTATAAAACACGCGGGTCATAAAGGTATTAGTCGCCATGTGGGGAAACCACTCTTTGTCCGCCATGTCCCAATCCTCTAGCTTGAGAGTAGGAATGTGCTCCAAGAGAAGCCCTTCAAACATGATCTAATCTGACAGCAACAGGTATTTAACAGAAATTTCCCCATATATGGGTCTGTCGGGACCCTCACCTTACCCTTGCAGGGAGTGATGTACTCAGGTAGCTTTAAGATAGGTTCTACACCCTCTATGTCAATTTCCTCTATGCCAATATCCATATCTTCAGTGGCCTCCTCAGATTTTAAGTCTACCACCTTGCCTTTCTCCTGCACGGTGGGCTTTCCCTTCTAGTGCTTTCTTGGCAATTCACACACCAACTGTGTTTCTTTTGCTTATCCTTCTTTGTCTTGGGACCCACTTTGGGTGGCATAGCCTTGGCCTTGGCAACCTCTGTGATTTTGGCACTTCTTCGGGCACTTCTACACTTGCAATCTCAGGGGCAGTTCCCTCAGATGCCATCGATCCTCCAACACTTGCATTTTCCACAGGCACTGACATGATTCTAGTAAGAAGCTCATGGGTGGCTTTAGGCAACTTGTCAAATACTAAACTAGCCACCAAATTCTCGAAAATAGTCAAGGTTCATGCACACCTCATAGATCAACACCTCAGTTCTCAGAATGAAAAGTGTTTTTCGTTGGGCGGCCATCTGTAATTTATAGGAAAATTAGATTTTGAATCCAACCATTCCCCCCAAAATCCACTCATAAATGCTAGATTGGCAGCATATTTTCACAGATCTTGCTCTTAAATTCCAACTTAAATGTCGCTTCCTGCTCCACTTAGCCGTTTTCCCACTGTCAACTCATGAACAGTGACCATAACAGTCACGTTTTGGCTTCCCTGCATGGTCTCTTCTTCTATAGCATAGCTCCCTTCACGCTTCTATCGATATTGTGACGTTCCTCCCTTTCGTGCAGTTCCCCAGTCACGCAACTATACAACCCATGCAGTGTAGTTTATAGTATTGCGCCTCCTTTCAGCTGCCTGGAGTGCTAAGACTATGCCTCCACCATATAGTCATCTAGTCGAATCCTTGGTGTATGGTTTCAATCAATTGCCATTAACCTTCCCTGGAAATGGCTCTCCATTCAACTTCACCAGTTGAACTGATCCACCATCGATAATCTCCTTGATGACATAGGGCCCAAGCCAATGCATCTAAAATTTTCCTGGAAATTTATCAAACTTTCTGTCATACAATAATACTAAATCATTTACCTTGAAGGTGCATAGTTTGATGTGCCAATTGTGCCATGCCTTTTCGCACTCCTTTTAAACTTGCTGATGGAATCCAGCCAAAATCCTATCCTCTTCTAGCTCTGCCAGTTGGCAAGCATTTCTTCTAGGGATTCACTTCCACCATTCCTGTGAATGCCACTATGCGTAGACTAGGTACAATGTACTCCATTGGCATTACCGCTTCTACACCATAGACCAACTGAAGGGAATTTTTCCAGTCAGCTTTTTTCAAGTTGTTCTGTAAGCCCATAGCACCGCAAGTATGCTCATATCCCAATCATTCATTTGTGCATTGAAAAATGCATTGGCATGTTCTCCAATATATTATTAAATTCTTCCACCATCCCATTAGCATGTGGGTTATACGCTGTGCTCTTTTAGTGATAAACCTGGAATTCCTATGTTAGCATGTTGATCGTCTCATTAAGGAAATGCGTACCACGATCACTCATCAAAATCTTCGGGCAACTAAATCTAGTTAGTACATACTCAAAGATGAAATTTGTTGTTTTTGCCCCTATAAAATCCTTCATAGGCTACGCCTCCACCCATCTGGTAAAATACTCAGTCGTGATGATGATGTACTGTGCACCCGTCTTCATTCCTTGAGGCTAAATTGGTCCTACAAAGTCAATCACCCACTTTGAGAATGGTTGTAATGACATCTGCGGATTCATAGGCAGCACATCCCTCTGCGATGGCCTACCTATCCTCTGACATGCATCACATGCCTTACAATAATCCTTGGAATCCTTATGAAGCATTAGCCACCACAACCCAGCGCGTAAAATCTTCTGCATTGTTGCTTTTCTTCCATAATGTCCTCCTGTGGCTCCTCCATGAGCTTTTGCAAGGATGTTGTTTCATTCAAATTCAGGTACATAACGTTGTAGAATTTCATCCAAGCCCATTTTATATAAATCCCTTGCAATGACAGAAAAGTCTATCACGTGCACCGTTAGCTCCTTCTTTTGTTGAATAGTATACCCTTCTGGAGTCATCCTTGTCATTAGGAAGTGTATGATATCTACAAAAGGATTATCCGCAACACATACTACAAATATCTACACGTCAAGCAATCCTTCCTCCAAATTAGTAGGCTCCTCTCATGTTTCAATGTGCGACAGATGATCTAGTCCAGCATTCAATAGTCCTGGCTTCACAATTACTTGGAAATCATATTCCTAAAATAGCAACAACCATCGGCATATATTCCCCCCCAACACAGGCTTGTTAACCAAGTACCTCAATGCAGAATGGTTTGTATACATATTAAAGTGTCCACCTAGTAGGTAGTGTCTGAACTTCTCGAGGACGTACACCATATCCAGACCTTCGCGCTCTATCGTTGAATAATTTTTCTCAGCTTTAGACAACTTCCTACTCGCAAATGCTATAGGGTGATCCAACCCTCCCTCATTGACTTATGTCAGTACTGCCCTGGGCGCAATACATGACGTGTCCACATGCACATGAAATTTCTTCTTCCCATCCAAGAAGACTAGGAACGACACAGTGACCATATTTTCCTTCAACACATCTAAGATTTGTTGACACTCTTCATTCCAACAGAATGTAGAATCCTTCTTTAGCGGCTTCTCCATCGGTGCAATAATCTGGGTATAGATTTTGATGAAATTTATATAGTATCATGTATTCCCCAATGTTGCATGCAGTTGTTTCACACTTATTGGTGCCTCCAAATTAATTATAACCATGATCTTAGCAAGGTATACCATCAAGCCATACCGCATGACCTAGCAAGATCCCAAAAGGGACACAAAACAAATATTTCTTCAAATTGAGCGTGACCTGATACCATGACATGTATCTAACATCAAGCGTAAACTAGATACATGGTATTTTACCAGCCCAAATACCATCCAATCATCAAAATATACTTCAAGAAACTTGTGAATGATGTCCTTAAATGCAGTGATGACCACGCGCGAAAATATCGTCGACACGTTCTTCAACCCAAAAGGCATTACAATATACTGGAAGCACCCCCACTCCATGGCGAAGGTCATCTTACTTCTATCCTCTGATGTGATCTTGATCTAATGGTACCCCAAGAACCATCCATGAACGAATATGCCTCCTATCCTCCTACATTATCCAGCACTTCATCCGTGAATGCAGTTGGAAAGGGATCATGTACATAGGCGTCATTCAACTTCCTGAGATCTACACATATCCCTATTTCATCCTTCTGTTTCTTGTCCTAAACTACTATTGGGCTTACCCAATCAGACTCTTCTACTGGTTCAATGATGCCCGTCGCAAGAATTTTATCCAACTCTAAGCAGACCCTTTCTTTATACTTCAGATTGAGGCGGTAAGGCCTCTACTTGATTGGCTTTGCATCCATTTTCAGCATTATTTTCATAGCCCCCAGGTCTCCTATTATCCCCTTTAGGTCTGAGAACTTCGTAGGGAACAAGTCCTGGTATTCGCAGAGCAATTCAATGACCTTATCTACTATAGCAAACTTGAGCTCATCCTCTATCCCAATGTTGACATGTCTTGTTTTTTGCGGTGTGATCATATCTAGATTTTCAATTTGCGGTCCTTCAACTTTACGATGACCTTCAGTCTCTTGGATGTTAATGCTCCTTGGGTCCTTGTCCTCTTCTTTGATAGTCACATTGTAGCACTTTAGCACGTGGCTCAGCTGGGTGATCCAATCCGGTTGAATTAAGTCCAAGGATCCTATGGTACTCTAAAGATTGTTGCCTTAACTTCCTGCAATGCCTCATTAATACTTTCAAACCCATCCTCAAAGCTAAACATCATCAAAAATCCCTGTCGAAAAACGTCCCATTCTCCAGTGCCATGGCAGAGCTCTGTCTCCAAGTACCAGTTCTTCAGTATTACATCCAAAGTATGACAAAACAGGTGCACCCATTCAGGTTGAGGTTCCGCTCCATAAACCTTAGTCCATTTGGCCAAGTGATCCCATGGGTCATTCCTTCCATCATAATTCTCTATTAGTCGTACTTGTGGGTGACCAAACTTTAATCTAATCATCCTTTTGTACACACACCAATCATTAAAAAAAAATTTGTGTACCCCACCATCTCGTAGGCATAGCACGCAACACCCAATCCAAGGGATGGAAGTGATGCTTCTCTAGCACTTACCTTTTGAATGCATCCAAAAAGTTATCGACGTCAGTTAGACCATAAGAGTAAGCTAGATTTCTTACCTCTAATGATACATAGTGAAACAACTTGGTCAACGAATTACAGCATAGCATAGATACTTCATGCAGTCGATTATGCTAGTGCTCCAACTTCTCATCTAAATCTGATGTGCAGGAACTTTCGTAGTCCCAAGAAATGTGTCCCTCTTCTTTCAGATTCACCCAATCTTGATCTCGCATCGTTATATTATAAATATGGTCCAAATCATCATTGCTTTCATAATCGTGGAATGGTTCAGTGTAGCGTAGTCCTTCTGCAGGGTCCAAGGGCACTACTACATAGAGTGATTTCTTCTCAAATATCATCTTCCACTTCTTCAAATTGATTACCCCATTCATGTTCGTGGCCCAATCGATCCCAAGGAGTGTAGGGTATGGATTGATGTCATTCAAAATCTCTATCACTTCTAACCAATGCACTCATGCCCTCAATATCAATTATCACTCCCTACAATCTTCCCATGGGGATGATTTTCTGTTGATTTTCCATTCTTAACTAAATTGGAGACCACTACAGCGCAAGTGTCTCCCCATTCTCTCCCAGGTGTGTTTAGGCAAGACATTCGCGTCCAATCCTAGATCCAAAATTACTTGATCCATCTCATATTCCCCTATCTGCGCAGTGAACCTTATCTCACGCCCCATTCTTGCCTTATGCTTACCAATCTTCCTCACTACGTGTGGTCCATCAGGAGCGTTTTCTTTCCCAACACACTTATTTATCAGTTCCTGTAGTCCTTTCACAACCTTGCTATTGCGCAATAGCTTCATACAAGTCTCCAAGAAAGTAGTAAGCATGAAAGGGTCCATCTCTTCAGCTGGCTTGTCCTGAATTCCTGAGGTAGAGGCCTTAATGAAGCTTTTCTTTTCTTCCATAAATGTTTCTCGTGCACACTTCAAATCAAACTCGAACTCCTTTTCTAGAGTTTTGCGAACCCATTCACTTTATGCAGGCTACTTCCCCTTATCTTTTCCAGTCGTCATCCCACTCCACAACACAATATTTACCTTAGGATCCTCTTCGTGAGGCTCAACCCTCATCATCTGTAGGTTCTGAGTCGGTTGCGGAGGTTGCGCCCCCTTTTCACATATCTTACCTAGAAATATCAGGCAATCTTCAATTGTGTGGTCAAACGAAGTACAATAGCGGCATGACAGACGCATCGAATTCAGGTAGTCTCACGCATAGTGTCCCAGTCCTCCACAGTTGTAACAAATGAACTATCCCTGACCTCTATTAGGTCCTCCTCCACCTCGGCCTCATTTGTGCCCTTGATATTTGCCTCACGCTCCCCCAACACCTTGTTCCAGAGGCTAGGTTTCTACCTGCACCCTATATGCAAGTGTTCTATCCATCATTAACTCGTAACTATGGCAATTGCACTCATCATGACCCATCGATTAACAGAAGTTGCAGAAGATTTGTTGTGGTTTCTGTACGAATTTCTGCAGCAAATGGAAATTTTCTGTCACATGTTTTCCAGCAACCTAAAAGATAGCACACCATTGCGTGGGCCCTGTACTTGGCCATGCTGGAACTTCTAGCCTCAGAGGCATTGGCCCTCGTACTGCAACATAATTTGCAAAGAATAGATAGTGATCTTTGTCATACCCCTGATTTTTTCACTTCAGGCACCAAACTTCTTCGCGCACCTCTGGCTGAGCTGTTCTATCTTTTTTCAAACTGCATTTCTAGGAAAAAGTTCTGCAACTGCACATGAATCTGTTGAACCCCCAGATTAGAATCTTGCATTGGTGTCTCATGCAATATCATCACAATTTCCAGGGCATCTGCTTGGGTCCCAATATTTTTCTATGATAGATCAACCCTTAGATGATGCAGGAGCGAAGCCACAAACCATTCGCGGTTCTTCCCATCTATCAGATTCATGTTAGCTTCATGGATTGTACACTTCAATCTTTGATCCAGATCCCAATGTGTCTCACCATGCTTCATCATGATCTCTCTAAATCCCATAATTGATTGCGCTTCAGACTTAAGTCTACTGAATTCCTTATTCAGCAAGGTCTGAATATCTGAATGCAAATGTCGAGTTATCGGTGCAGTACTTAATGTACCACACTATCGCGCATTCCTGCAAAGCACTAACCAACATTGCTTTCTTTATTTGGTCATCCGTGATACCCTAAGCTTCCCATACAACCTTTGTGATGAACCAAAAATGGTTTTGATCCTCATTTCTCAAGTCCTTGAACACTGGTAGATTTACTGAGTTCACCATACTGAATGGTGGTGGAGGTGGTGGTGGTGTAGGCGAAGGTGTATGCCGCGGAGGTGAATATGGAGGTGGTGAGGGTGGGTGGGGTATTTGTGGGAACCCTTGCTTTATGAACTGAATAGTGCTCTGCGGAGAAGCTTGTGTTTCTTCCTCGTTGTCACTTAGAGGAGGTTCAATCAATGGGCTATATTCAGGGCCCGTTTTCCCTCTGTTCTTGAAAGTCTTTCCACTTCGCTTAGCCCCAAACATCAAGGTAGCTGCATAACCCGCTTTTCACACAACAACATCTTAATCCAGGTATTTAAAGACTTTAAATACTTACCTTATGACCCCTTGAAGAAGTGGCACTCTGCTTTGCTGTAACTAACCAAGATATCAACCACGAACTCTGTCGCGAACCCTCCTACGATACGATTGATCCAATGATTGACAACGCGTGTGATCTTATCTTTAAAGGCTTCTAATATCCGCACTAACTATAAGGTCCAGACCATCAGACCGTCAAGCCTCCACCTTCCTTGACTGTCTGCCAATTTCTCAATTCACTCATACAACTCGACCGGGAAGGAATAGAAGAAGATCTCATGTATCCCTATGTACATATATTTGTCCAACCACTGTTCTTTTGTTAATCGGGGGTTCCTTTTCTCTTGTGCCGCGAATTCGTGGATCTTTCTTTCCAACTAGTCTTTGATCTCCTTCTTAGTTGGATTCCAGTGATGTGAAATCACACATCTCTTTATGCAGATCCCAGTCCCAGCAACAAAACCATTTCTTGGCTTGATGGGCCCTGACCTAGGTTCAACATTAATTATCCAATAAAATACCTACACTACTAGCCCTTTCGGCATCAATCCGCGAAGCATGGACTAAATTCTCACTCGAAGCAGTATGGGGGGATGCAAGAACCAAGTTTCCGCACCCAAAGATGGTAGTGATGTCGTTTTATACCCTAATCCTCCCTTCACACAGATCAATAAGCTTCTTAGGGCTTATCAATATACTTCTCTTATCCAGCTTAGGGACCTTTGGGAAGGTCTGCGATCGTCCTTTTTGTACCCTAAACAAGCAATTCAGACACTTACACACCTCTGTAATTAATCTTACGGCTGTATTTACATAGATTAGCTTAAGTAGTGGATAAATTCAACATGCATTATGATTATCTTTGCGTAAACAGACATTCCTACTTTCGTTCATATAACAAAGTAAAACACATAGATTCGAGCATCAATACAACATTAAATCATAAACCCAGTATTCAACATAACATAATTGCATGCATTCATAATATAAGCAAAATATCTCATACACATGTAATTCTAAAATAATTCTCTTTATTGATGTTCAAATCTCCTTTACAGACTCTAACTACCCTGTGCACACAGCTGTAGGAGTCCGCGCCTCAGCTGCGGAATTCTACCCTAGGCCTTTGCGCACACAGTTGCAGAGCCTCTTTTCTATGCTAAGACTCTTCGCTCTTAGCTCTCACAGACCCATTACATCAATGACTCTTCAAAACGTATCTGAACTGAACTAAAAATTGCCTTAGACTCTTCTAAGACTTCACTTTTTATACAATCCCATGGTTCGCGGACCAAGGGTGGATCTCATTAAGCTGACACAAGTTACATAAACTAAGGGAAGAAACCCTTGATGAATATTTACATCCTCCCGCTCATCGACCACAAAATGTGGAGACTTTACATTATTTATACAAAACTTGGGCATTTAACCCCAAAACTTGGGCTTTTAACCCATTGACCCTAGGGGACCCATTCCCAACACTAAATTTGACCATGTTTTAAATCAAGTTGGTATGAATAGAGATGCCATATTACTTCTAGCCTCAATGACTAATTCAAACTTCATCCTATGTTATTTCGACATCCAGTTTGAGTTAGGAAATTATCAAGTGTACAAGATTGAGAGGAAGTTTGGAAAAGGTGGGTTTGGGAAGGTATATGTTGGTCAAATACTAAGTGGCAGTACCGAGCGCATGCGTCCAGATGCTATGGAGGTAATTATTTAAATTTTGTTTGCAAAGAGTCATGTGGCCACTATTATGTTTCCTACAAATGATTTTTTTCCAATGTGGACTGGATAAGGGGTTATTTGTTGAATTAATGGTCTCATAGAGATTGCATTTATGGATCTCAAAGAAAGTGTGTTTTTATTAGGTTTCTTTGAAGTTTGAGCATTGCACGAGTAAAGGTTATAATTATTGTCCTCCTTATGAGTTGGAAGTTTACAAGTATGTATCTAAATCCATCATCATGGAATTTTGTTAATTAGTTATTCTACATGTAAAGGTTGTAATATTGGCCCTACTTAAGAGTGCAAAGCTTAGAAGTATGTATCATTAGTCCTTTTAATTATCATGGCATGATTCATTAACTTGGAAAGTATATATATTCAATTTCATGCTTAATTTACTATCATGCTGCTACAATACACTTAATAGTAGTTATAGATTGTCTTCAATACATCAGAAAGGGCGTCAGGGTGATTACTATATTATGGTTTACGACAATTCTAGATATTGCCCTTATTTTACTAAATGCACATATAGATTACTAGTTAAATGGTATGAAGTGAGTGGAGTGTGACTCTATAAAATATTCATTATTGTATGATGATGGAATATTTGGATGTAGCCATGTTCTCATTATTGATAGTTCTCTATTATCTAATTATTTAAAACTCATTTTTTAAGGTAATGGATATGTTGGGGCCCAGCCTTTGGGATGTATGAAATTCATCTGGCCAGGCATGAGTTATATATTATATTGGGTTTTTCTTTTCAGGGTTATGATTTTGGGCCAAATTTTTTTTGTTAATACAATTTGAGTTAACTTCTATTGGATAATGCTATGTGGAACAGAATGTCGAGAGAGATGGTGCATGCATTGATGTGGAGGCAATATCGATACTTGAGAAACTGCATTTAAAAGGGCATGCTTGTTTTGTTTAGTAGTAGTTTGTCTTCACAATGAATCTTTATCATGGATGGGATGTTCTGACATGGTTACCAAATTTTTTCCATTTTAGATTTGTTCATGGAGATGTCAAACCTGAATTTTTTTACTTGGTCAACCTGAAACTTCTAATGAGAAAAATATATTTCTAATAGATCTTGGTTTGGGTGAGTTTTTCAATTTTCTATTGTATATTCCTGTATATGTGTGTAACTACTAAAAACATGATAATATTTTTCACTTGAATATTTTGAATGGATTGATAAATGAAATTGATTGGATTGGTATTTATCTAAAGCATGCCAAAAAAAAATTCTGACCCTTATTTCTACTTTTTTTCCTTCTTTCTTTTAATTTATATTTATCACATTTCATTGACAAACTTGTCCACAACCATTTGTGTATTGTGGCTTGTCATCCACTCTAATGTTTTTTTATGCGCAACCTCAAAGTGGAAGGATACATTATCAGGTTAGCATGTTGACTATGATCAATGACCTAATGTCTTTAGGTTAGTTTCTTAGCTTTCTCATGATAGTACTTAAACTTGTTATAACATATTTAGTTTTATTAATTTCCATTATCTATTTTTATTTTGTTTATTTTATTATATTAATTTTTATATTATCTGCTAATTGTCCATGATTCTATTCAAAGGCACTGTTAGGTATGCCAATGTACATGTGAATTTGGGGAGAACAAGAAGTAGATGAGATGGTCTAGAGTCTTTATCATACACATTAATATTCCTTCTTAGGGGAAAGTTTCCTTGGCAAGGTTACTAGGTAAATTTATAAATTATGTTGTTCTCTATATTGTTTTGTGGAGATTCGCATTCAACCTTTTTCCCTGTCTCATGTTTTTTCCCTTGTAGGGTGACAACAAGGGCTTTCTTGTCTATAAAGAGAAGATGGAAACTTCTCACGAAATGTTATGTTGCTTCTGTCTAGTTCCTTTTTGGCAATTTCTTGAAGTAGTCACAAATATGAAATTCGATGAAGAGCCAAATTATCTGAAGTTTTTTTCCCTTTTTGAAGGCATTGTTGGAGAAACTATTTCAACAAGGCAAATTAATACAGATGGAGCTCAGAAGGTCATATCTCATGTGCTACCCCAAGTATTTTAAATCAAAGTCTCTTGAATCATTAGAAGAACTTGGAAAACTGATTAGAGTGAAGTCTGAATTTTTGGGTGTGCTTAGAATATTGGATAGATTCAAAGAAATTATTTGAAGTCATGGAAGTGTTTAGAAGTGCCTTGAGATGTGGATGTACTTGGAGAAAAATAATAGATTGAAACTCTTTTAAGTCTTAGAGATTTTACAAGTTATATACACATTAAAGTGTTATAAGTTCCACATAATTTCTTCGGAGGTGGTGATGTTTAAATTTGTCTTTTTTCTTCTGGTATTTATTGCCATTTTCATTCATGTGAATATGTGTCTAAGTTCAAATTTTATGTTAAAATAGGCTAGTAAAAAATGAGCAAGGATGCTAGTGGATGTCGATGACGATGACCAACCCAAGGAGAATGTTCAACTTGGAAATCCAACAATTCAATGGATATAAGTTTACAATGCTTAAAGGCCTATGAAACAGAGGTAATGCTTAAAAGTCTAAGAAATGAGGAAATTACCATTTTTATCTTAATTGCTAGTAGTCACTTATCAATGTAGCAGAAATTGTTGTTGTTATTGATATCTTCACTAGTTCAAAAGTAATATTAGTTGTACAAGAAAGCAATAAACCATATGTCAAAGATGGATGGTAGAGTAGAATAGAGTATTATTATGGAATGATATACCACCAAAGAGATATGCCACCACAAAGGAGATATTTTAATAGTTCCAACAATAAAAGGACAATGCTATGTGATTCAACCCTACGTAGCATTTCCTCATTTAGTAATATAGTGCATTTTCTAATAAAAAATGGTCAAAATAAAATCTAAAAACCTCTTTATAATGCAGTTTGAACAATTTAAGAGTATAGAAACCATCATCTCAACAAAGACAGGAAGAAAAATAATTCAAAAATGACAAAAATGTGGGAAATTGTTTTTCTATTCATATGTTGAGTGCTTTCTCATTATTTTAAACTAAAATTATTTTTAGTAAGTTGTGGTTCACCAGGGTTTCTAGACAATATGTATCCTATTTCAACATATTATCTAATGACTTGTAAAATTATGTATTGTAAAAAAAATTGTCTAAAAAGAACTTTAATTTTATCAATGCCTAGTATTGATCCAAATTCCCTTTTTCAAATCCCCAGTATTTGATATATGTCAGAATATATGGTAGAAATATATGACCTTTTTTGTAGTACTATCTCAAATAATATTTATTAGCTTTACGAAAGTCCAAGCCTTGTCAGAAAAAGTATACTGAAAAATAATTTTTCAAGTGCACAATTGCAAGGGTGAAAAACATAAAATGGATATAGAGTCTAGACATTATTGTGGAAAGTGTGGGAAGCTAGAAAACATTGTTGCTGAATGTCAACATGACATACACACATTTGTTCTCATTGTTCAGGTAGTTAATTTGTTGCAGCATAATACACACCATATGCATAAAAATGCACAAATAAATCTGTATCTCAGGCCCAAAGGACAAGAAACATTTCATTGAGAGTATGACGACATTGACCACGTCTTCACCCACCATGCTGTTATTAGGAGGCCCTTTGTTGTTCTTTGAAAGTCTTTTGTTGCTCATTAACATTCAGAAAGCATTTGACTTTGTTTTGAGGGAGTTTGTTTGATATTTATGTGACACTAGTATTTCAAAGACTCTTTTGGTGACCATTTGAGATTGAATGAGCTAATGCTTTGTTATATTCACTCTACTAACGACCTTTTGGACTTCACTAAGTGAACCATTGTGATTAAATAGGACTGATGCCCCTTATCAAATTTCTATGGGATGATTCTCAATTGGCGAGCTAGAGTGAGTTTTTTAGCAGACACGTATAGGGGAGTGACAAGTGCCTTCTACACTACATATTTCTATCCTTACTTTTATTTATTGATGAGACAATCCTAGTAGCTTTCACTTTAGGGGTTGAAGAGTAAAATTGATGTGTTATCTAACTTCTATGACCTTTTATAGTTGATAGTTAACCTTTGATAAAACTAAGATCATGATCTAAAATGTGTCTCAACATGTTCTATTTGAGTGGATTAAGGTTAACATGGATTACACATACTTGGGCATTCAATTTTGAGGGCCTTGGTTTTGTTTGGGTTATGCTTTCTAGCCTTCACTTAACAAGGGATATGGCTCCTTTGCTTGAACTGAAAGATGATGCCTTTATTGTCACTTCTAGGATTTCTTCAACCATAATCTAGGTAGAATTTGGAGCCCATCCTCAAACGTGTCTCCTTCACAAAGTTTTGATCCTTGAAAAACGTGATTAGTAGAGATAGGTTCCCCTACTTTCTTCTCTTCAGAAGCTATAGCCTCCGTAGTAAACTTTGGACATAGTCGTTTCTAGTTTTGGGAAGCTTCCTTGTTGCTTCAATCGGTGGTCATTGATATTGATGAACTTCTACCCTTCAAGTACTCTTTAGATGGTTCATTCCTACCCTCTAAGTAGGCTTGAACTATTTGATTAAGAGGATATCTACAGTTTATACATTCAGGTCACTTGGACAACCCCACTAAGGGATTTAGCCCTACATTGGCATTTTTTTTTGAGAAATTCATGCATTATGGGGAAATCTTATTATCTTCCTCAAGTATCCATGCAAACATTGGATGCATGTTGTTAGGACTCTAGAACTCCCTTTGGTCAATTTAGAGCAGGCTCCCATTAGGTATAGGTCAATATTTCAGATAAAGCACCTCATTCCACACCTTAAGAGGACTTTTCATCTATATCATTTACAAGAGTTCGAGTTGGAGGAGCACCTTATTTTTAGATATCCCACTTTTTTAGTTCAAAGGGTAGTTTCATTTCCCTTGTCAATGATCGAGAATTTTCATCTACAATATTTTCATATTTGGACTAGACACACCTACTTTTCATGAGTGAGGTTTAAGGTACAAAATGATGGCCTTGCACAATCCTCACCGATAAGATTTCATTTGGTGGATTTGCTCCATGTTCCCTATTAACATGTTTATTGGTGGCATAAATAGGAGGTGAGGCCTAGATCACATAAGACATTATCTTAGTGACACCTCCCTTGGATTGATATATCATCCTCTCTCCCTCAAATGACATCATTGGGAATGATAAACCTCATCAATTTAGGGATTCTCCCAGGATTCACAACCAAGCCATGCTAGCCCTGAATATTCTTCGGATGACATCATCAAGAAATGATTTTGTCCCTGACTTGTTTTTTTATGACTATATCTGGGAGCCACCCTCTTCCCCCCTCTCTCATCCTGCCTCATGGCCTAGCATGTTTTTGCAGCAACATTGTATGCACAATATGGTTTAATTGTTGTTTACTATCTTCACTACTTCAGTTGTTTCTGTTGACTAAGCAATGAGCTCGTTCTCTATACTTTTGACTCTCATTGATCAAATTTGTGGTTTCTTGTTGCACATGAATAAAATTTTCTGATATTATCTATGTATTTCCATACAAACATGCATGTATAAACTGTTAACATACAAATATTGAACATATGATAATACAAGGTATTCCATATACATACCGCAATTGTTGCACTTAAATGCAACATAAATAAACCTATACTTTGTTGGAAATAATACTAAGAGGGTGGGGGGGTGTCAATCAATATTATCAAGTCAATAACATTTCATTTTTGTAGTCAGATTCATATACGCTACTTCAGTTAATGAAACTTGCTTGTATACACAACTGTATTTAAGGCAACTAGTGTATATCCTGAAAACTTATAACTTAGTTAATTCATCATATGTTGATCTTTAATCTGTGCATCAGAACCATATAAACAGTAACCAGGTGCAGTAAAAACAGAATAGACAATCACACACAAGAACATAAGATATAAGGCGGAAACACAATGTGGGTGAAAACCACCTACTGCAATCATTTCTATCTTCTTTTAATAAGAAACTTCTTTTTACAATTTTTATACTAGTGCAGTCTTATACCAGTAAGAAGGCATCTACCTGCAAAAGGCTACAACCTTCTCTCATTCTCCAGCTTCTCTTGGAAGGGAGCTACAACCCCCTAGCTCTTGTAATAGCTGATGTGTTTACTGGTACATAGGTGCTAGCCTACAGAAGGTTACAACCTTCTCTTTTCTTCCAAGGACCACGTTTCATAAATTTTCAGACTGGATCCATCAATAACATCAATCAAACATCAAATATATCTGCATCAACCAATCTCCTTTTCACCAACCAAAACTGAATCAATCAATCATTTCTTAGAATGTTGTAACCAGAATACCGTAACAGTAACCAGAACCCAAGCCAAAACCTAGAACACTGCAAAAAAAAATAAAAGTAGCTAAAGAATATTTTATGAGGTATACGCTACTTCATTATGTCAAACCTGTGTACATACGCTATTATCTCAAGGAAAACCTACATACAGATCTACAAATCAAATTTAAGATTTATATGATGTTTTGATATGCAGAACTAGCGTGTATACACGCCTTTTCCAAAGTGAACTTGTGTACAGATCTATAGATGATGATTTAAACTTTACAACAATTACAGACATCGGTTATACCTAGATCATCATATTTATAGATTACAACATGCACCATTTATTCAGATAAAAGATCAAAAACCACACAAAGATACTTCTCTCCAAGCCTAAAGATCTTGACCCATCATTATATTTTATCCTTCATCAAGCGCTAAGGTTCATCCTTGATTCAGATCCAGCTATGCACCATAACCCAATAACCTGTATTCTGGATCTTGCTCTTCATCAGATATTCAATACTTGAGTGCCTTTGTCTAATGATCTTCTCCTCCTTTCATAGCCTTAGGCCTTACTCAATACCATGGACCAAAACCACTTAGAACCAATACCTTGGACTAGATACCTGGGGTGAACACTTCGAACAAGATACCTTGGACCAATACCATGGACCAAATACCACGTACCAAAACTAAGTTTTCAAACATGCACGTGCCTTTCCTTCTGTGAAAGTGTGTGTGTACTCTATACATGCCTTTTGGTCTGCAAACCGCATGTACACGCGGCTTGGTCGATGGAGAACCTGTGTATACCTCTCTTTCTTCATTCTGTGAGTCTAAACTGTGATCTGTCATCTGAGTGAGTTGCCATCAAGGAAAACACCTATGTCATAGTGCCAAATCTGTGTCATAATGCCAACAATCCCCCCCTTTGGACTTGATGGCAACCCCAAGTCACTCTCCCTCTTTGTCATCAAGGGCAAAGGGTTATGCTCCCCCCGAGTACATGTTGAATTCTATGATATGCTAAAATGTGCTGATTGAGCTCCATGCTTGAGTCCATGCTCCCCCTAAATATAAGCAAGGTCTGCAAAAAGATGACTCTATACATACATCATAAATGACCTTCCTATCACCAATGACTCATACATATATTCATCGCCCAGCCAAGTGGGGACATACCAAGTTTGACTCATCCACCCAACCAAGTGGGTATATACCAAATGTTTATACATGTCAAAACAAGAAAATTACATCATCCATCCCATGCATAATAGGTCGTTTCATGAACCTGACATTAAAATATATACGTGACATAGAGACCAAATATCTGAAACAAGACTATGATAGTTATCAGCAACTATCATCAACAGCATCTATCAATCACCATCCAGACCAGCAACCATGATCTCCCCCTGAACCTGTTCCACCTGAATAAAAAAAAAACTGTGAATTTGTACCAAGATCTTCTAAGATAATGCCAAAAATGCATTATTAGAAGTACATTCTCCCCCTGAACCTATGCTAGATGATCACTGTCAGACCCATATCAGACTCCTTTCATCCTGAGTCTGGCCCATTATTTTTCTTCAAAACAACATATACATGACTCTATCCACAGCAACCGCCGTAGGTATGCGGATAAGCTTCATGAAATTTGTGTATAATCACTTTTCTCTGAAACAGATAAGTTTCAACAGCAAGATGATGCATCAACAACTCTCAGCTTCTGTCTGAGATATTCAAATGTCTCTCTGGGCAGTGGTTTGGTCAATATATCAGCAACCTGTTCTTTGGAGGGGACATACTCCAATTCGACCTTTTGTTCAAGCACTTTTTCATTTAGAAAATGATATTTGATGGGTATGTGCTTGGTCTTGGAATGCTTGACTGGATTCTTTGAAATGTTGATTACACTTGTATTATCACATAGAATGGAGATGGGTGGAGTACATGTGATCTGAATGTCTTGCAATGTTTGCATCATCCAAAGGATTTGTGTGCAGCAAGATGCAGTAGCCACATATTTTCCTTCAACTGTAGATAATGCAATTGAACTGTGTTTCTTGTTGAACCAAGCCACCAATATGGAACCCATATAGAATGCACCACCACTAGTGTTTTTTCTGTCATCAACGCTTCCTACCCAATTTGCATTCTGTATACGCATGAAGTGTAACATCTATATCTCTAAGATACCATAAACCAAAATTTTGTGTTCCTTGAAGATATTTGAAAATCCTTTTGACTGCCTAAAGGTGTGATTCCTTTGGATTGGCTTGGAATCTTCTAACTATTCCTACTGCATGCATGATGTCTGGTCAGGTACCTGTTAGATAAAGCAAACTACCAATCATGGATCTGTAGGTTGGTTGATGTAATGTTGTTGATTCATCATTTGAGCTGAGACTGCATCCTGTTACCATAGGGGTACATATTGGTTTAGAATATTCCATGCCGTATTTTTTCAAGATCTGCTTGAGATACTTGGTTTATGACAGAAAAATACCATCTTTATTTTGTTGAACTTGTAGACCATGAAAATATGTGAGCTCACCAAGCAAGGAAATTTCAAATTCTTGCTGCATTACCAAAGCAAAGTTTTGACTCGTGGCTTCTTCATTTCTACCAAAAATGATATCATCAACATACACAACAAGTATTAGCAATTTATTATTGTCAATCTTTGTATATAGATTGCTATCAACTGATCCTTTAGAAAAACCTTGTTGATGGAGGTATTTGTCAAGATGGTAATACCAAGCCCTTGGAACTTGTTTTAGACCATAGAGAGCCTTTCTAAGTCTGCATACAAGTTTTGAATCATTTCCAAGGATGAATCCATCTGGTTGCTCAATATATACTTCTTCATATAAGTCCCCATTAAGAAAGGCAGATTTTACATCCATTTGGTGTACTTTGAATTTCTGAAAACTAGAAAGATCAAGGAACATTCTTATGGCTTCAAGTCTAGCAATAGGTGCAAAAGTTTCTTCAAAATCTATACCTTCTTGGTGAGCATATCCTTTACAAACAAGTATGGCCTTGTTTCTAATAACTTCACCATTTTCATTCAGCTTGTTTTTGAATATCCATTTGATTCCTATGATATTCTTATCATGAGGTCTAGGAACTAATTCCAAAGTATTATTCTTTTTAATTTTCTCAAGTTCTTCATTCATGGCCTTGAAGCAACATTCATCTTTGCATGCTTCATTTACATTTTGAGGTTTGATGAAGGAAAGAAATGCTAAATAGCTTGAAGCTTCTGTAATAGTTCTTCTTGTTTGCACACCTGCCTCTTTATGTCCCAAAAATTGAGTCTCTGGATGATTTTTCTGAACATACGTGGATGGAGTCTTTTCTTCTGCTGTTATCTATTCTTCTGGTGCTTCATTGTTTTCTTCTTCAGAATTATTCTGATTTGATGTGGAAGGATAATCTTCATCTTCTCCACAATCTTCAGTTTTTACCTGCTTTGGATTTTTTCATGCTTCATCAACCACAACATCAATACTTTCAATAATTTTCCCAAGTCTTTTATTATAACACTTATATCCTTTACTTTGGGAAGAGTAACCAAGGAGAATGCCTTCATCTGCTCTAGGTTCAAACTTGTAAAGTTTTTCATCAGTGCTTTTTATGTAACATTTTCTTCCAAAAACTTTGAGTGTTGTTTACCCAAACATTTGCTTTGTTGAGAATAGTGATGGTAGCGAATGCAGCGTCACCCTAGAAGGTTGCAGGGGTTCCAGACTCATCTAGCATGGCATGAGCCATTTTTTAAACAGTTCTGCTCATCCTTTCTACCACTCCATTTTTCCAAGGAGTCCTTGCAGTGGAGAATTGCCTTTTTATTCCATGTTCTTCACAAAAGTCAAAGAATTCACCTAAGGTAAATTCCCCTCCTTGATTAGATCTGAGACATTTGATTTTGCGATTTGATTCATTTTCAACCAGGGCTTTGAAGGCTTTGAATTTTTCAAATGCTTCATCTTTATCCTTTTGAAGCCCTATCCAACACATTCTAGAAAAATCATCAATGAACAATATAAAGTATTCCTCTCCACGAGTTGAATTTTTCCTTGATGGACCACATAAATCAGTATGAACAAGTTGAAGAGGCTTACTAGCTGATCCTTCCTTTTTAGGGAATTGCGACCTAGTTTGCTTACCAAATTGACATGATTTTCATATTGTATTTTCTGGAATGCTGATATCAAGAAGATCATGAACAACCTGGAATTTGCTTGCTTTTCTTATTTGAGAGAAGCTTACATGCCCCAATCTTCTGTGCCATAGCTAGTGTTCATCATTTTTGCTTACATAGCACTGTTTTTGTCCTCCCTTGAGTATATATAATTTGTTTGGAGTTATTATACCTTTGATCACGGTTTCTCCTATATCAAGCTCACGAACAACACATCCATTTGATCGAAATACTACTTCATTTCCTTGATCACACATTTGACTAACACTCAACAGGTTATGCTTTAGACCATCAACATACATAACATTCACAGCTTTAACTTTTTCTTTTAAGAGAATAGATGCTTTACCTTTTATGATAGCAGGAGTGTCATTTCCAAATGAGACCTTCTTTTATTTTTCTAAGGCATTATATAAATGAAGTTTTTCTTTATCACCTATCATGTGTTTCAATCATCCACTATTGATGTACCACTGATTTTCTTGTCCTTATGCATACAAGGCTATACCACATCTTTCTATTTGTGGTTATTTCTTTCTCCATATTTTTGGATTTAATTAAGTTTTCTCCTTTTGAGATGTTTACTGAAATTTACTCCTGCATTCAGATTCTTCATGACCGAAGTTGTTGTGGATAGAGCATTCTATTTCATTTTCAAGAAGAGAAAAGTTATCGTAGGTCCATTTCATGATCCCCGTCACATTCCTTTGGTTTCGTGATTCTGTAGTCATGATGGTCTTGTAAGCAACACATTGAGCAACTTTGTGTCCAAAGTTATGACATGAAAAACATTGGCCATTGAAGAAGTTCTTGCGATTATCGAATCCACTGACCTGGTGATTGTAGTTGTTATTCATTCTAGAAACAGATTGAGTATGATTTACCTAAGGTTTGTTGTAGCTTTCGTTTATCCTTGAAGTAAATTGAGCCCGATTTACCTGGTGATTTTCTTTATGCCTTTGTTGTCGATTGTCAAACTATTCACTGCTCTATACTGCATCAAGATAGCTTTTAGTGGAGGTTGACAGCTTCTGTTCTTGGGATGCTTCTTCAGTATATCCAAGTCTTGTCTTTATCAGAGGAGAACACTGCAGTTTGATAATTTCATTTAGGGTTTTTGATCCTTTAGCAAATCTAATATTGAGAGCTTTTGTTTTCTCAATATCCTTTCTTAGACCCACAATTTCAAATTCTAGTTTTTCATTGCATTTTTCTCTTTCAGCAAGTTGGAATGTCATAGTATCTATAATCATATTTTTTTTCTTCTAAACAAATTTTGAGTTTAGAGATTTCTTCATAAAGGTCATCATTGTCTAGTCAATTTAATGTCTTAAATTTCTCTACATAAATTATCAATCCGGGTATCATAAACTGATGAAGTGTGGTGCACCATATGTGCTTAGTTAACCTTTTTTCTTACTTCGTTGTTTTATAGTTTTTATCTTGTTTTGGGGTTTTGTTCTTGTTGATCTCCTAAAGTGTCTAATGCAAATGGAAATCTTATTCTAAGGTCTTAAGAATACTTTGAAAGGTCAAGTATAGATGTAGATTTCAAGACAAGGTTTATGTCCCTTATGGTAACTTCCAAAACTTAGCACTTCAAAAGATCTCAAAACATGCTATTGATAAAATTAATTCTTGAACAGGAATGTAAATATGTAGCTACTTAAACCAAACAAAAGATGAAATACTGATCAGGAAATCACTGTCTCTGTTGCCCATCTAATTACAGAAATAAAATCTAAACTATTGCACTCAAAAAAACCAAAAATTGTAGACAAACGAAAGCAAGATCAATTTACTTCACTTATAATCCGATAGCTTGCCAAGTAGCTTTTCGGGGTTAAGCCATGGCTCCGGAGATAACGTCAAATAACATGAATAATTGATATCTAAATTACCTACTTGCAGATTAATGAAAGCAAAATCAAATTACTTCACTTATAATCCAATAGCTCGCCAAGTAGCTTTTCGACGTTAAGCCATGGATCTAGAGATAACGTCAAATAACATGAAGAACTTGATATCTAAACTACCTACTTGCAAAATGAAAGTAAAATCAAATCACTTCACTTATAATCTGATAGATCGCCAAGTAGCTTTTCGGGGTTAAGCCATGGCTCCAGAGATAATGTCAAATAACATGAAGAACTTGATATGTAAACTACCTACTTGCAGAATGAAAGTAAAATCAAATTAATTCACTTATAATCTGATAGCTCGCCAAGTAGCTTTTCCGGGTTAAGCCATGGCTCTGGAGATAACGTCAAATAACATGAAGAATTTGATATCTAAACTATCTAACAACAACAAATAAATAAGACTGAAATCAAAGCATAATTGAAATTGAAAATCTTAAGAAAAAGTTCAGCAGAGAGGCAAATCTCATGTCACTATTTGATGCAAAAATATGTAAAGAAGAACTAATCTACAACCAACCGGTTGAACACACTTGCATGAATTAAAATTGCATGAATGGAAAATCTAAATTATCAAACTTTAAAGCAATAAAATGACATACATGAATGAAATCAAAGCAAAATTACAAAATAAAATCTACTCTACTTTACATTCTAATATGCTCCATGACATCTACTTCACATCTCCTTCCATGTTGAGAAAATCAAAGCTTTATTCAAATTCTTCAAAATTACAAAGTACAACAAAGCTCTCCAAATCTTTCCAAAGCCATCAAAGAAGAACTACAAACTCCAAGCTAAAGAACTAAAAATCCAAGCTAAGACTAGGACTAACAAATGAAGGAGAGAGATCTCCTATTTATACAAAAAGATGAGAATCCATCTCATTAATGGGAGTCCATGAATCTCTCCCTCTACCTCTAGAGTCCTAATCAAAATAGGAACTGATAAGACACATGTCTTCTTAGAGTTTCAATACAATTAGGAGATGTGACACATATCCTCATGATCCCATGATTCTTTCCACTCAAATTCGAATTTGGCCTTAGAGTGCCACATAAAGGTCTTCTAGAAGCCTCCTTTTAACCTACACATGTCAAAAATCTCAACCCACTTGTTAGGTATAAGCATATGCACATTATTTTCTAATTTTTAACAACAAATTCACTTAAAAAGGCTTAGAATTAATAAAGTTTGGAAAAACATAAATGTGGCCCAATGATAATGAAAGTGGGATGAATGTGGTGACATAGTAGTGAAATGGAGGTGATATAATGGACATAATAGTGAAAGTGTAATGGAAATGAATGACATTTTCAAGACCCAACAATCATCATCTAAAGCATCCAAGAAATCATCATCTTCAAAAACCATCAGAAGTCTATAGTCATTACTATTTTCATCTTCATCACTATTTGATAAACCATCGCTATATTCATGCGTATAGTAGCTCTTCTTACTTACACTTTATTTTATATTCCATTTTTCTGATTCCTTACCTTTGTCAAGCTTATCTTTATGAGGACATTTTGCCGACTCTTCCACAAGAAAAACATTTGAAAGGTAGTTTACCTCTGAATCTTCCGGAACCCCATTGAAGGTTCTTGACAAAGTTTGCTTCTTCCTCTCCTTCTGAAATATGTCCTAATTCATTGAGTTCTTCTCTTCTGAAGGTTTGAATGTGGCTTATCTCATATCTGATGGACCTCCTTTTCTCATTTTGAAAGAAATTAAGATTTCGTGCAGCTGTGTCATAGTAATACTCTGAAGATCCTGATTTTCTTTATGGCAGAAACTTTTGATTCAAACTTAGTTTAAAACTTTTTCAACTAAAGTAACTTCTTTTATCTCTTCACCTAAGTTCTTTCTGCAATTAACAATCTCATCTATATGTAAGAAGTAACTAGCTATACTTTCATCATTGTGCATTTTGAGAGTTTCATATTGAATTCTAAGATATTGCAGTTTTGCAAATTTTACCTAATTGTCTCCTTCATAGCTTAGAATGATCTCGTCCCATATTTCTTTGGCGGTTTTGAGATGTATAACTTTGACAAATTCTGATTGTGACAGACTCCCTAATAATGTATTGATAGCATTGGCATTGGTTTCATATTGCTTTTTACCTGCTGTATCTGTAGGAATTGCTGATGGAAATGTATATCCTCCTTCCACGATTTCCCAAACATCTATTCCAAGAGATTGAAGATAGACCGTGGTTCTTACCTTCCAATAAACAAAGTTTCTCGCATCAAAGATTGGTGGTCTAATGGATCCCTCTCTTTCATAGTTACTCATGATGATAGATATTCCTTCAAGCCATCAAGCTTCTTCTGAAGGACCTGCTTTAGTACCGATTGTTGTAAATAATAATAAGAGGGGGGGAGGGGCGGGGGGTGAATCAGTATTATCAAGTCAATAACATTTCATTTCCATAGTTAGATTCATATATGCTACAACCCCCTAGCTCTTGTACTAGCTGATGTGTTTACTAGTATGTAGGTGTTGGCCTATTGAAGGCTACAACCTTCTCTTTTCTTCCAGGGACCACGTTTCATAAATTTTCAGACTAGATCCATCAATAATATCAATCAAAAATCAAACATATTTGCATCAACCAATCTCCTTTTCACCAACCAAAACTGAATCAATCAATCACTTCTTAGAATTTTGTAACCAGAATACAGTAACAGTAACCAGAACCCAAGCCAGAACACAGAACACTGCAACAACAAACAGAAGTAGCTAAAGCATATTTTATGAGGTATACGCTACTTCACTATGTCAAACCTACATACATATGTTGTTATCTCAAGGCGAACCTGCGTACATATCTGCAAATAAAATTTAAGATATATACGATGTTTTGATATGCAGAACCAGTGTGTATACGTGCCTTTGCCAAAGTGAACCTGTGTAAAGATCTATAAATGATGATTTAAACTTTACAACAATTCCAGACATCAGTTATACCCAGATCATCATATTTACATATTACAACATGTGCCAGTTATTTAGATAAAATATCAAAAACCACACAAAGATACTTCTCTTCAAGCCTTAAGATCTTGACCCATCATTAGATTTTATCCTTCATCAAGCACTAAGGTTCATCCTTGATTTAGATCCAGCTATGCACCATAACCCAATAACTTGTATTCTGGATCTTGCTCTTCATCAGATATTCAATACTTGAGTGCCTTTGCCTAATGATCTTCTCCTCCTTTTATAGTCTTAGGCCTTACTCAATACCATGGACCAAAACCACTTAGAACCAATACCTTGGACCAAATACCTAGGGTCAACACTTTGGACAAGATACCTTGGACCAATACCATGGATCGCACTACCATGGACCAAAACTAAGTTTTCCAACATGTATGTGCCTTTCCTTCCATGAAAGTGCGTGTGTACTCTATATGCGCCTTTTGGTCTGCGAACCCACGTGTACATGTGGCTTGGTCAATGGGGAACCTACATATACCTCTCTTTCTTCATTCTATGAGTCTAAAATGTGATCTATCATCTAAGTGAGTTGCCATCAAGGACAACACCTGTGTCATAGTGCCAAATCTGTGTCATAGTGCCAACATACTTTTGTACCTTTTTATCATCAATTAGTTGTATTTAAAGTGTTTATGCCAATTTGGGATCAAATTTTAGGTCTTGAACTTTTATTTTGAAAATAATGAAATTTATATTATATATGTGTGGTGCACTTGTTTTTCACCCTTTTTACTTTCCTTATACCAGATACCATTATAATGTTGTTTATGTGTGGTTTCATCAAAATGTTGAGAAAGGGAGTGATCATGGGTTATATATTAGATATACGGCTTCTTGCACAAACCTTTGGGTTATCATTATGGATGCAAGCACTGTTGGCATGGTTTGGGCTGACCTAGGTTCAATCTATATTATGCACCAACAAAACCCTCAATCACTGGCCCTTTCAAAAACAACCTGCAAGCAGATCGCAGTCTCACCCAAAGTGACTATGGGAGAATGCATAACTAGGTTTCTGCAGCCTTGAGGGATTGGGAGATGTCGTATTATTATGTTATATTATTCTTAGTAACTATAAATCACTTTTCTGCATTAGATTAATCACTTAAACATGCCATATAAACCATAATTGTGTTGAAGTAAAAAGCAACTGTAATAATTATTACTCTACAACATAAAATAAGAAAATATACACATAAAAACACCAATTTACCGTGGTTCACCTCAATGTAGGTCTATGTCCACAAGAACTGTTTCTTAATTTAATAAATATTTGACAACATACATTTCTTATCTTGCGCACTATGTTCTAGGTTTTCTGCACACTCAGGTGCAAAGCCTCACCTTCTCTACCAAATTACAGATCACAATAATTTTCCATAACACTAATCTAGATCAATTTGATTGATTTTTCTTCTTATTATTTTACCCTATATACTATTACATTCTAGGATTACATCATCAAAATAAAATGGTCCAAATACCATGGACTCCCTAAACCAAGCAACTATGATCCCAAAAACATTGATCCCTTACAAAATCGCATGCTTTAATAAAAAAGAGGGGCTTCAACCCACCCCAAAGCCCTTACTACACCACGCGGTATATTCAAAATGCTCCACTACGCTGTCCACTTCATGGTTCACCCCACAAAATGTGAAATCTTTTCCAAAATCTAGGCCAAGTTGGGTTGCACCCAACAAGACCCAATACTCACATGTGACTCGTTCTAAGTCACTTAGATGTTTTTCCTCTGATCTTCTTTGCAATGTTGTTGTAGGCAATGTTGAACCACTGCAGAATGTCTTCATTGTGCACTTCCTCCAACAATGATTCTATTGTGGGTTTTGTAGCCTTTTACATCACTACTTTCTCTCTCTCTCTCTCTCTTGAAGATTCTCATCCATTGCTTGGAACAGTTAAAGAGCCTCATCATTTCATGGTTGAGTTCTCTCTTTCAGATCCTCTCTTCCATCCTCAGCCCCTCTATCTTCTTCTGGAGGGCATTTCCCTCATTGACCTTTGTGAGCTTCTGTGAGATTGGTAGTGTTCTCACAGTAACCTCCAGTTGTTGTTGCTTCTGCTGAATATCCTTTTATAGTTTTTTTTCATTTGGATCTTCCTGCAATGAATTGCAATTCTGTAAGATCTCATCCAATAGCTTCCCACAATTTGCCATTTCTTCGAAGATGCCAACCATTGCAGCCTTCAGGTCGACCTCCCTCTACTCTCGTACTTCATGTGGTGTGGTTGGTTGTAGCTTCATTTGTGTCTCGTTGATCTTCATCTCATATGTAAATTGTACATCCGCGATCTTATCCTTGTATCCTTTTACTGCAAGGTTGATCTTCGCGAGCTTTTCCTCCACTGGTTCCTCTTCTTGGACCTCAAAGTCAGAAATCTAGCGACATATTTCTTCAACCACCTCCTTTAACTTTTGTTGTTGTTGTACTTCATGATCCCTCTCTTGGATCACCTGGTCGAGCTTCTGCTGCAGCGAAGCTCACTCTCTCTCTACCTGAATGTTTAACTATGAAGTGTGTTGTTAGTGCAGCTTCATCTCTCTAGATGTAGCTTGTGTAATCTTTGAAGTGGTACTGCTATGATGTTCATGTTCACATACTTGCACTTTTTAGAATGTTGTTATACCTCGACAGAGTGAAACTGCAGGGCTCTAAAAAGTATCAATGTTATCCACACTGCAAGTGTAAGATCTACTGGTATTTCCTCTCCAAGCTTCTTCTCTTCCTGCACTGGATGTCTGACCATCTGTGTCAATATCTTTAGTTCTCCAATGTTCACCTCGACACCTATTAAAAGTGTGGCGTAGAAATCTTCTAATTTGTTCAATGATTCCATCGTTGCTTCCTAAATTATGTCCCCAATCTAGTCCAAGTCCCCATCAGTGAGGACCACTAGCATTATGTCCTTTGTCTTATCTACCTTCTGCTTCTTTTTTCTTCTTTTGGTAACTTTGTCTCATCACCTTCAGGAGGATCATGGTGACCCTTGTCATATTTCTCCTCTTGTTATAATTCTTGCTCATCCTTTGGCCTTCCCTCTCACTTCCCCATGTTGCGTCGTGTCCTCCTCTGATGGAGTATCCTTTATTTGTGTCTCCAGTGTAGTGATCTACTCCATGACATTGTTGTATCTATGTTAGGAGAATGTCTTCTATCACTAAATATGGCAGGGGATTCCATGTCTTCTTTTTGTCCCTGTGAGCCTATATGTAAATTCTGTGGAAGTCGGCCTTAAAATTCGTGACAAATTTATACTACTTGTATAGACTCAGTGAAAGGTGAGGGTGTTGGTTCACCAACATGTGTAAATCCATTGATATAAAACAAAAAATATATCAGCCCCAAGAGTTAGCTCAATCGGTCAAATCAAGTGCCTCGCCAATGGGAGGTCACAGGGTCGAATCCCGAAAGCTCTTGGGGTTAGGTCAGTAAATAGGCCGAGGAATGTTGATGCCCTTCGGGTGGTGTCCACTCAGTGTTTAAAACCCTAGACGTAGCGGCTACCCACTGACCCGAGTATCCGTGAACCAGTAAGTGAAAAAAAAAAACAAAAAATATTATTTTATCCTATGCTCGTGTTGGTTTAGTAGTATACCACAACAAGGCATATCGTGTGGCTTCACAAAAATCTGAGGTTATCGGATGGAATTGTGAATATTCCGTCTCTCTCCTTGAAAGCATCGTAATTATTAAAATTAACTATGCCTAGTGAAACATCGTACCTTTCTCCTGAGCCTCACAACATTCGTCCAAAAAATCTTACCAAATATATGCGGCTCAGTTGTACTGAACCCCATTAGTTCACTACGCAACTAATGAAACTATCAGTTAAGGGACTTCATTAGCATGGCACTTCCTCATGATTTTTGTAGCCAATATATGTGATGTGAAGCGAACTCCCTGGTCATTGATCGAGTTGATATCATCACATTGCTTCCATTTTTTCAGTCCAAACTTATTCTTCATGTTCTTTATTATGGCTTTGTCCTGATCTTTCCCAACAAACTCCTCTTTGGGGTTTAGCTCTTGATAAGGAAGTCTTGTGATTATCCGTATCAGCATTGGGTCGATAGGGATCCTCTTCCCCATCCATAAGCATCCATCGTGCACCAGCATGAGAAGTTGTCACACACAATCTATGCTTCCCAGACTTCTGCCAAAGTGTGGCACATTCAACATATTCATCAAGCCCAACTGCGCTAATCCATCCAACCACTGTTGCAGTTCTAACCTTGTCACACCACTCTCAAGGTAGTGTAATTGTTTTAAGTATCTATCTGGTATGAACTGTAGATATTTATTTTTGTTATTGAAATCATAGTCCACAAACTTCAGTTGTTGAATCTTCCCAAGGGTTTCTCCAGTAAATCACACTCACTCTTGCAATAAAGGTGTGAAGGTGCCATACTTTGCGTTCTTCGACTCTTTCACTAGTTTTACATCTAGTTTTCTTGGTGAAATATATTATGGGAGAGGCGAAAAAAACGTTGTGCCATCTGTTTCCATTTGTACTTTCTCTGCTTCTTCCTCACTATCTCTCACTTGTTCAGGCTCTTCTGAGGCTCAGCAGGTCCCTTTTCTTGTTTGTTCTTCGTTCTCTCCTCTCTGGTCATTTTCTTTCACCGATATCTTTGTTGTGTGCATGATGATGATGTTACGGGTGGTGATGTTGTTGTGGGCATATCAGCTGATGCTACTTCCATGACTCCAGCTAAGCCCTTCTCATTAAATACATGAATAAATTCTTCAAACATCAAGGCATCCATGGAAAATTTATGCAACTTTCTTTGTAATCGCAATATTCAAACTCTCATGGCAGCAAAGAGCCAAATCTAGGCGAGACACAACTTTTTACAACAAATATAAATTTCTAACCCCATCATTAGCTCAAATTGTGTTCATTAATTGCATATCTATCACTAGATCCAGTCAATTTGTCCTAATAAATGCATCCTTCCACGTATTTCAATGGCAACTTTCATTTTTAATGGTCATATTTTTCTGGTGAACTTCGACACATCCAATATTGTAGTGAGAAACCCCTCTTACATTGACACTCCTATGTACTTTGACATAATCCAAACTGTAACGAAATAGTTTTACTACGTCGAAGCTCTCTCTGCAGTGTAATTTGTAGTTCAGTGCCCACTTTCAACTACTGGTGGCACTAAGACTCTTCTTCTGAGTTTGAGGTGCAAGAACTATCATGCTCCCAACTCAACTTTCCCTATGTAGTAGGGTTAACACAATCTTGTTCCTTCACTATCATCTAACAGATATTGTCTATGTCAGTTATGCAGTATTATTCTTTGACTAGTTTTGCATATCTTACTCCTTCTGATGGATCCAAGGGAAAAATTACTCTCATATTGTTTCCTTCAAATATTACCAGCCCCTTCTTTAGATTAGATATGGCCATATTGTCAAATTCCCAATCAATTCCAAGCAATGCAGGGTAAGGGTTATTGTCATCGACGATCTCTATCACTTCAAAATCAGCAATAGTGCAAACTCCTTCAATATCCATTGTGACACCTAGTAGTCTTCCCAGAGGGAAGATATTTTACTTATTTTCCATCCATAACTAAAGAGGTGACCACTGTAGCTTTGGCTTACCCATTAATTCCCATGTCTGCTTCGTCAAGACATTAGCATCAAATCTTAGGTCCATAATAATTTGATCCATTTCATATTCTTCTATCTGTGCACTAATCCTCATCTCTCTTTTGGTTCTCTATTGTCGATGCAAATTATTGACTACGTGCATCTCACTTCGCAATGTTTCTTTGGATGCACAAGAATCTGTCAACTCCTGAAGCCCTTATACAACCTTTTAATCTCTTAATAATTTCATACAAGTCCGCAAAAAAGACTTTAAAATACCTACTTGATTTTCTGAATCCTAGTCTTATGTCAGAGCTCAATCCTATGTCGGAGCTCGGTCCTGTGTCTAATTTGATGACACATCGTAGTTACTTTTCCTATCAAGCTTTGGTTGTACATTAGAGATCGAAGCTCCAGCATCAATAAAACTTTGCTTTGCTTCCATAAATACTTATTTTTCTTTCTAAATATGAGAAATAGGAACTTTCTCAACAGTATTTCTAATCCATGCACTTTCAAATTCTTTCTTTTCATCCGCTTTATTACTATCAGTCGCAACTCCACTTCTAGTGACAATACTAATTTGAGGTTTGTCGATCCTCCTTTCAATAGTCATCATTTGAATATTCTGTGTCGGTTGTTGATTTCTTTTTTCTTGCATCTTCACCATAAGTATAGGAAATTCTTCAATTACATGGCCAAAATATTTATAATACTTACATGTCGTTGTGGGGTTATGGTATTTTTTTTCAAAATGACCTGGCTAACCGCAGTTATAGAAAATGATTTGTCCACGTCCTCGACCGGCTCCACCACCTCGAACTATTCCTTGGTAACCTTATCGACCACCACAATGTCCATTTTCCTCATGTCCATGCTCTTCTGCTTGTATTCTATAAGTGTTAGCCTCCATCATTAGTTCATAAGCCTAACAATTATTCTCATCACGTCCTACTGATTTATAGAATTTTCATTATAGATTCCTTAGAATTTTTACATATTTATTATTGGTCATGGGATCCCCTGCAGTAGGTTTTGGGGCTTAAAGCCCAAGTTTTGGTCAAAGATGGTGTAGAACTCCGCGAAGTATGGGCGTGGAGTGCAAATTGTAGAATCGAGTCATATGGTTGTCCACCCTAAGAATTGTAATTTAATGTAAAGATGTGTCGGCCTACCCATGGTCCACGGAACATGGGATTGTATAAATAGAGTGAGGCTATAAGTGTAAAGATAGATAAGCTTAGAAAAGAATAGATAGAATAGCGAAGGCATGGTTCAAGGTGAAGAGTGAGATTTGAAATTTACTGGGTCGTAGTAGTAGGTAGAGGCTCTACAGCTGAGTGCGCAGAGGCCTAGTAGAGTCTGCAGCTGAGTGCGCGGACCCCTGCAGCTGAATGTGCAGGGCAGGGTCAGGTTTGTACTTGGGATTGAAAGATAATAAAGAGAAGTTTACTCTATGCATCTGTTCTTGAATCTGTATTTTGACGTTATGCATTACTTTTACTCTATTTATCTACTGCGCGCACTTGATGAATAATTGTATGAATGTTTATATGTGAATTCAATCTAAGTAATCAGCTAACAAAGAATAATTAAGGAAGACTTGGGTAAATAGCACGGGTCATACTGCGGCTAGACCTGTGCGAAGATAGTATCACAGGGTGCGGGGTGCCTGTAGGTGCGCGTAGCACAGTAAGTGTAATGGTTGGACCACGTTCCAATCACCTCGTATCAGAAATCCCCATGATGCGGAAACCTGGTTCCAGCACCCTCCCATACTACTTCGTGTGAGACCTCAATCTATGCTCCACAATCTGTTTCCGAAAGGGCTAGTAGTACCAGGATTTGCTTGGCTAAATCACTTCCAAACTTGGGTCAAGTCCCACTAAGCCAACAAATGGTTTCATTGTCGGGACTAGGATCTACATAAGGGATATCTGATTTCATGCCATTGGAACCCAACAAAGAAGGAAATTGAAGAGTGGTTGGATAAGAAGATTCACGAGTTCGCAATGCAGGAAAATAGAAATCTATGGGTATCTGAGGAACAGTGGTTGGATCGCTATTTGTACATTGAAATACACGAGATTTTCTTTGCTTCCTTTCCATCAAAGCTGTATGAGTGGATCGCAAAGCTAGCAAAATAGCCAAGGAAGGTGTAGGTTAAATAAACCAATAGTGTGGACTTTGAATCTAGTGCATAGACTAGAAGCCTTATAGGATAAGACAGCGTGAGCTATGGACCACTGGCTCAACTAAATAATAGGAGGATTTATCACTGAGTTTGCGGTAGACACGACCATGAGCTATAGTGAAGCAGAACGAAACTTTCTTAAAGGACTGCGAGGTAAGTATATGAAGTCTTTCAATACTTGGATTAAGATATTGTGCGAGAAAAGGGTCATGCGAATACATTAATGTTTGGGACTACACGGAGCAGAAAGATCTACAAAAGCAACGAAGAATTAGAAAATAGTCCCTTAATTTCACCCTCATGAGAGAGCGAGGAAGAGCTCGCGAAGGCCTCTCCAAGAAGCATGGTCAGTTTGATAAGGCAACGCATTCCAAGGTTACCACTTCCACCCACACCGCCACCCACTTCACCTCCCTCACCTCCATCACCACCCACTCCACCTCCACCACCTCCATAGTTCAGTATGGTGAGCGCGATCAAACTACTAGTATTCAGAGGGGTAGGGAATGAGGACCCAGACCAATTCTGGTTTGTGGTAAGAGCGGTATGGGAAGCACAAGGTGTCATAGATGGGAATATTAAGAAGGCTACATTGGTGAGCACATTGCAGGATCACGCATTAACATGGTACATCAAAAACTCTAATGACCACCCAAACACAGGGATAGCAAAGATCCAGAATGCGTTGAACAGAGAATTTAGTAGGCCAAAATTAGAGATGTAGTCAATCATCGGGTTTAAAGAGATCACAATGCTTCTAGGTGAGACCCCCTAGGATTTGGACCAAAGGATGAAGAGTACGATCCGCAAGGAAAATATGACGCTAATGGATGCACAACATCATGCATGTTTTGTAGCATCTCTAACACCCCACTTGAGGACATCACTGCCACAGCAGAAAATTTCTACCCAGGCCGACGCGTTAGAGATGGTGATGAGATTACATGAGACCCCGATACAAGACCCTGGGTTGGGAGTTCAAAAACTCCACGTGCAACTGCAGAATCTGTGTTTGGAAATGCAAAGCTTCAAGTAGGATAGGGCACCATGGCCAGAGACACACGAGGAAGTATGGTGCATAAAGTGCAAAGGCCAAGGCCATGACAAGGATCATTGCCCAGTATTCACGAACTACTTGGCAAGAGGAGGGCCAATGTTGTTAAGACTGGGGGCGCAGGAAAGTATGAGTGTGGCACCCACTTTATGGTACATGATTTATCAGATAGGATGGAAACACACGACGAACAATTGTCATTTGCTACAGAAATATACACAGACACCCCAACAATTGTTTTGTAATTTTTGGAGGTCGATAGGCCACGATGAGTGCACGTGCTGCAGTTACGAGCTAATGATGGATCGGACCCCAGCCTATAGGATGCAGACCAAAATCCGAACCCTCGACCCAGATGTGGGGATGGAGCATGCTGGATTTTAGGGGCAAGGTCAAGGACATGGAGGAATGGGACCAAGAAGAGGCTACAAAAAATTAATTTGTTACAATTGTGGAGTACCAGGGCACTATGCCCACGATTGTACCAACCCGAAAAGGATATCCTATACGTATTGTGTTTAGTTTGATCATGAAACAATAGACTGTCCTACATTGATCACAAAGATGCATGAAAAAGGGGTATTCCAGCCTCCCCTGACTCAAAATATACAAATGATGAGGTTTGAGCTGCACGAAGAAGACCTGAATGTAAACATGATGCTCAGAAGCATACGACCATGGGAGAAGAAATGGGGAAGTAGCTAGAGGAAAGTTCATGGGTTCGTAAGGCTCCTGCAAAGGAACCTGAGTTTGACTTAGAATGCACAAAGGATGCATTCATGGAAGCTAATAAGAGCTTCGCGAAGGCCTCCACTTCAGGTAGCATGGATCAACCAGAGCCATGAATGGATCCTTCAATGCTCACTACCTTTCTAGAGACATGCAATAACCTGTTACGTGAGAACAAGGTGGTTAAAGGACTATAGGAGCTAATCACCAGGTGCGCGAGGGCAGGAGAACCCCGCGTAGTCAGGAGATTGGGAAAGCATGCATTGTGCGCTGGAAGGGAAATGAGGTGGACTGTGCAGATTTGTGAGTATGAAATGGATTATGTAATCCTAGATATGGGTTCGGACGTGAATGTATTGCCAAATCAAACATGGGAACGCATGGGCAGGCCCACACTACAATGGTCCCCTATTCAATTATTAATGGTGAACCAATAGAAGATTTTTCCCACGGGAAGGTTACAAGGAGTAACAGTTGATATTAAAGGTGCGAGCGCACAGGCAGATTTTGAAGTAATAGAAATTTTTGATGATAGAAATCCCTATCCCGCGTTGTTAGGAATAGACTGGGTCACCAATATGAATGGAGTCATCAACCTAAAGAAGTGAAAAATCATCTTCGAGAAAAAGTCACTACGCATAGCAGTCCCACTGGACCCAGTCGAAAGAGCGCACTACACTGAACTAGTGTGCGATGATGATATTGATTGTATTTATAAGATAACTACATGAGACTAGGATTGGGTGAATCCAACTATAGATGGGAGGATCTTGTGGGAGTGCAAAAGCTCCTGCACTTCGGATTTGGACAAACAAGTAGAGCGATGGCGGAATCGGTTGCATGAAATGACAAAGCTGAATTGCAACATGATGATTAGATCACTGCGTTCCGTGAAAACAGAGGAAAGAAAGTTGCTGACTTATGATGGATTAATGACGGCGGATGAATTCCTAAGCAAATTTGAAAGCGCACTACTAGAACAGTAGCAGTTCGATGCATTGAAATGGGCATTGGGTGCAACACCCGCACGATGGTGAGGTACACATCAAGGAAAATTTGAGGACTAGCGTGGATGTAGAAGGATGATGCGCCTATGATTCGGAAGCCCCCAGCTTCGAACAAAATTTGGTCAGCAAGGATGGAACAACTTGTGCGCTCACCTGTCTCGATGGGTACAGACATGTGTGGGGCAATGAGCACACTAGAATAGGAAAAAGTAGTAGGAAAGGCAACGTGCACCACAAATGTTCCATGTAGAAGCATTCAAGAAGATATGTGGAATCCTGAACAGAGTTCACCAGGTGAGACGAACTGATTGGGACCTATGCGTGCTAGCGATTCGATGGGCCTACAGGGCCATGTGCAAAAACCTGAGCATGGAGATGATTCTGAAACTGAAGAGCAAGGTCGAGACCATAATTTTGGAGGAAAGGAATCCTCACGCAATAGCTCCCACAGTTGGGACAGTAAGCGAGGACCAGGACAAAGGAATTAGGCAACTACGCGAGGACGAACATATGAAAATTCAGGAAGCCATTCATTGAGGGAACCATAAACTTCACAAACTCGAAGAAGATCAGGTACGGCTAAGGAAGAAAAGCATGTTAATGGATGCGGAGATCAAAAAACTGGAAAACGAGATCACGCAAGCATGTCACATTGATAAAACTAAGAATGAAAAGACCAAATACTACTACATTAAAAGATTGTCATCGAGCATTTGTGACTCTGCTACCATGGCTGCGACTGCACCTTACTAGACAAAGAAACCAAGTGAGCGCATTGCATAAGGAAGAACTCGTGGCTCTAACTATCACTAGGGTAATTGAGGAGTGCCCGCAAACTAGGCTGGAAGGTGAATTGAAGCCTTGCACAAGTGTTGCAACCACCTGACTAGCCGTAGGGAGTACAATCTTAGCGCTCGAGCAGTTGAAAGAGAGTGCAGGACTATAAAAGAGTCCATGGGAGAGTCGCGTGATAAGGAAGTTGCACACAATATTAGTATGTAATAGGGGTCGTGCCCATGCAGAGGGGTCTGCGCTAGCACATGGGTAGGCTGGGAGGTGATCGTTGGTGTCACTGTTCAGGACAAGATGTTCAATTTAAGGCAAGATCGTCGTACCAGCAGAGTTACTCAAGACGAGTCATGACGATTTTGTTTGGGGGCTGTTGGGCATGGGATCCCCAGCAACAGGTTTTGGGGCTTAAAGCCCAAGTTTTGGTCAAAGATGGTGTAGAACTCCATGGAGTACGGGCATAGAGCGAAAATTGTATAATCGAGTCATAGGGTTGTCCACCCTAAGAGTTGTAATTTAATGTAAAGATGTGTCAGCCTACCCATGGTCTGCAGACCATGAGATTGTATAAATAGAGCGAGGCTCTAAGTGTAAAGATAGTTAAGCTTAGAAAAGAATATATAGGATAGCGAAGGCATGGTTCAAGGTGAAGAGTGAGATCTGAAGTGTACTGGGTTGTAGTAGTAGGTAGAGGCTCTGCAGCTGAGTGTGCAAAGGCCTATTAGAGTCCACAGCTAAGTGTGCGGACCCTTGCAGCTAAGTGCGCAAAGCGGAGTTGGGTCTGTACTTGGGATTAAAAGATAATGAAGAGAAGTTTACTCTGTGCATCTGTTCTTGAATTTGTATTTTGATGTTATGCATTACTTTTACTCTGTTTATCTACTGCACACACTTGATGAATAATTGTATGAATGTTTATATGTGAATTTAATCTAAGTAATCAGCTAACAGAGACTAATTAAGGAAGACTTGGGTAAATAACACGGGCCACGCTGCGGCTAGACCTGCGTGAAGACAGTATCATAGGGCGCGGGGTGCCCGTAGGTGCGTGTAGCATAGTAAGTGCGAACGTTGGACCGTGTTCCAATCACCTCATATTAGACATCCATAGGGAGCAAAACCTGGTTCTAGCACCCTCCCATACTACTTCGGGTGAGACCTCAATCCACGCTCCGCAGACTATTGCCAAAAGGGACAGTAGTACCAGGATTTGCTTGGCTAAATCACTTCCGAACTTGGGTCAGGTCCCACTAAGCCAACAGAATTTCATTATAGATTCCTCAGAATTTGTACATATATATGTAACAAGTAACAGTCTTCTGAATGATTTTCGCCTCTAGTCTTACACATTTCACACCATAAACTAGATCCTACATTCAAGGGATTCGGTTCCCCACTGGTCATGTAATTTCTAAAGATAGGGCATTGTTCTTTAGAATGGCTCTTCGATCTACACTTCGTACACCATAGTTCTTCTCTAACTTATTTGATTTTATTCATGTCTTGTATCTATAGGGTTAGGTACGCTAGTTGATTATAAATTTGTTGAATGCATGCATTAGTATCTCCTATAGGCGAAGCTTCCAATTTCATCACAATTTTTAGAGCATGAACTTGACTTTCTATCTTTTTTTTGCATCAATGGAAATCTGATATACAATAGAAACACAATTATAAACCATTCTTGATGTTGTTGTAGAGCTATGTCAAAGCTTACTTGATCCAATAACACCTTAAATCTCTGATCAAACTCCCAAATAGACTCAGTAGATTCTTGTTTGATTTTTTTCAACTCGGTGATGCACCGCGACTCAGACTTTGGCTTCTTACACTCTTTTATCAATGTTGTTTTAGTATCTGCAAATGCTATGTTCTAATTATAGGAATACTTCATATACCATGTCAATTCTCTATCTCAGAACATCGTAACGAACTGTGCTTTATTTATATTCTCATTGTTGATCTCCTTCGTTGTCCATACAGCTTCACATAAAAACCAAAACTATTACAAATCCCCCAATCCATTTCCTTTGAAAACAGGTAGCTTAATATTGTCAGTCATACTTCTTCTTGGAGGGGAAGGGGGACTTGTAACGGGAGAGGTATGCAGGGTAGGAGGGGTAGGAGGAGGGGATGGGTGGGGGGGTGGGGGGGGTGGGGAAGGAGGTGGGGAGGGGCAGGGGAAAAGCCAAAAAAACCCTATCTATTACTATATTCTGGCTTCTGCAAACTCTTAGGCTAGGAGGGTGAATACTGCAAAGTTACCTAGGGGTTCTGAGGGTGGATTTATTCTCTTTCACTTTCATATTCACTTAAAAGAGGACTATAATCAGTCTCTACAAATTTCTTTAGGTCTTGTCCACGAGATTCTTTTTTGGTGTCTACTCTATATCTCTTTCCACTTCACGTTACTCCGATCTCTTGCTTAGATTTATTCTCTCTTCTTCCAAACAAAAGTAAACTAGCAATCTGATTTCATCCATAAAACTCCCTTTTCACACAAAAGCATCTTAATCCAAAGTTTCATAGATTTTAACTACTTACCTCGCGTTCCTTTTAAGAATCATCATTATGCTTTGTTGTAGGACACAATCAAGTCTATAGTGAACTCAATAATGAATCCTCCCAAGATGTTATCAATCCAGAAATCGATAGCCCTTGAAATCCTATTTTTAGTGTTCTTGATTCGTTATATGAGTTCAGGGGTCCACACTGTAGGTTCTTCACCTTTAAAACAACTCTTCCTTTCGGTCAACCTCGATATCCACTCGTACATGTCGATAGGAAATGAAGCGAATAAAATCTCATATTGAACTGTAAAATATAATTCTCTAACCAAGCTTTGAATATCAAACGGGGGCTTTTATTCTCTTGATCTGCAAGATCTCTCTCTTTTAGTTCTATCCAATCTTATCTCCTTCTTCGACAGGTACCAATCTACATCTCCTTCAAACATATCCCAATATCGGAAATAGAACCATTTTTTGGCATAGTTTGGGATGACCTAAGTTCAATTTATACTATGCACCAACAAAACCCTCAATCACTGGCCCTTTCGGAAATGACCTGCAAGAAGATCGCAGTCTCACCCAAAGTGAGTATGGGAGGATGCACAACTAGGTTTCTATAGCCTTGAGGGATTGGGAGATGTGGTATTATTATGTTATATTATTCTTAGTACTTATAAATCACTTCTCCACATTATATTAATCACTTAAACATGCCATATAACCCATCACTGTGTTGAAGCAAAATGCAACTGCAATAACTGCTACTTTACAATATATAATAAGATTATATACACATCAAAACACAAATTTAGCATTGTTCACCCAAGTGTAGGGCTATGTCCACAAGAAATGTTGCTTAATATAATAAATCTTTGAACAACAGACAGTTCTTGGCCTACACACTAAGCTACAACTTGTCTGCAAACTCAGTTGCAGACTTAGGCCTCTGAGCACTCAGCTACAAAGCCTCGCCTTCTCTACCAAATTACAGATCACAATAATTTTCTATAACATTGATCTCGATCAATTCAATTGATTTCTCTTTTTATTATTTTAACTTATATATACTATTACATTGTAGGGTTACATCATCAAAATTCCATGGTCCAAATACCATGGACTCCCTAAAACAAGCAACTATGGTCCCAAAACCATTGATCCCTTACAAAATCGCACATTTTCACAAAAAGGAGGGGCCTTGACCTGCCCTTATTACATTGTGTGGTATATTCAAAATGCTCAACTATGTGGTCCACTTCGTTCTTCACTATGCGGTCCACTTCATGCTCAATTGCACGCTCTGCCCCACAAAATGCAGAGTCTTAATTGCCAAAATCTAGGCCAAGTTTGGCTATGACCAATAGGCATAGGGTTCACTTCTCAAGTCTATGATATTTTTGTTCTCTTACTTCACAAGGTTTATTATCATATCATATGACTTACTCTATTTTACATTTAATTCCCATGATCCTATTGTACATAAGTGGGAATTGAGATCAAATCAATGCTTTGCTTTTAAACGAAGAATTTATTCCACAAATTCAAATTTCATGCACTTGACTTGTTTATGCTTCTTTTACAACAGGATTGGATTATGAACAATGGGAAAATAATTATTATATCAGTTTCGTTGCTGGTGCTACAAATGGAAGTTATTTGGTTGTTATGTGCAAGGGTAGGCTAAGCATTTCTTATTTGGGTTAGGTCATTATTTTGTGCTATTGATTTTCACTTTTGTCATGTTGTATGATATGTCCATAAATTTTAGGAAAATAATACTTTTTTGGTGCTTATGTCCAAGGGTAGGCTAATAATTTCTCATTTGGGTTGGGTTATTATTATTTGCTATATATTTCTATTTTTGGATGTACTATGATCTGTGCATTTTAAGGAACATAATATTTTGTGTCATTGGTCATGTCTAGGTGGTGACTAGTTCTATTATTATGTAACTAATCACAATATAAGCTTAAGGTTAGGGTTTATGCATATTATTGTCATAAATAAGGGTATCCCTTGTTTTATGTATCTCTTTATGCTTATCAATATAGCAACCAGCTTCTTCTTGTTACCCATGGAGATATATTCCTTCATTTTTTCAGACCACCAAGTGTTATTCAACTGTCTAGTGTGCAAGTGTCCCCACTATTACTTTTTATATTTTCTTTTCCCACTTTCTGAAAGTTTTGTCCCATTTTGTATACATGGATGCAAGAAATGGAATCCAAATTTCAATTGAGGTTTGTTGGTTCTTTTTTTAAGAGAAAATTTAAATAGAAGATAAAATGGCAAAAAGTTAATTTTAGTGTGTAACTAGGGCTAAGTTTCAAGAATTCTTCAAAATTATTTGTAGACAAAATCAAAGAGACGTTATGGATGAAATTCAATGGAAAACAACTCATGCATTGTGCAGACCTTGAGTTGTTTCTTGAGCGCAGTGGTATGGGGTTTTTCTTACAGATGAGGAAGTGTCATGTGGTTTGAAATGAAGATCTGCAAGATGGATATGAAGTATCCATGATCTAATGGGATGTGGATTTCCATTGAAGAGGACAAATAAAAAGAGATACTTCATCGGCCATAAAGTTGAGGAATAAAGAGAGGAGCTTTGGAATTCCTAATTCTGCAATAGAAAACTATTGCATGCATTCAGATGGTGGTGTTATATTTACTTGAGGCGAAGACCAACCTCACTTACGGTTATTTTTGTGTTTCTAGGTTTAGCTTAAAGTTGACCTAGTCACAAGGTTAAATTAGTGATCATAGTGGGCCCATATCCCATATTGAAGAAACTAACCTACCCCTTGATCATCTTGATCATATTGAAGAAACATCATTTTGACCATTTATTCAAGTGACTTATTCTTTAAGACTACAATTAATATATCAAGTGGTTTTCTCTCTTTTGATGGTCATTGATGTGAATCTCTATCTTGAGCATTATTATGGTCATGGGTATGGCTCTTTCTCTCTCACTCTACGATGTACTTGTGCTCTTTGATCATGTACTTGTGCCAATTTCTCATTGTGGGTTTGGGCTGACATCATATCCTATACACCTTAAGGTAGAGATAGTAATGGCTCTTGAGGAGGAATTAAAAATTAGTGTTCAAGAAGAAAATGTTGGGAACATTACAACTATGCAAGAAGTAATAGATTTGATAGAAAGTCTCGCCTCTACATCTTATGTTGTTATGTCTTGAATGGTGCACGCATGTTCCTTAAATGATGTCCAAGTGCACAATTGTTTGTCATCGTGGTTGTTTTGTGGATCTAGTGTGGAATGAGTTCAGCCATGCCTAATGAATAATCCATTGTTTCTTTGAACATATTAATAATGAAGAACATTTCGAATTTGTCTAGGTTATTGATGGTTTTATTTCCACATATGGTTTTTCTTATTATTGCTACTCTTTTCAAAGAAAATAGTGAAGTGAAATTTAATGCTTAAATCTAGTGGCAATGATATTATTTTTACTGTAGTTACCATCAATCCTTTTTTAATATTAAATTCTAGTATGTATATGTGTTGAAAGTGAGTGCTTCACTAATGGTCCAACCAGGGTTTTTGGTGTGGACTCATATTTACAATTACAAAGGCATAGGTTACATTTCTTTCAATTTTTTATATGGAAATAGAACTGATTTACATTTATTATATAATCAAGATCTTGAATGATAAATGTTGGCTGGATCAAAGTCTCTAGCAATTATTTGTGCTAAACTATGACAACTATTCTTGCTACACTAAACTAGTGTAGATTGATGTTAACTCTAGATTTATTAGAGACCAAAAGGGATAAAAATTAAAACATCAAGATGAAAAAATAGTGTGCACCTCATCAAGCATAGCACAAGTTTTTCCTTATTTATTTGAATCTCTCGTCTTTCTGCCATACTGATCTCAATATCATCGGAGGTATTACGTTCTTACACTGAATTTAAAAAAGTTTCACTTGTATCTTTTATACCATTCTTTATGCCAGTTTTTTAGAAGTATTCTCTTTGTCAATGATAGTACCAAATATTGTTTGTGATTTATGATGTTTCGCTAACTCAAACTTTCCGAACTTGCTAATATTCACGACTTCATCAAGCAAATCCTAGGCTGCTTTAAGAAATTTGTAGCCTCATAGAACATTAGGGAACACAGTTACTCTTAGACTGGAATATAATTGTTTGCTAACTCCAAGATAGTGAAGATAACTTGAAAACCCACCTTCCATCATCCCATATCTAGTATCCCTATTAATTCTAATTGATTTGTCTTCTAAAACCATTTGGGTAATGCCTGGGCAATTTATATCCAACTTAGTGGATTGATTTTGAAAAGGTGGAAATTGAATATTTGATGCACGTTTTGGAAAAATGACACAAAGAAATCCGCTAACTCTGTCTAGTGGTAGTTGTTGGCATATCTAACTGCAAATGTTGTCCACTAGGAAGAATTCCTAATTGTTCTTCTTCAATAGAGGACATGGGTGGGGGCCTCATTGATACCTATGGTCTCTCAGCAATTGGAATATTATCCAGACTAAAAGAATTGTCTAATTGTCCACACAAGGATTGGTTACTTGATGATCCATCTATTGTCTATAGGAATGTTAGCTCATTTCATCAAACCTTCCAAGAATTATAAGCATGGGTTTCAAGGTGTGATGTGACTGGAATTGAAGTGAAACTTTGTTGTTCTATAGGAGAATTTTTGATAGCCCCAACAGAGGAGCGTTGGGAGGGATAAGTGGTTGGAACTGTGATTCCTATGAAATGATGTTGTTGTTTCCCTTTTCCAACAAAATTATGAGTTGCTAATTATATTTTTGTTGTATTGTTAACAAGTACCATGTTCCCGTTTGGAAATGAATTTGTATAACCTACAATACCCTGGTTCCTTAAATAAAGAGTCTTCATGGTGTCAATTTGGATACTTGAACCTGGAAAATATGTATACATGCTTCCCTCTCTAATGTTTGATCCAAATGAACTTGTCTATATAGATATTATTCTTATTTTTAATGATTTTTTGCGTCCTCCATGCCAAATGATCTCAGTTTTGGTTTAATTTTCACTTTCTATGCCCCGTGATCTATTATGTGAATCTGCTAAGAGACACATATTTCATCTCCCATTCCTAGAGATGTATCTCCCAATCCTAGGGGATGCATTACACATCTCAACTCCAGGGAGGTGACCCCATCTAAACTCGAGGAACATCCCCTTGAAATAATCCAAAATTATAATTTATACAGTCTAATCCCATGAATATTATTCTAACTTTTAAGGTTTGTTCTGCGGCCTCGATGCCCAATGATCTGAGCTTTGGTTTGATTTTCACTTTCCATGCCTTATTATCTATTGCATGAATCAATATAGGAATATATCCCAAGAGTTTTACTTACATATTTTATCACCAAGTAGCTAATATGGAGGTTTAGTCTATATATTTTAAGTCTTGTGGACATACAAAAGTCAGGTCTGTCCTTTACATTACCTCGCAACTTGCTACATTGCTCCAACATGTGTCTAGTCCAAAGTATATAGAGCATGCCTGCTAAATTTCCTTAAGATTTGTCTAGTGTTAAAATTTATACTGTATACCTACTTATTATAGAGCACATACCTATTATTTCAAGATTCTTACTTTCACAATTGGGAAAACTTACCCCAAATTTCAGTAGAGCCCTTTAAACAAAAAAGTGTTGTTGTTCACCCATGGGCTTTGGATTGACAGTGAATAGGTTCATTGTTAAGGCACTTCTTGCAATATGTCACCAGTTCAAATACCTCGTGGGTCTAGGAAGTGTTTTGTTCAATGATTAAAATTTTGGTTTTACAAATCATATTACAAGCTTTATGTAAAATGTTTTTACTATTTTACATTAATCAGATGTTTTCTTTTTTCCCATTAATGCTTTAAAAGGTTCTCATTATGTAACCTATATTATGTGGGGAAGAATCTATAAAAGTTCAAAAGGAATTAACTCAAGAACCAGTGAATAGACACCTGATATACTTGTTGGTAAAATATGCATTCTAATTTTTCAGCAAGGCTTCTGAAACAGAGGATCCCTATTTGGATCATGGATCTTCTTCACTATCATTGAAGACTTGGATGACATGGATGCTCAACAAGCCTTGCATTAATAGATTATTTTTGAACACGAGAAGGTTTGGATTAGAAAATCAAATAGCCTACATGTCATTTTGGAATTTTTTCTAGTTACTGAATATATTTTGTGATCAAAAAATTGATGTGAGTGAGACTCTGAATTGTATATGCCCTGCAAAAGATGAACCTTATTGTTATCTTTATTTAAGAGTTTGACATGGTTACAAGAATATTTTTGGCTAAAAGAAACTCTATGGGAATCTGGAAATATGATTTCTAATCTTCTAAGTTCTGTTATTGACTTCAATGTTTTATCCTTTCCTTAACTAAATTTCTCACATCCCTTTTTAGTTTTTTTGTTGTTACTTTCAGATTGACCCTATGCTTAGGGTACTTGCAAGTTTGGGTTTTATGAGTTCTTTAAGAAGTACTACTTAGACATTGCAGGGCCTTAGTATACTGCTAACTACAAGGCATTAGTCTACTTGGCAGGATCTGCATCTATAGAATTTATTGTTGATATTTTCCTTTGTCCTTTTGAGGTCTTGAAAATTAGAGTACAAACACAACCTGGCTTTGCTTGATGGGTTTCCAAAGTTTGTTAGATCAAAAGGAGTTCTTGGGTGAGTTTTTCTCCCTTTCTTACATACTTTCTATCAGTTTTGAATAAACTTTCATGTAATGCTCATTAAACTTGATTTTTTTTCCTCAATGATTACAGTATGTACAAAGGTATTGGTATACTTTGGGGATGCCAAATTCCTTGTAAGTATCAAATCTTCACAGTTCCTTTCATCATTATATATATTGGTATAAGATAGGTGTTTATATTGAAGCTTTCTATAGATTATTATAATAATATATTCTCCCTAAAGCTATTTTTTCTATGTTTTTAAATATATTAATATATTGGCATACAAGGGATAATTGCATATATTGTGTTTTTTTATAGATAGTATTATGATAATCTATGCTCCTTTGGATAAAAAGTTTTCATTTTAACACGTCTTTAATCTATTTCAATGAACTACATAACTTTGTAATAACTACACCTTTAATTATTTGTATCAAAATATTCACTGAACCAATACTCCAAATCTATTTTATCTAGATCTGTTAGCGTTAAGTTCGTGCACTTTAACAAGATTTTTTGGTGTATCATTGTATCATCATAGATGTTAGTTTAAAATTAGACTCTACTGACATCATTGTAGTGGTAATTTTGTTTATTTGTGCATGACAGTATAATACATGTGTTAAGTGCTAATAATTTTATGTTGGTATTTGCTTTATAGGCATGCCCCTTTCCTCAGTTTGGAGTAGGTTTATAGGATACCCACTAATTAGCACTACAAATGATCATAAGGAAAAACAACTCTGACCTACTTAGTAAACCTTAAGAAAAGACAAAATCTATAAGAACTTTTTAGAGAGAACCATGTCTAATTTTGTCATCATTCATTTATTCTTTCCCACTGCACATGTACAGTCTCTTCAAAGTTTAGCTGCCATTATCTAATAGATTTTGTGTGCCTTCCACAAAGCTTACTTGTTTCCCTCAATATTATATTTTGAGGACTACTTTTAGTCTTTTTGTAACTATTTTCAAGATTATTTTGTAGGCTCTATTATGAAATATGGCCTATGGCCATCTTCCTAGCTGAATTCAATTTTCACAACACAACTTTTAGAGCCTTAACTTATTGATATGTTCTTCCCTGCACGTTCAAGGATCATCTTTACTATTTCTATAAGAACTATGTCACATTATAAAAGTATATTTTCTCTTATATTTCTACCTTTATGACCTTGCTAATGTGCCTTTGGATTGTATTTCTCTGAAGACATTTGTTCCTCTCCCATTTATTAGTCTATCGTAGTTTAGATTTGTTTCCTGAAAGTTTCCTCTTATTCTCTTACACTTTTAAATGATGCTAGGATCATATTTTACTATTGCTATAAGAACTATGTCAAATTATAAAATTATAATTTCTCTTGTATGTCTACCTTTATGACCTTTCTAATGTGCCTATGGATTGTAGTTCTATGAAGGCATTTGTTCCTCTCCCATTTATTAGGCTATCATAGTTTAGATTTGTTTCCTGAAAGCTTCCTCCTATTCTAACACTTCTAAATGATGCAACATCACATTCTCTTTAACAAGTCATTATGATGTTAAATCTTCTTTTCACGTATAATTGTCTATATGTCTTCTTACTCCTTCATTCCATATCAATGTTTCTGAAGTGTTCATTTTTTATACATTCGATTGCATATTGCCGTGTTTTTTTTGTCATAGGAATATACATCTTAGTCCCAGTTTTTTTCTGTCTCTATTTACACTTATTTTCATTAGTCTTCAACATATATGAATGTATAAAAGGTAAACTTTATCTTCCCAAACCGAATGTGGCATTTTTGGTTGATGAGTTTTGAGCACCAAATAGTTTGGCATTGCACAATAGATTTTACTCTACTTCTTTTAACACAACTTCTTTTTTCTTTCTAGTTTGTGATCCATGGGGTCCAAATGTAACTCTACACTTGGTAGGTCTCAGAATTCACTCCATGTCTTGGGAGGCATGCCTTGGTCATGTGTGCTACAAGGCATGCTCTAAATCATATCCTCTACAACCAGGTGAATGTTGAAAGTATGTTAGTTATATTTGCATGCCTTGAATAGAGGTTAAGTCTAACTTGTACCTACATCTTGTCTAATTTTTTCTTTACACCATGGCTCCTTTAATTTTGGAGGTATATTTTCTGTTATTTCAAGTGAACTGTCTTTCCTTGGACATTACATCCATCATGCTTTCTTTCTGAATATTATATGAAAACAATGTGCTGGATTCTACTTCTATCCAAATGTCTTATTCCCCTTCCATTATTTTCTTTGTAATTCTCTTATTTCCTTATCATTCAGCACACATCTTTCCTCCCCTCTTCTAGAGCTTTGATTGGATCCAAAAATTATTTCTTCCCTTAATTGCTAGTTGAAGCATTTTTATTGTTCAGTAATACTTCTCCATTTGAGTTGACTTTCTTTACCAAACTTCTTGTTCCTCCACCGTTTATTGATATATTATTTATTTTAATTAAATTCCTCAATCACAACTGATTTTCTTATTCTATTCTCTCTTATCACTTCCTAAGTGTCCTTTACTAGTGCCATGTAATTCCCTTCAAATTCCTCATTTTTTTCTGAGTCTGTTTTTCTTTTGATTTTTTACAGTTCTTTATTTTATGCATTTATCTTCCTCATCCATTCTACTTTCTCATTTTAAAACCATTCAATTTTAAATTCATCATTTGGATCTTACTTTATTTTAATGTTTGACCGCTGTTTGTTTTATGCTTTTATTTTCCTCCTCCATTCCATTTTCTGAATTTAACTCCTACTATTTGGACTTTATCTACACATTTGATATGTAAACAATATGCCTATGGCCTATCCATTTCACCAACACTAATATTCCACTGAATGAAATTAAAATTAGGTATTTGTAATTAAAAGTAGGCTGAGAATGTGTTCAACTATTATTTATCAACTGATTATGTTGCTTAGTTTGAAAATATGACAAAAAAATTTGGCCAGTTGAATGCTAACCTATGGAAAGAAAGTATACTCTGTTTGTTATATGCTTCATTGCTCAGCTACCTACAATCCAAATTTCGCACAACATTCTACAACTCTTTCAGTGGCAAAATGAAGTAAGACTCTGTGGCCCTCTTTCAAACAAAACACTTGATTAACCATTTGCATCTTGCCATCACATTGCAATCAAAAAATAATACAGTGTCTCATTTAAGCACAATATTCTTTGCCTTTGTTAGACCAACACATATCTTTATTTACAACAAAAAGTTATATCTGGCTCTTTCAATGACACATCTATGAATTCATAGTTCAATATTAGTGATATGATGCAATTAATGGATTGCATATCTATATTTACATGCCCAAGAAAATAAAGAGACCCAAATATATGGTTGGAAGGCATTAATTGGTTGAAATTGAGCAAAATAAAAAGTTTGTCTCATCACTACCCAGAATGCATTTATAATGTATTTTGAAGTGAAACAAAGATTTTTAAGGACTTGGTGCATTGATTATATAGGCAATGGACCAACAAACATCAGATGGATGATTAGGTTGTTGTAGGGAGTGCTTACAACACACTGCTGGAGGTGTGCACAGTCTATGTGGATGCCATATCACTACGCAAAATTTTGGTGCATCTTCATAAATTACATTTGGTTTGGGGGATGTATATAGGCTCATGAACGTCCAACTCTAACCTTGAATTTTCCTAGCAGAAAAAAAAAAAAAAACATTTCTAAGAGGAGAGGGGAACAACCTAGGCAAAATGAAAAACACCCTACAATGTTAAATATGCCCAACATTCCACTAGACTCTAGTAAACCAATTTGGAAACCTCCTATGTAAGTGAAACGACTATGAGATGATTGCCATTGATCTTCAATCTCAGAGTATAATGGATGGAGGAAAATAGTGAGTTGTTGAAAATTCATTAAATACTAGTGGGTATTATAGGATGAAACTCTTTAACATAACCATGTGTGCAAATGGCTCTAGCAATACACCATAAATGAAAACAATAATCTCACATAGAGTACATAACATTAAAACACACATATATGGAGAGATATTCTGGCAAACCCAACTGGGTACAAAATTGGGTTGATTGAAGACTTTATTAAGCATGAAATTAATTACAAAAGGATTAGCGTATTAGGGTATAGAATCCCTATAGGGATTATATCCTCTCACTAATACTTTTTCCTGTATTTTGATGGTCACTATAGGAGGTGATAAAATCCATATAATTTCTCCTTGTTTTTTATCATAGAATCTTCCAAATATTCACTACAGTTGCACAAAAAGAGGTCAAAAGCATCAAACTTTTGACTAATAATTTGGGCCCTAGGTACTCATAATAACCATGCACTTTTCAAAATAGTTGCTAATGTAAGATTAAAAAAATTGTGATGTGGATAAAATATCATGATATATGAGCCTTATGAAATATACAATGTGTAGGACCATCATGCCCCTAGCTTAGAATGTTGCACACTCTTGATAAACTACCCTCTCCTCTAATGTTCTAAATCCTTGTCTTGTTATTCCTTGAAAATATCTCTTGCATTTCATACAACATATTTGGTTCTCATTGCTAATAAAATCCATTAGAATCATTTATTATTTTATATTCCTTGGCTTCTTTGTCTTGATTAATTTCCTCTGATAGTATGAATAATATTAGGGGGTTAAATCTCAAGACAATATAATTCATTCCCAACTTTTGCATTAACCTCTTGTAGAGGTGTGTTCTAGAGATGGAACTATGTAATATGGTAGGTGAATGTAGCTCTCTAACCTACAGGTTGGAAGGAAAGGCTTTCCATCTTATTTGGAAACCTTATGTAGCTCCATCCCCTAATAGTCACAACATATTCTCAAAGTGTAAAATGGCCTTCTCTCACCTTTGCTTCCAAATTCGTGCCACTTGTTGGTCTTCAGTCAATATATTATGCGCTATAATGATGGTTTAAGGGTTAGGGTCATCTACCCTAATCCATAGGGGAGAAATCAACTCTTCCCTCAATTTCGCAACTTCATCTTCTCTTGTTTCATCTCATTTCCTCATGCCTTCCAAGAGGCCAAGGCCAAGATTTTTAAATCCCCCACATAGGGGTTAGGATCCCAAGGGGGTGCGTGTGACAATACAAGGTTGTGAAGGTAGAATTCACACAAACTTCCTTTGGCATCCATACTGCAACCCCAACAATATTTGATGAAACATTTGGTAGTTTGGACATGAAATTCTTCGTACTAGCCAAAATGAGAAATATGGTGCCTACACCATCTCCATTTTAGATAAAATATAATACGTCCTTGTTGGTTGTCTGCAACTAGTTAGTTCCAAGAACAAGTTTTCCATGACTACCAAAGAAGCTTCCATATCTGAAATTTGATGGTCCATAGCTACTATCACTCCTCTTAATTTCTCTAATTGTTATTTTAGTTTTCTATTTTCTTTTTTCCAAGTGTTCCCTATTGTTTGTCACTTGGATCATGAGGATCATCATATCCTCTCTAAGTTGATCTATTTCGTTTCCAAATTTTGTACTTCCTCTACTTCCTTTTCTATTGCAATCCTCTTCCATTTATGGGCCTCCATCTTGGCCTTTTCTATTTCCAACATGACATTCTTCTTATAGTATATGGTCCAACAACCTTTAGATTTTACAAAAGATTTTTCGGCGAAGATCACATGAAACATCATTTGTCGACGTGTTTCGAACCAACCAATGTGGTTCATCGTCGGGACAAGTTGAAGAAACAGATCCAGCTTAGCAAGTTAAATAGACAGAGCAGAGCCTCCAATGGCTAAAAAGACCAACAGCTACTTTTGACTAGGTACCGGGATCAAAACCCTTTTTAATAATTTAAGGGAAAAAGTTACCGAGGGGGACCAATCCCTTAAAATAAAAATAATAAAAATAATTTTATGATAATAGTTAGTTAAAAATATTAATAAATAATTGAAATGTTATGTTAAATTAGTAATTAAAAATAATTCATGATAATAGTTAGTTAAAAATAAATAATTAAAAATCATATTTAAAGGAAAAAAAAAAATTACCCTAGGGGGACCAATCCCTTAAAATAAAATAAATAAAAATAATTTTATGATAATAGTTAGTTAAAAATTATTAATAAATAATTAAAATTCTTTTGTTAAATTAGTAATTAAAAATAATTCATGATAATAGTTAGTTAAAAAAAAATAATTAAAAAAAAATAAGTTAAATTAGTATTAGAAGGAATTTAGTTAAACACAGGACCATTCTTATATGAATAAATGAATATAAAAGAAAGAGATAGTTAAAAGTATGAATAAATAAATGAGAAAATTAATATAAGTCAACTTAAAAATAATAAAGTAAGTTAAAATGATAATAATGATAATAATAATAATTATAGTAATAATAAATAAATTAGTTAAAAAAATAAAATAAAATAATAATAATAATAATAATAGACCCGGTTTCCCTTAAGGGCGGGTTGAGACCTGCTTATCTATGTACTGTTTTTAATTTTTGATAATGGAAAAAAAGAGTACCGCCTCAGCCTACAAATAATAATAATAATAATAAATAAATTAGTTGAAAAAAAAAAGGAAGACTAGGTCGAGAGTGCTGGGACCCAACACCGACTGATTTTCCAACCATCATCTCTGTTGAGATTACTCGGCCTCTTTTCAATCTCAAGCGCCTCCCTGAATTTCCGATGATGGAAGTGCGAAACCTTAGCAATAACACTAGCTTCCTCAATACAAACATGATGATTGGTTTTCTCAGCATGCTCAGCTAGAGCGGAAGAATTAGTTCGCCTATGCTTAAGGTCTACTGCATGCTCACTAATCCTTTGATTAATGGAGCGAACAGTTTCCCCAATGTAGGGGGTCCCACAGGAACAGGGGATCAAGTACACACCTTTCATATCTTTAGGGTCGATAGGATCCTTCGCTAATCTGAGGGACATGCGAATGGTGTTCAGGGGCCTAAAGGTCACAGGGACACTATGCGTCTTGAGAATCCTACCAATCTTATCAGTAGTCCCCTGAACATACGGACACCTGGAACTCGCTCCTTCAGTTCTCTTTGAGACAGCGAATTCTTGGAAGCTTTAAGGAAAGCCCTCTGACCCATGAATCTACTATAACCATTCTCAACAAAGATATCAAGGAGATGGGATTTTTCTTTCTCAAAACTCTTATTATTCGAGATCCTTAGGGCCTGAGTAGCAAGGGTATTGAGAACACCCATCTTTTGAGCCGGGAAACAAATGATGTTTCATGTGATCTTCGCCGAAAAATATTTTGTAAACTTGATATGGATCACAAAAGCCTAAACTCAACCTTTAGATTCTCTCTCTTTATCTCTCTCTCTCTCTCTCTCTCTCTCTTTCTTTTTTTTCCTTTTTGATGGTGCAAATTTTCCTCTTCCTGTAGCTCTATTCATTCTACAAGATATTTTTTTTCTCCTATAGGTTTAGGGTTTCCTCTATATTTACTACAATTTTGGAAGATTCCTTCTATTTGGAGATAGAATTGGTCCTAGGCCTATGCCACCTTTCAAATTGAGACTCGTACTTCGTTATTTGTGTCATTTTCTTGGTATTAGGGGGTTTCCACCATCTTCACTAGTGTGGCTACAATCTTCTTTTCAGTTACCTCTAGGTTAATCTTTGTTGGGTTGTGTTATATTCTTTCCACAACTAGCCCACATAGTTAACTAGGGGATTAGAGGGGGGCCAGAGGCCACCCTTTTGTTGTGTCGACTGCGTAGCAGGGGGGGGTCACAGGGGGTTTGAGGGGTGTAGGTAACCCCCCTCTATGGGGTCTGGGACAGCGTCCCAAATTTTTTTTTTTGGACCCTATATTAGGTTGGGCAGACCTACCTATGGTTTTGTGCATGATTTTCGCACATGGTTTTGGACGCGATGGTTTTCAGTCCATGGTATTGGATGCTTCAACATGTATAAATATGTATTGTAACATTGAAAGGAACATAATGAAAAATCAAATTGGTAGCCCCCATTTTGGGATCCAGGGGAAAATCTCTATGTATATGTGTTTTATGTGTTATGCTCTCGTATTGTTTATTTTCTGTGTTTTAGAATTCGTATGCAGGTAATTTCTGTACGGGGTTAAAACCTACATTTGGTATCAGAGGTGTTTTGGCTTCAAGGGGACACCTTTGTTGCTGAGGGGTTTTGCTCGGGCCTATGGTAGGCCCTATTCAGTGAGAGATCTGCAAGATCGATTCTAGTGGTGAAAGAAGATGGCAAGCAGTGGAAAGATAAAGATTGAGAAATTTAATGGCTAGAGCTTTGAGTTGTGGAAACTCAAGATGGAGGATCTGTTGGTGGATAAATATGAGTGAATCACGGTAGATTTGAGTACTAAACCAATGAGAGTGTCTGATGAAGAATGGAAGAAGTTGGATCGGAAGACAAAGAGTACAATACGATTGTGTGTCTCAGATTTAGTATTGTTGAATGTATCAGGGGAAGCTACGGTGAAGGCTTTGTGGGACAAGTTAGGGACTTTATACCAATCTAAGTCTCTGGTGAATAAATTGTTCCTACGGAAAAAGTTGTATAACATGAGGACGAAAGATGGAGACTCAGTAACAGAGCATCTGAACGCATTTAATATTGTGTTAAGTCAATTATTATCTATTGATATTTAAATTTTAGATGAAGATAAGTGCATCAATTTGTTGTTTTCTCTACCAGATTCGTGGGATATTCTAGTTATTGCAATAGGTAGCAATGCAACTACTTTGTAGTTTGATGAAATAGTCTCATCCTTGTTGACATAGGAGATGATACAGAAAAATATGGAGAGCTAGAATGGTGATGCCTTGTCTGTACGAGGACGGTCCCAGAATAGAAACAAAAATAAGTCATTGAGTGGGAGATCTAAATCTAGAGGGAGATCTAAATCTCTAGGAAAACCTATAAAGGTGGTTTGTTGGAAATGAGGAAAGGAAGGGCACTACAAAAGGGACTGTAAATCTAAAGCCCCTGACAAATGAAAGGGATCTGATCATGCTCCTTCTGCAGAGGTGAAAACCACCTCAGATGAAGGTGGGGATGTGTACTTGGCTTCTTCAATTACACATGTAGATCATGAGGCATGGTTGATTGAATCATGTGCATCCTTTCACTTCACTCCCCATAGAGAGTGGTTCTACGAGTATGAGAAATATGATGGTGGTGATGTCTTCTTGGGGGATGACAAGAAGGCTACATTGGTTGGTCACGAAAAAGTAAAGTCGAAGTTGCAAGGTGGAAGGGTTAGAACACTTCCGGGTGTTTTGCATATTCTTGCATTGGCTAGAAATCTAATTTCTGTAAGCAAGCTGGATGATGCAGGTGTAAAAACAATGTTCGAGAAGGATACCTGCAAGATGGCTCAGGGAGCACTGGTATTGATATGGGGAGTTCGGATTGGAACTCTGTACAAGCTGCAAGTTAGCACTATTGTTGATGGGTGCAATAGTTCTGTAGTTCCTGAAAGAGGAGCAGAAAATCTAGTGGTCTTTGGAAAGAAGACCATGTTGTGGCATCAAAGGCTTGGACACATTAGAGAGAAGGGCCATCGAATACTTCATGGTAAAGGTATGGTAGAAGGTATGAGTATAGCTCTCTGGATTTTGATTTCTATGAAAATTGTGTATATGGGAAGTAGAATTGGGTGAGTTTCCCCTTTGGTGGTAAGAGGGCGAAATAGATATTAGAGCTTGTACACAGTGATGTGTTTGGACTTGTGAAGGTTCCATCATTGGGTAATTTTGTGTACTATGTATCATTTATAGATTAATTCTCAATTAATACATGGATATATTTCCTTAAGAAGAAATATGAAGTCTTTGACAGGTTTAAAGAATTTAAGGCTCTGGTGGAAAACTAGATAGAGAAGAAGATAAAGGTGTTGAGGATAGATAACGGTGGAGAATTTTGCAGTAAGGAATTTGAAGAATTCTGTAAGAAGTGTGGTATAGCAAGGTAGAAGACTACTCCATACACACCTGAGTGAAATGGAGTTGCAGAAATAATGAAGAAGACGTTGATGGAAAGGGCAAGAAGCATGCTCAGTGGTGATGGGTTAGGATAGGAATTCTGGGCAAAGGCAATGGAGACAACATGTTACCTAGTCAACATATCACCTTCATCAGTGTTGGAGGATAAGACTCCCTAAGAGGTATGGACTGGTAAGAAACCTTCTCTTTCACATCTGAGGGTATTTGTATGTGATGCATATGTACATGTTCCAAAGGAGAAAAGAACCAAGCTAGATAGTAAATATGGAAATTGCATCTTTATTGGGTATAAGGATGGTTTAAAGGGTTATAAGCTTTAGAACCGAGTAATAAGGAAGGTTATGTATAGCTGAGATGTGGTGTTCAGAGAGGTGAAAAATGTTATTAAACATGAATTCCAACCAAAGGAAACTGAGAAGATATAGTTTGAGCTTAAGGATGAAGAATCAGACTCTACAGTAGAGGAGGAATTAGAAGACGAAGAGCCATAAACTCCGGGTGTGAGAAGATCAATTCGAGAAAGAAGGCAGCTAGAAAGGTATAATCCATCTACTTTCTGTTCAAATTATTTTGATGATGATCCCAAAACTATGAAGGAAATAGTAGATTCATAGGATGGAAAACTCTGGAAAGAGACCGTGGTTGATGAAATGGCATCTTTGCACAAAAAAGAGGCTTGGGATCCATTGGAGTTGTTGGCTGGAAGGAAACCCATTGGTAGCAAATGGGTGTTCAAGAAGAAGACAAATGCAGAAGGAAAGGTGGAGAAATACAAAGCTCGATTGGTAGCAAAATGTTATTCCCAAGTGTCAGAGATTGATTTTGGTGATATGTTTTCTCCTGTTGCCAAGGTAACTTCTATTATATTACTTTTATCTGTTGTTGCTGCTTTTTATTTTGAGGTAAAACAGATGGATGTGAAGATGACATTTCTTCACAGGGATCTTGAAGAGGAGATCTACATGAAGCAAGCTGAAGGTTTTGCGGGGAAGGGTAAGAAAGAAATGGTATGCAAGTTAAAGAAGTCTCTATATGGGTTAAAACAGTCACCAAGGATGTGGTATCCGAAATTTGATACATTTATATGGGGACTTGGCTTCACCAGAAGAAAAGCAGATCACTGTGTGTATTTTAAATTAATTGGTGACCATGTTATTTATCTGGTCTTGTATGTGGATGATATGTTGCTGGTTGGAAATGACAAAGCAATTATGCAGGATTTGAAGACCCAATTGTCCTCCAAATTTGACATGAAAGATATTGGTGCTGCAAACTATATTTTGGGCATGGAAATTAAAAGAGATTGGGAAAAGAGGAAGCTCTGGTTAAACCAGAGGAAGTATGTTGAGAAAATATTGTAGAGGTTTAATATGCAAGATGGTAAACCGGTGAAGGTTTCTATTCCTGTAGGTGTGAGGTTATCTGCTGAACAGTGTCCCAAGACACAAGAAGAGGAAGAGGACATGTCCCATGCTCCATATGCAAGTGTAATCGGTAGCCTGATGTATGCAATGGTCTGTACTAGACCAGACATTTCACATGTAGTGGGAGTATTGAGCAGGTTTATGTCAAAACTAGAGAAGGAGCACTAGACAACAGTGAAGCGGGTTTTCAGGTATTTTCTTGGCACTAGTAGTTATGGTTTGTGCTACCAAGGATGATCAGGATTGGACAGAGTGTGAGATATTCGTGGCTTTGTTGATGCATATTGGTTGGAGATCTAGATCAGAGAAGATCTACAAGTGAGTATGTGTTTAACCTATTTGGAGGTGCAGTCAATTGGATGAGTAAGAAACAATCTATAGTGGCACCATCAACAATAGAGGCAGAATACATGGCAGCCACTCATGCAAGCATTGAAGCAGTTTGGTTGCAGAGATTGTGTTCAAGTATGGGGTTAGTAAAAGGAGCTATAAGGATAGACTATGATAGCCAAAGTGCAATTTTCTTGGCAAAGAACCCTGCATAACATTCAAAGACAAAGCACATTGATGTTTAGTATCACTTTGTGAGGGATATGATAGAAGACGAAAAGGTGTTGTTGGTAAAGGTGGACACTTTGAAGAATACTGCAGATGCATTGCCAAAATCTGTGACCTTTGAGAATTTCTCTTGGTGTAGAGAAACAATGGGCATTATAGGGCTGGATAAATGACTAAGCTCTCTTGTGGCCCCCTATGGAAGGAAAACAACAAGAGGGAGAATGTTGGGTTGTGTTATATTCTTTCCACAACTAGCCCACTTAGTTAACCAGGATGTTATGGGGGGGCAGAGCCCCCCCTTTGTTGCGCCGATTGCGTAGCGGGGGGTCACAAGGGGGTTTGAGGGGTGTAGGTAACCCCCCTCTATGGGGTCCAGGGTAGCGCCCTAGGAAATTTTGTTTTTGGACCCTATATTAGGTTGGACAGACCTACCTATGGTTTTGTGCATGATTTTCACACATGGTTTTGCACGCGATGGTTTTCAGTCCATGGTTTTAGACGCGATGGTTTTCAGTCCATGGTTTTGGATGTGATGGTTTTCAGTCCATGGTATTGGATGCTTCAGCATGTATAAATATGTATTGTAACATTGAAAGGAACATAATGAAAAATCAAGTTGGTAGTCTCGGTTTTGGGATTCAGGGGAAATCTCTGTGTATATGTGTTATGATCTCGCATTGTTTATTTTCTATGTTTTAGAATTCGTATGCAGGTGATTTTTGTACAGTGTTAAAACCTACAATCTTCTCCCTTGTTTTGCTTAAAATACCTAGAGTTGGTGGCTACTTTTTATGTTCCTTTCTTGATAGTTGTGAGCCCTAGATATTTTAAGGCTTCTTGGGTCTCTGAGAATCCCTATTTATCCATATCTATGAACCCAATATATGGAATAAGATGTTCCAAGTTATCCAAGGCATCATAAACAATCAATTTAATAAGCCCATGATGGGCCAAAGACTCATGTTTTCCACTTTTCACCTTACAATTCATCTCATTTAATGATTTTAAAAGGAAGTAAAAAATGTGTATATTTTGAGATGGTTGTAGTGATAATAGTGTCTACGTTGATATAGTAGTCTCAACTAATATGCATATATCACACTAAATCTCCCATCATAAGAGATGCATTTTAGTATGTAGTATGTAACTTCATTCCAAGGAGATGGAATCTTTCTTTTGAATCCATATTTATCCTCTATAAATTCCTTAATATCCAAGAAAAAATATTATTTTTAGAAAGAGTGGCACCTTCCCTCTCCTCCTTATCCCATGGTAAGACTTGAGGGATGCATGTGATTCTATCAATTGTCTCTTTATGATACAAATCACTAATCCTCTCACTGCAATCACATACTCTTTCCCCTTGTACTTATGAAAGTTAGTTCTGAAATTTGAGGAAAATTTAAGGGCCACATCATCATCATCATAAACTCTTCTAAAAATACCTCAGCCATCGACTTCTCTAAAAAATGTTTACAAACCTAATATTCTGATAAAATCTAGAGCGTTTGTGGGCTCTCTTCCATTAAACCCTACCCGCATTCTATAGAAGAGCACATAGAAGGTTGTTTTTGGAAAGAAATGGGGTTATCCTATTGTTTTATATTTATTTTTCCTTTCCTTATAAACTTAAGTTTAACATACTATACTTATGTTCATGGAAATCCTTATTAGAAGGGTTCCAAATTTTGAACAATAAACATATGCATTCTAGCAACAACTGTAGTAGAAGAATTTGAAAAAAAGTCAAAGAAGAGGGAAAACAAAAGAAAATGGCTTTCCATTGTTGTGTTTTTCTTCTATTGAGCTTATTTTTCTTCCTGTCTAGAGTTTATTGTAGATCATTGCAATCTTATAGTCGTTCATGTTGCTAATCCTGTAGAAAGAATTATTCTTCTTGTAGAAAATTCACGAGAAGAAGTGAAATGGCATGTAGGCATGGTTGAGAAAAAATGGTGGTGAAAATGAGATGGATCAACACTAGGAATATAATCATAACCTTTAGTCATGTCTTGTATTTAGTTTTCCTTGCACTTTATTTAATGATCTATTTGATTAAACTCTATTTTTTTTTAATTTATCCCTTGTTATTGATGTGACATTGTGTCACCTTTTTGATGAATATAGTTGGTGTCTCATATGACTATGGTATATCTACCAATTACAAGAGAACATTTATATAATTTCCTCCTGTCACTTCTTACATGTAAGAGATGAGCCCCACTCGGCTCAAGCTAGAGTGCTGAGCTATCCCTTTTTTCCTTGTATATATAAAATTTTATGATTAAAAAAACTTACATACAATTTTGACTCATATGAAACTAAATGACATTGCATAAAATTATTAGTAAAGGGAGGAATAAAAGTACAATGATACCTAGAGGTGTTGGATGAGTGAATAATAGTGTGATTTTTACTACTGTACAATGTTGCATTTTATATGCTAAAGCTGCTACATGACTACCTATAGGGGTTCCTATGGAGGTACATGGTACCATGTAGAAGTTGAGGTACTCCATATTTTGATTTCTTGTGGAGTATGAGTCATGCCTTTAGGATATTACTTTTAAAATATTCAAGGCTTGACTATGAAATTTTCAATGACTTATATCTTTTTCTCAATTGTATAGCCTCCCTGTAGATATAAAAGGAATTTGCATATTTTTCTTGTTGGTGAGAATTTAGGTGGAAGATTTTCTTGAGTGGATAGGGGTTAACGAAAAGTTATTAAAAATGAACAAGTATGAATATGGAATGGAAAGAAAATAGAATGAGATGGAAATGAAAATGAAAAGTAGTAATGATGAGATAGCTATCGTAATGTATGGAATGGAATGGTTTTGCTACAAGGTAATAATAAGTGCTTTGATGACTTTGCAATGATTTTTTTTTAATTTTGTTATATCCTTGTACTTTATATTAATGTGATTTATGCTTCTCTATTGCAAGTTTTTCTTATTGTAGGCTCTTCAATTACTTTCTAGTTTCTTAATATATAAATTTAAAACTATGTATGTAATTATCAATCCCATGTTCATTTGGAACTTGTGAATTGTCATGCACTATATATGTTTAATATAATTGGTTAAGTGCTAAATAAACTGTAGTATTAATTAATTAATTAATTAATTAATTATGAAGTCTAGGTGTTATTTATTTTCTTGTGTATCCTAGTATGCGCTATGGATATTAGCCAAATTGTGTGCTTCCAATTTTAACATATGTTTAGTGGTTACATTTTAGGATCATTGTTTTAATCATTGTATTTTGACATCTTGAATTAATTAATAACGAGAAGCACTCCCAATTAATTTTCTAGACCCCATAGCCAATAGGATTCAAGCATGTAGCTCATTATTCATAATTGCATCATATATGCTCATATTTTTTACTTTTTGGCATGAAAAACAGTCTTTTAGAGGCACATTTTTATGTTGTCACAATAGATCTACATGTTCCATAAGGTGAGAAATCAATCTTTGGCATAGCTGCAAATTTTAGGTTTGATAATTATAGGTCATTTATAGGCTATAAATGTATTAAATTCTCACTTCTAATTTATTATTGAACTGAACATATTGAGAATCTTATGCGTAACTATTTTTCCCTCCGCTTACTCTTCATAACTTCCATAACTGTTAGGTAGGGACCTGCAACTTTGATGGTATTTTGCTTGTTTAGTAAAATATTTTCCAAGACTTTACAATGTTTTATAATTTATTGAAAGTTATAGAATTTACAATTTATAGAATTTCAAGGCATAATTTCTGGTATAATTCTATAATGGGTGCTAGCTCAATGGAAGAGCACCTTCTTTACAAGCAAGAGGTTGGTGGTTCGATTCCATCATGCCTTGATATTCGTATTGAATTATGACAATCATCTTTTGGTGTCAGAGGTTTTTTTGACCATCACCAATGAATGGTGACATTTTTTGACCCTCCAAAATATGAAATGGTGACGGTCAGTAAACACCACCATATATATATGCATCAATAGTGATGACCATGAAAGGTCTATCACCATAAATCAATGTTCATATGAAATAGTGATGGTCACTATTTGTCATTATAATCATTATTCGCGACATACCTTGAATCTCACCATAACACCTATAGTTTTGGATATGCGGCCTTTGGTGACGTTCATCTTTTTGTGACAAAAGCTCTTTTGACCATCACCAATGAGCTTATGGTGACAATTTTCAACCCTCACCAAAATATAAAATGGTGATGGTCAACAAACGTCACCATATATATGCAGAAATAGTGACGGCCTTAAAAGGTCCATCACAATAAATCATTTTTGTTCATATGAAATGGTGATGATCATTATCCGTATCATTATTTATGACGGAAGTTGAATTTCAACACAAAAAATATAGTTTTGGCAATGCCACCTTTGTTGACATTCATTTTTTTGGTAATAGAGGCCAAGGTTCATCACCATTTCTCATATGAAATGGTGACGACCACTATCTGTCATTATAAATCAATATTGGTTATAGGCTTTGAATGTCACCACAACACCTATACTTTTGGCGATGCCACCTTGGTGATGTTCAGTTTTTGGTGATGGAGGCCCTTTTGACCATCATTGATGAGACAATTTTTGACCCTTACCAATGTCATTTTTTCTTGTAGTGAAAGCTAGTATGAGATCTCTGATGTTTTTTCTGGAAAATATTGAGGAATCAGATTACTAGAATTCTAGATCTAGAAATTGTTCACTAGTTTTTAGGACAGTGCATTGTCACATCACTTCCTAGGTCTCCTTTGTAGCTATTTTTGAGATACATGAACATGAAAATTTGCCTCAAGTCATGCAACTGATTTAGAATTGTCTCCACCTCCTAAGGATGCACGTTCCCTTATTGACTTCATACCAAAAATCATAGAAACTTCATATGTGTGCATGTTCAATCTTCCATGGTTTTAATTGCTTGAGTAAACATGCTCAAATTGTCTTGACTTAACATTGATATTGTGACTCTCTTGCCCCTTTCTTGAGTGCCTCTTTCAACTGCTAGGGTTTTTTTTCCTTTTCTTTTTGCAGATTTTGTTTTCACTTTCTTTGTAGATTTCGTTTTTTCTTTGGAAGGTTCTACATTCTCATCTTCATCAATAATTATTGGTTCTTTCAATTTAGGGTTGAATTTATCTTTGAAATCTAACCTCAACTTGTTGGTAGGCCTAGTATGAGGCTTCTTGAAATAATAAACCATATCCTCGATTTTTCGTCTAGTTTCCCTTATTTTCTTACTTGGATGCTTTCCATTCTTATCCTCTAGCTCCATGTGCTTTGATTCCTCACTTTATTTCACCTTATTTCTTTGTCTCTTTGTTTATATTTCATAAAACCTATTTTTTGATTCTCTCAAAAGGTTTTGTGCAGGCTCTGCAATAAGAATTTGATGGCTAGACTCAACCTCTACCTCTAGATTTAGGATTTCAACAGGGGTTTTTCTCTTTCTCTTTCTCTATCTTCTAGGTGCAAGGTTTCTCCATGTTCTTTATCTTAAATTCTCTACGTTCTTAATCAATTAATTGGTGTATAGCATTTTAATCAAACCATGATTGCATATTTCATGAGAAAATAATTCACTTCTAGTTCTAGCCTTAGTGGTCATTTTGAGCAATGGTGTAAAAAATATGGTAGATTCGTCTTACTAAAACCAGCTAAGTGACACAGAAATATCGTGTGATATAAATAAACTTTTGAATACCTTCCTTCACATGTGAAAAACATTTGAACAATGTTGAAATTAGCGAGAAAAGTGATTCCTTGATTTGTGCATTAATTCAAAGAACTTAAGAGTAGTTCGTTTTTGTGCATGGTCAAGTTCCTAAAATTTAGGGTTTTCCGTAAAAATTAAGAGTCCGTGAGGTAGTTAATTGATGTGTTAAAATTGAAATTCAAGTTCTTGATTTTCTAGTGTGATTTAAATTGGGAATTGAAAGCTTAAGTGGAGTTAGCCTCCTAAATTTTAGGAGTAGTCAATTACCTAGTTATGTTGACTTTTGTTAACTAGAAAAGCTCCAGGTCAATTCCTTAATTAGAAATTCACTAATTTTAACCATTTGAATTGGCTTTAAAAGAAGGAATGAAGGGACAAGTTTAATCATTGTTTTGGAGAGCATGATTTGGTGATACCAAATAATAGAAAGCACAAGGTTGTGCGTGGAGCTTGTGAGAGAGGGTGAAAAAGCCTAGGAAAGGCTTGTTGAAATTGGATAAGGATGAATTCCTTGGGTAAGGAAGCAGAGATCACAATTATTGCATAGGTTTCAAACTTAGATTAAGTAGGGAAAACAAGGTTGTTTTCATATTGAAACACCTATATTGTAAGATATATAATGCTCAATTTTCTTCAACAAATTCTCAATAATCAAGTAGGAGGTTTTCCCAGTTGGGTTCCCTATAAAAATTGTGTTGTTTAATTGAGTGATTATGCTTTTATTTCTATCCTTAATTCCGTTGCAAATCGAGTAGAAAAATTACTTGTTTGTAAGAAAATAATTTTTTTTTCAAATTGTTCTTATCAGTAGATCGGAATTTCATGGATTTTCTACATGGTATCAGAACTTGAATAAAATATCACATTCAAGTGCAATGATTCAAAGAAAACATCATTTGAAATAGGCCACAAATCAAAAGGAGCCCTAGCCAAAGATAAGAAGGGTTATTTTGTGTCTTCTTGAGACTATTTTGGGGTCGAGTTCGATTGGGAGTGCAAGTCATGAGCTAGAGAAGAAAGTTTGGGTTGGTTTTATGCATAAGTTTCCATGATATTATCTTTGATTAGGGAATCCAAGGTTCTATTTTTTACAAGAGGGATCGAGCCCTAGTTTAGGGATGGTCTATGCTAAAAAAAGTGTTGTGATGGTAGTGCATGTAGGGATGGTAATTGCACAAGAAGTGAGGAGACTTGGAAGGGAGACAAAAAGGAAATCTAAGCAAGTTGAAGCCTAGTTGGAGGGTTGTAGTAGTTGCTTTAGGTAGCCCTAACTAAGGTTGAGGGCCACAGAAAATATTACACAAACCGAGAAGTACAAAATAAGTTAGAGGTATGTTGAATGATGTGTTCAAGTTGATTTTTTTACTAAGTGGATACTACTAATGTTGGGTAATTGGTTTTTCATTCTAAGTGTAGTGAGGAGGGTTGCTAGTAGGTTTCAAAAGGAGGCATAAGTGAAGATCAAAGAAGGATGTTTGGTCTACTAGGAAAGGTAGTTTTAGAGGCCCTAAGTAGAGTTCTTGTGAAGGACTACAAGACTGTTAGTGGGCAAGTTTTTAGAGAGCTCTCAGGGGAAGTGGTATGGCTTACCAAGGGTTAAGAGTAGATCATTGTCTAGAGGGAGCATCAAACTTCATAGCTTGGAAAGGGAGGATCACAATAGTGTCGGAAGACAATAGGGTGGGAGAGTACATCAAGCAAGTGATAGCACCACATCAAGACCCCCAAAAATTGGCCTAACATAATAAGAATGATATCAAGGTAGACATGATCATTCTAGAAGGGGTCAAAGATCATATAGTGCCTGGCATCCATGAGAATAAGATAACGTATGAGATGTATGATACAGTCTTGAAGTTGTATTAGAGTAATAGTTATAACAAGAATATTTATTTTAAGGAGAATTTGAGGAGTATTCAGATGAGCAAGGATGAGCCCATCATCCCATATTTGTCAAGGTTCACTCAGGTATAAGATGAACTAGGTGGGGTGGGTGAAGTTGTATCCAATCATGATCTTGTGATTTTTTCATCACTTGGACTTCAAAATTCATGGAAAGGGTTCCAAGATGTTGTTAGAGGGAGAGAGAACTTACCAAAGTGGGAAAGTTTTTGGATTTATTACATACAAGAAGAGATCCGAAGAGGACCATAAACGGGAGATCAGTCATGACAGAGAAAGAGGAGAACTATGCTCTGGCAGGTAAGGGTGGCAAGGCTAAGGGAAAGAAGGGCCAAGGAGAGGGTATGTCCAATGAGTAGGGAAAGAAGAAGGATCTAAGTGAGATCAAGTGATTCCATTTCCATGACTTTGGACATTATTCTTCTAAGTTTCCTAGTAAGAAGAAGGGGGCCAAAAAGTATCATGTTGTTGCATCAACAAAAGTAGATGACTTTTCTTCCTAGTTCGAGAAGGATTTATTGTTGATAGTTTGCATGGTAAGCTTAGTAGTAGAAGTATGTGGTATATTGATTCAGGAGCCCGAGGAACATCAAGAGTTTCAGCCACCTAAAGAAGAAGGACATGCAGGTTTAGATTGAGATAAGAGATGATGGTCAATATGTAGCTAGATGAGTTGGCATTGTCATCTTTTAGAGGGAGTCACGAAATTTCGTTCATCTCATAGATGTTCAATGTGTTCTAGGATTGAGGTAGAATCTTGTTTTGATAGCCAACCTTGAGGACAAGGGATATGATATCATCTTTAGCATAGGTAAGGCTTACCTCTGGTACTTAGCTTCTGGATGTAAGAAGAAGATAGGTGTGAGGGTGAAGAATATCAACAAGTTGCAGGTAGAGATAGGTGCAACTTTGAGCAGCAAGGCGGGTAGTGCACAGAGTAGAGAAGTGATGGATGAGCGAGTGCAGTATAGAGCTTGTTGAACCTTAGAATTACCTTCCCCTTGACATTTGTTCTCACCTTTTTCTCTAATTTTCTCATAAGACTACAGATCCAATCAATGATAAATGCTAGGTTTTGTATTAGGAAAGCATTAAAATGATCACCATATTATATTTTCATGTTCTTGCTATTTTAATATATTTTTGCAAATTAGCTATAGAATACGACCTATTCTGCATGTAATTGTGGGTTCCATAGCTACTCTCATGGTTTGGCAGGTTACAGGTGTCAAAAGATGAATTGGGCCACATGGGCATTTCCAGAATCATCTCCACATGGATTCTATCCTATTCACTCGGTCCAGATCAACAAAAAAGCATGCCTAAATTCATGGTCAAAGATGGAGTCAAAAGCGTTATCTAGAAGTAGTAGGACTCTTGATTTTCTCTTTCATAGCTAATGAAGAGTCTAACAGTTCTCTTGAGGAGTCAATTCGGATTAAGCCACTTGTCGCTGATCAGAAGTTGAGGAGTTAATTTGGATTAAGCCACTTGTAGCTGATCAGAAGTTAAACAGTCCTATTACAATTTAGATTAAGCCACTTGTAGCATGTTTTTATTATAAACAATCATGATAGATTCAAATTAGCCACTTGTAACAAGAATTTCTCTTAGACACTTATGTTATTTTCCTATAAATATCGGTTGAATGAAACCGAGAAGTAGTTAGAAGCTAGAAGGAATTACAGGCTTTTTGTTAATACTCTATATTCAGACTTTGTTTTGTTCATAATACAAGCTTCGTTTTGTCAATGGTGGTTTAAAAGTGCATATTTAACCAACTAGCATCCAGCCACATCAGTTGTAGAAGGCCCCTACACTGAAGGAGGTTTTTCATTCACTTGTTGTTTTCAATTTAATTTCTATTACTCTATTTTCTACAAGTTTGTTTTCTTTAATTTAGAATAATGTTTCATTTCAGTTTGTAACCAATAGGGTAAAGATAAAATCACAACTATGTAGCCTTGTTCTTCTGAGATATTTTATGAAAAATGACTAAATGAAGTTTGAAATAAGAAGAATACACAGTTTCTTAGTTTCTTACTATTTTGTTACTCATTTTCTTAGCATGGAACTGTAAATTAGCTATATTAATAGATGTTCTCAAAACCATTTCAAAATGATGATAATTCTAACTTAAATGGTTAAATATCTAATTCATGTAGTGATTGAATTTAATCAGTACATTGTTAGTTTTACATGCTTTTATCTTTTCCTTTCCTCTTTCAGGTCCTTACTTAGTTGCATCACTTGACAATCCAAAAAATCATTTTAAGGAGATTGATTCTATCATATTCCAAAATTGAATGGTTTAATGGTTAAATGAATGCAATTATTGAATTACATTCTGCATCAATATCACTTTTGGTTTTTAGAATTAGATCCATGGATTAGGACTAAATGGTAGGATAAGATAGATGCTCTGTTTTTCTTATTAGGTTCTAACTATTTAAAACAGTTCTTGGTCCATTTTTAGGAGATTAGACTAACTTAGGAACCTTTCCTTTCCTTTAAAATTCATTAGATCCATGTAAATCTCTCATAGATTGTATATTCTTAGACATCAAAGAATAGAAACCCCCAAAACAAACATAAAAATACAAAACAATAAAGTAGGAGAAAAGTTAACTAAGCACATATAGTGCATCACACTTTATCAGTCTACAAACCTCGGTTGATAATTCATGCAAGAAAGTTAGCACACTAAATTGACTAAACATTTTTTGGCACCATTTCCGGGGAAGTGTAATTAGGTAACCTCATCTCTTACATTAAAAAAAATAATGATATGCATAGAGAAAGAGACTCTATGGGTAGATCCATAGCTAGAGGCAGGAGTTCAATTCCTACAACACAACCTACTCCACCAAGACTAAGAAGAGATACACCTCCATCTCAAACTCATATTCCTAACCATAGAACTCCTAAAGTTCTAAGGTCAGAAATTCAATCAAGAGGATATCCTACTTCATCTATTGAGACAGTCCTAGAGGAAGAAAATCTTAGATATCCAACATAAGGAGTAGCCTTTTTCACCTCTATAGGAGAACATATTTTAGTTGAAGAATTAAGAATACCTAGTGGAGAAGAAGAAGTAGAACCTTCCTTCCACATACCATTGATAGAGGAACCAGAGGAAGAGTAATTAACCTTGCAAGTTGAATCTTATATTAACTCTGAAGAAACTATAATGGCAGAAGAAGGAGAGGATGGATAATTTTCACTATTTGGAGGAGGACGAGGTAGAGGAAATAATGGAGAAGGCAGAGGAAATAATGGAAGAGGTAGAGGAAATAGGAAAGTTGATAATACTTTCGGATTCCCTATAGTTGATGAAGAAATAGATGCCACAATGAAAAATATCTCACCTTCTGTCTTCCCAAATTTTCATGGATTAAAAAATGAAGACCCTGAAACCTTCTTATTTGAATTTGAAGTCATGTGTGTTGAAAAGTGTGCAACAAGAAATTCTTGTTGAGAATGCAACAAGATGATGGAGCTTAGTGGAAAGGAGTCGCCTTCACTAAGTGGTCCCGCAGGCAAGTTTTGGCGCAAAGTCTATTTTTAGACTATGTCTATTTTTAGACATATGGATCATGGTCTATGAGTTGCAGTTTGTTGTTTATGGATGATTGGTCATGTTGGGAAAAAATAGATGTACTTCTATTTTTGGATCATAGCAGGAGTGATCAGAGTCTATTTTTAGACTGCTAGTCAAAAATAGAAAATTCAAATATTATTGTCTCATAATAATATTTAGACTATAAACTTTATCTTATCCTCTTGGAGCACTTCAGTTTGAGCTACAGATGTGGCACATGCAGCTATCAGAAGGAAATACACTTTCTTTGTGGGTCAGTTGAGCTATTGCATGCAAGACATCATTTAGAACTCATGTGGTTGAGTTCTGTGGAGTTGGATGAGCAGTTAATGGAGTTGTGTTCAGTTTGACTTAGTTGAACTAGTTGTATTTAGTCTAACTGGCCAATAGACTAAGTGATGAGTTGTGTGAATTAGTTATTAATTAATTCACTAATTATTAACTCATAATGCAACTAAAGAATACATCAGTTAACTCATTGCATGTACAGTTCAGTGTTCAGTGGAGACAGGTGTTAGAGGTTGAGATTGCTATCAGTTGTGACTATAGTTGTGCATGAGATCTTGCACAATCTTAGGATTGAGTATGCCCATGAGAATTGCATATTCCCAGTGATATAGCCTGTGCTCATGTGATTTCCAATGTGAGTGATTTTCCAAGGTAAATAGAACTTGGAATGAGTTTGGATTCATTCATTCTCTTGCAGGATTGTGCAGTGGAGGCAGGCAAAGCAGCGGGGGAGATTTGGAGATCAAAAATCTGAGCTAGTTTTGTGTGTAACAGGTAGAGGTAGTACTGAGTACTTGTGAGGAGTGTTGTACTATGTATTGTTACATGTTCTCAATCATTAATATGCAAATAGTGTGGGGTTTTCAGCTGTAAGATTTCCCCGGGTTACATACTATGTTAATGTGTGCATGCTATTGATGTTTCATTGTTTTTGATGTTGCTAAATTGATGATCAAAGTAGAGGAGATTATGTATTGTGCATGTATTCTGCAATAGTGCATAATCGGATAATCTCTGTGAATAAGTGTTTATTATTCAAAATTTCTACATGGTATCAGAGCAGTTGATCATCAGATCTACTATTCAGAAAGTGTTTACATTGTATTTCTTCAGGCAGAGTCTGTAATCGGGCCAGGTAGCCTCTAGATTCATCCTTCCTTTGGAAGGTGAGATATCCAGTGAATGCCCATACAGTCGATCTCTGTACAAGAAATACTTTTTTCTCACGAATTCTAGATCAGAGGTGGTTGAGTTGTTAAGTTGGTGGAATTCGAATTTGCAGCAATGTTTTCTTGGTGTCAAAGTTGAAATGTCTTTAAACGGATTGCGATTGGAGTATGCCCTTGAGGGCAGCTCGAACTATATTGCATGGAAGGACAGGATGGAGGCGGTGTTAGATGATAATGGGTTCAAGGAGTTCATAGATGCAAATGTCCCAATACCTACTGATGCTGCTCAAGTCGGGGATTGGCAAAAGAAGATAGCAAAGTGTCGAAGGATTCTGTTGGAGGGCGTGAGGGATCACATTGTGTCCAGCCTCCATGGAAAAGCTTCTCCATATTTGATGTGGAAAACATTGATAGAATTATTCCAAAGCAAGAATGATCAGAGGAAGCTGGCGCTCAAGGATAAACTGAGAAACATTAGGTGTGAGAATGGAGACAGTATGCCCCAGTATCTCACGAAGTTCACGCAATGCCAGGATGAGCTGGGAAGCGTGGGGGTAACTATTGAGGATGAGGATATGGTGAGTCTAGCACTCCTTGGCCTTCCTAAGAGTTGGCATAGCTACGAAGACTCGATGAATGGAAGGGAGAAATTGCCAGGATGGGAGAGACTTTGGTCAGATCTTGTGCAAGAGGAGATTAGACAACACACGAGAGACAGTTCTTCATCTATGCATGATGAGGAGAACTGTGCCTTAGCGAGTAAGGCAAAGAAGGGGAAGGGGAAGGTTTCTCTTTCTGAATCCAGTTCTTCCAATGATGGGAAGAAGGTTGACAAGTCGAAGGTGCGATGCTTTCGTTGTCATGAGTTGGGCCATTATGCTACTAATTGCCCAAAGAAGAAGTCTAAGAAGGGATCTGGGGAAGGATCTGAAGGTGAGGCAGCCTCACTTGCTTCACAGTTTGAGTTGGACTTCACACTCTTCATATGCATGGTTTCATCCATGGTGGGAAGCGGTTGGTTTCTTGACAGTGGAGCTTCTTTCCACATGACTGGTGACAAAAGTTTGTTCAGTACTTTGGAGGAGAAAGATCTCTAGATACTCATAGGGATGGGTAATGATGAGAAGTATAGTGTCTCAGGTGTAGGCACGGTTATTTTTTAGAGGGAGCATGGAGCTCACCTTACCTTGACCAATGTCAAGTATGTACCAGGACTGAAGAGAAACTTGGTGTCGATCGCAATGCTGAAAGACAGAGGCTATGATGTAGTCTTCAATAAGGGAAAGGTTTTCCTTAGACATCTCATCACTAGATAGGTGAAGCAGATTGGTTCACGGGTCAAGAACCTATATGCTCTTGAGGTTCAAGATGCATGCAAAGCCTCGAGCAGCAAGACAACTGATGGAGACTTGGTGGTTGAGAGGGAGCGTATATTACCTCTCAACATGCAGAGCCAGAAGAAGTCTCAGATGATTGTGGAGGAGCCACGATTGGAGCAGTAGCTTCAGGGGGTTGTGGAGCAGCCACAATAGGGGGACTTGAGTGGAGATTGAGTAGATACATCTACTCATCCAAAGACCTCCAATAGGGGGAAACTTCGAGCCAGGTGGGCTGAGGGATCACATGCAGCCAGACCTCCAGGTAGGAGGTGGGGTGATGTGGATTGATCATCCCAAGGAGGAGGGGCAGGATCCTTGAAGTACCCAACCTCTTGGATGAAACCTTGCTACGGGAGCCCTGATGTGGAGTAGCAGGAACTAATTGATTGGGTAGAGACAGATGCAGATGGAGCGGCAGAGAGAGCGACAGTGCAGGGAATCACAGGACAACGCATAGCATGCAGGCTGCAACAATGCGAGAGGCACAAGTGTTTTGCATAGTGCTAGGTGGCATAGAGAGGTGTGCAATGGGGCGAGATGCATGGAGATGTTGCAGTAGCGCAGATGTCAGAGAGGGAGCACTTGTCAGCAGCAGGTAGAGCTTCAGCATCAGAGTATGTTCCTAGCCCAACAAAGTGGTCAGTTGGGAGTGTTTTTGTTCCAATTGTTGTTGGAGCAAAGTGGACTGGGTAGATGTGTTGCATGCTAAACATTCCAGAGTTACAGGATCGGGTTTGAGAGGAAGCATTTCTTGTTGAGAGGGAGTGTTGAAAAGTGTGCAACAAGAAATGCTTTTTGAGAATGCAACAAGATGATGGAGCTTAGTGGAAAGGAGTCGCCTTCACTAAGTGGTCCCGCAGGTAAGTTTTGGCGCAAAGTCTATTTTTAGACTATGTCTATTTTTAGACATATGGATCATGGTCTATGAGTTTCAGTTTGTTGTTTATGGATGATTGGTCATGTTGGGACTTCTATTTTTGGATCACAGCAGGAGTGATCAGATTCTATTTTTAGACTACTAGTCAAAAATAGAAAAGTCAAATATTATTGTCTCATAATAATATTTAAACTATAAACTTTATCTTATCCTCTTGGAGCACTTCAGTTTGAGCTACAGATGTGGCACATGCAGCTGTCAGAAGGAAATACGCTTTCTTTGTGGGTCAATTGAGCTATTGCATGCAGGACATCAGTTAGAACTCATGTGGTTGAGTTATGTGGAGTTGGATGAGCAATTAATGGAGTTGTGTTTAGTTTGACTTAGTTGAATTAGTTGTATTTAGTCTAACTGGCCAATAGACTAAGTGATGAGTTGTGTGAATTAGTTATTAATTAATTCACTAATTATTAACTCATAATGCAACTGAAGAATACATCAGTTAACTCAGTGCATGTACAATTCAGTGGAGACAGGTGTTAGAGGTTGAGATTGCTATCAGTTGTGACTATAGTTGTGCATGAGATCTTGCACAATCAAAGGATTAAGTATGCCCATGAGAATTGAATATGCCCAGTGATATAGCCTGTGCTCACGTGATTTCCAGTGTGAGTGATTTTCCAAGGTAAATAGAACTTGGAACGAGTTTGGATTCATTCATTCTCTTGCAGGATTGTGCAGTGGAGGCAGGCAAAGCAGCGAGGGAGATTTGGAGATCAAATCTAAGCTAGTTTTGTATGTAATAGGTAGAGATAGTACTGAGTACTTGTGAGGAGTATTGTACTATGTATTGTTACATGTTCTCAATCATTAATATATAGATAGTGTGGGGTTTTCAGCTGTATGCTTTCCCCGGGTTACATACTGTGTTAATGGGTGCATGCTATTGATGTTTCATTGTTTTTGATGCTTCATTTTTTTTTATGCTTCTAAATTGATGATCAAAGTAGAGGAGATTATGTATTGTGCATGTATTCCACAATAGTGCATAATTGGGATAATCTCTATGAATAAGTTTTTATTATTCGAAATTTCTACATTGTGAAGAACTTATGATTATTTACAAAACTCTCAAAAACTCAAATTGTTTCCTTCAACATTGAAAGGAGCTACTTTAAAATGGTTCATGGGATCGGTCACTCAATCTATTAGAACATGGAATGACATGAAGAAAGCATTTTAGATAGGTATTTGGATTATTGCATGCCTATCAATCACAAATATGAAGTGTTCAAAATTATGTAAAGAGAGGATGAAAATTTGGAGGATTTAATTGAGAGATTCAACTATAGCTTAAAAAGAGAAAAAAAGGATAACTTAGATCAAGATACTTTAAAAGCTCTTTTATTAAAATTCATTTTTTTTGAGTGGATAGATATCCTTAACATGATTGGGAAGGGAGATATCTATCAAGTCCCATTAAGTGACATTGGAGAATTATGTGTTCATATTTCAAGAGGAAAATCCAAAACTGGGAAAGGTCCAAGAGATCCTTATCTTGTTAGAGTGAATAAATATGCAACTAGATCAGTGAGTAGGGCAGAAATTGGAAACATGCTTGATGAATTTAAAAAAGATGTTCTAGGGAGCCTTAGTGAACAGATAGACACCCTTAAGTTACAAAAAAAGCAGAAAGCCAAGACTGATGATTTGGCTATTTTTTGTCCCAAATGCAGAAAGAATCACACTTTAAGAGAATTCCCTTTGGATGCAAAAGTCATAGAGACTTCTGTGATTTGTTCAAAAAACCATGAGACCAAAAGTTGTCCTTCAATTCCTAGTCTTAAGGCTATTTTTCAAGAGGAAACAATTTCAAATCCAACATAATATATTTTATTTGTCTCTAGAAGACCTTGTCAAGGGCCACAAAATCAGGGTTTTAACAACCAAATGTATATGCAACCCCCTCCAAATTGGAATTATTGGCAGTAACCTTGGCCTCAATCTCAATCTCAAACTCAACCTTGGGCTCAAGGAATGCAGAATCCTTATGGAAGATTCTCTCCATACTATTAATATCCTCCATCATATCCAAACTATCCTCCCCAACAAATTCCTCAACAAAATCAACAACCCCAACTTCAAAACCAAAACCCTCAACTTTCACTGCCATTTCCACAAAGACCAAATCAGTTACCTGCCCAACCATTACCTAACCCCAGCAATAAAAATCCTCAGAATACCTATATGGTGGAAGGACAACAATTTCCAACTTATATGATTACTCCATTAGATCTCAATGATATCCAATTGAGATCTGGTAGTATATTAGAAAAGAAAAAGTCTTCAATAGTTATTCAAGAACAAGACAATTCTGAGGAAGATTCTCTAGAGCAAAATAATGGTTTTGAAGGAACAACTCCTCAAAACTAGAATACTGAAAATGAAAAACAAAAAGAATCAATAAACTCAACTCCTATCATAGAGCAACAACCAATATACACTTCTAGACCTCCTTTTCCAGAAAGGTTACAAGTTGATAGAAGGGTAGAAAAGCATATTATGTTTCCTAATTATGATTTTCTAGATGAATTGAAAAAAGTCTATATCAAAATCCCTTTGTTGCAAGCCATTGAGGAGATTCCAATTCTAGCTAAAACAATAAAGGAGTTGAGCATGAAGAAACCAGGAAGAAAAACAAAAGAAGTAAAAAGAATTCAGCTAGCAGGAAAAATAGCAAACATAATGATGGGAAAAATTGCCATACAAAAATTTGTAGATCCAGGAAGTCTAGTTGTAAAAACACATATCAATGGAGTTGAAATTCTGAATACACTGATTGATTTAGGAGCAGAAATAAACATCATGAGCAAACAAACCATAGAACAGCTCAAACTTCCCAATCTTCTTTATACACCTACCTTACTGCAATTGGTAGATAGATCTATAATCAAACTAGATGGTGTGTTAGAAGATATTTTAGTGTACTTAGACTCTTGGGAGTACCCTGTGGATTTTATGATCCTAGCCCCAAAGAGAAATCTAGGAGGACATCCACTTATATTAGGAAGACCTTGGCTGGCTACAACTGATGCTTTCATTAGCTGTAGATCTGGTGATATGTATATCTCTGATGGTAATTCAACTAAGAAATTCACTCTATATCCTTCAGCAAGAACAATCACAAAGATAGATGAAAAAGAATTGATTGATGATGAAAATGATTTATAGCCTCTCTTTACTATTTCAACCATTAGTGAAGATAGTCAAATCTTAAATACAATGGAAAATTTTGAATCACCTCCACAATATGAACATGATCAATTTCAAGAAAAATCCAATATTAAATAATTGTCATCTAGGCAGATGTCACTTTATTCTATGGAAGAATTTGATAGCTCTACAGTTGAAATCTTTCCAGGGAAAACATTGAACATAAACAATAACTTGGAAAAAATACAACAAGAAAAGATAATCAAAACTTTACAAAAACATTCTTCTGCATATGCATGGAAATACACTGACATGAAAGGAATTAGCCCTAAGACTTGTATATATCACATCTACATTAAGGAAAATTGTAAACCTATCAGACAACCTCAAAGAAGGATGAATCCAAATCTTATGGAAATTGTGAAAGAAGAGTTGCAAAAATTGTTGAATGTAAACTTTATTTACCCAATTTTAGACAGCTAGCGGTTTTCTCCTCTAGTGATTGTGCCTAAAAATAATGGTAAATGGAGGGTACATATTGATTATCGAGAATTGAATAAAGCTACCCTGAAAGATCATTTTCCTTTGCCCTTTATAGATAAAGTGTTAGATAAATTAGAAGGTAAGAAGTACTTCTCATTTTTGGATGGTTTTAGTGGTTATAATCAGATTCAGGTAGCACCTGAAGATCAAGATAAAACCACATTCACCTTCCCATGGGGAACTTATGCCTACCAAGTACTCCCTTTTGGATTGTGCAATGCACCTACAACATTCCAAAGAGAAGAACTAGGAATTTTTTCTAATCTAATACATGGTTGTGTAGAGGTATATATGGATGACTATACAGTTTATGGGAATACATTTCAGGAAGCTTTAGAAAATTTGGAAAAAGTTCTTAAAAGATGTAAGGAAGAAAACCTTTCAATAAGCCATGAAAAAAATTTATGATGTTTACAGAAGGGATTGTTTTAGGACATCACATTTTAGGAGATGGAATTAAGGTTGATAAATCTAAAGTTGAAGTCATCTCTAAATTATCAATTCCAAGTTGTCAAAAGGATATTAGAAGTTTTCTAGGATTCACAGGGTAGTATAGAAGGTTTATAGAAAATTTCACTAAACTAGCATCACCACTCTTCAAATTGCTCACCAAAGATTGTGAATTCAATTGGAATCCTGATTGTCAGTTGGCATTTGAGACTTTGAAAGCAAAAATTTCTTAGGCACCCATATTAAGAGGTCCAAATTGGAAAATTCCTTTTCATATTTCAACAAATGCTTCAGATACAACCCTGGGAGTTGTATTAGGATAAAAATATTTGATCCCTTATGCCATCTATTACACAAGCAAGAATTTGACTCCCACTGAGTTAAATTATGCTGTAACTAGAAAGGAATTCTTAGCCATTTTTCATGATATCAACAAGTTCAAACATTACATAACAAGCTATGAAACCTTTGTTCATACAGATCACTCTACAATTAGGTACTTAATGAATAAACCTATTACTAATGGCAGAGTTATAAGATGATTATTACTCTTGCAAGAATTCAACAGCACTGTTTTAGATAGACCTAGAAAACAAAACACAGTTGCTGATTTCTTGTCTAGAATTCAAAATATCAAAGATGACACTCAAGTTGAAGATAAATTTCCCGATGAATATCTTTTTGTAGTAACTACTCAAACCCATTGGTTTTTATATATTGTTAATTACTTAGTCACAGGGAAATTACCTTCACATTTGCTTCCTAAGGAGAAACGAAAAATCATTCAAACAAGTGCAAGTTATTCATGGATTACTAATGAATTGTATAAAACAGGTCCAAATCTCATGATCAGAAGATGTGTTTGAGAAGATGAAATGCCTAAAATTCTTAAGGCATGTCATGATGAACCTTGTGGTGGAAACTTTGATGGCAAGAGGACGACCTATAAAATCCTTCATTTAGGATATTATTGGCCCTCCATCTTCAAAGATGCCAAAGAATATATCAAAAGGTGTGACAACTGCCAAACGGTAGGGAAACCTGCTCCTTTAGATGAAATGCCACTACAAACTCAGCTACTCATTGAACCTTTTGAAAAATGGGCCTTGGATTTTGTTGGACCAATTAATCCACCATCTTAGAAAAAGAAGTATATTTTGGTATGCGCCGATTATGTCACCAAATGGGTGGAGACTAAAGAATTACCATTTTCCAATGAAAAATCTATAGTTAATTTTCTTTTTGAGGAAATCTTCACTTGTTTTGGTGTTCCAATAGAAATAGTGATATATCAAGGATCTCAATTTATATCTAAAATGGTGGAGAGACTTGTGGAAGAATACAAGATAAAACATAGAAATTCTACTCCTTACGATCCACAAGCAAACAATCAATTTGAATCTACCAATAAGGTGATTGAAGGAATTCTCACTAAGACTATATATCTACACAGAAGAGATTGGGCAGAAAGGCTTCCTCAAGCCTTATGGGCCTACAGAACTACATGGAGGAACAAAATAGGACATACTCCCTATGAACTTGTTTATGGGAAGCAAGTCTTGTTCCCTATAGAGTTTCAAAGCAGAACCTTCAAGGTGGTAGTCCAATTGGGACTGGATTTATCAGAAGCACAAAAACATAGATTGGAGCAACTCAATGAGCTTGATGAAATCAGGCAAGATGTTGTACAAAGAACTAGTTTAGTCCAACAACAAAGGGCTAAATAGCATGATAAGTATATCAAGGAGAAAAAGTTTCAAGAAAGGGATTGGGTACTTTTATTCAATTCAAAATTCAAATATTTTCAAGGGAAGTTTTAGACTCATTGGCTTGGGCCATATGAGATTGAAGAAGTCTTTACATAATTGTCCATAATTAACTCCCTCATTGTTTTCAACAGTCATGACTACGACATGACATACTTGTCCACGTTCCTCCAAAACCCCTACCATCTACTTATTTCATGCAAATCCGCAATTCTTTTCACCATATTCACAGTCAGTCCATTTCATAAACCAAGAAGGGTAATTCTGAAGGTTGGGAACTTTGCATAGTAGAAGGCATGGGACTCATGGTCATATCAGAACCGATAGGAGCATAGTATATGGAAGGATACCCACAGCTCAAAGAAATGTTGCAGAAGGTTGGATGGCTGAAATTCATCGAGAAATTTGATGGTTTTCATAAAGAGAACACAAAATCATTTGCTAGATCTTTTGATGGCATGGAGGTATTAATTGGAGATATTAAGTTTGCAGTAACTAAGTCGTTCATAACCAAGACTACAGAACTTCCAAGGCATGGTGAAAGATGGTTCAAAAACAAGGACTTGCACAGTGAATCATGGAAAGTAATACTCAGGAACCCAAGTGTGGATGTCTCTTTTTTTAGAAAAGGAATTCCCATTTCAGCTCTTAAAAATAAGTGGAGCAACAAGCTTTTGATATTACATAAATTTATCACCTGTGAGGTGATATTCAATTGCATGTATGTCTAGCATATCGTTTACTGATGAATTTCCTAGAAAAAGGAGAAATCAATCTTCCTTTCTTCCTGCTAAATAGTTTAAGAAGGATGGCCTCAAATGTGCAAAAGGAAATAGAGTTCATAGATACAACCATGTACCATCATGGGTTGATAAAGATAATGATTGAGTTTCATTTAAAAGGCATAGGAGATACCTGGGAGGATTTCCTCATTAGAAACCATTTCCAAGAAGCACTAGAGTCACCCAAAGAAGATAATGTTAGAAGAAGAAAAAGAAAGAGGATTGGTATAACTATTAAAGACAGACATGAGTCTTCATTACAGAAAGATGATGAAAAATTAATATCTAAAGAACTGACAGAAATCAAGAAGAAAGTCATAGCAAGAGGAAAAATAAGAAAGGATAAAAAGGTCACAAAGGAGGAGAATGTAAATCATCCACCACCTAGAAGAAGCTCTAGAATACAAGGTTTGGTAAAGAAAACATCATCAAAAGGGACAGAGTTCATAAACTTAGAAGAGGAAACCCCAAAAACTTCTCATGTTAACATCCCTTCTGCACACAATCCTCATCATTTTGAAGGTAGCCCAAGCATAATATCTCCAAGCATAGACCCAGTGCAGCAACAAATATATGATTATATAGAATCAATGGAGAAGAAAAGTGCCTCAATGAATCCAGAACCTTCTGTCAATCCACAAGAACCTCTAATTGACTCTCTCAAATAGGAAATTTATGAATTATAGATATTGAACATACATATCAAACAAGAGAATGAAACCTTGAAGGAACAAAATAAATTGGACAAGGAAATTTATGATAATACCATTCTACATCTAGGACTGTGGTATAAGAAAAATAGGAAGCTGAAAAGAAAGAATAAAATTCTGAACAAAACAATCATCAACCTCAAGTACAAGCTTCTTATGAGGAAACCCAGAATGACAATCACTTCAAAGAAGAGCAAAAGAAGAAAATTGGATGTATTAGTAGAAGTCTTTGAGAAAATGCATTAGAGAAGAAGAACTCACATTTTTGGCAAATTGCATGAGGACATGCAATGATTTTGTAGTGGGGGTATGTTGAACCTCAGAATTACCTTCCCCTTGAAATTTGCTCTCACCTTTTTCTCTCATTTTCTCATAAGACTATAGATCCAATTAATGATAAACGCTAGGTTTTATCTTAGGAAAGCATTAAAATGATCACCATATTATATTTCCATGTTCTTGCTATTTTAATAGATTTTTGCAAATTGGCTATAGAACACAACCTATTTTGTAGCTAACTGTGGGTTCCGTAGCTACTCTCATGGTTTGGCAAGCTATAGGTGTCAAAAGAAGAATTGGGCCACATGGGAATTTCCATAATCATCTCCACATGGATTCTATCCTATTCACTTGGTCCAGATCAACAGAAAAGCATGCCTAAAGTCATGGTCAAAGATGGAGTCAAATGTGTTATCTAGAAGCAGTAGGACTCTTGATTTTCTCTTTCATAGCTAATCAAGAGTCTAAAAGTTCTATTGAGGAGTTAATTCAGATTAAGCCACCTGTAACTGATCAAAAGTTGAGGAGTTAATTCGGATTAAGCCACCTGTAGTTGATTAGAAGTTAAACGGTCCTATTAGAATTTAGATTAAGCCACTTGTAGCATGTTTTTCTTATAAAAATTCATGATAGATTCGAATTAGCCACATGTAACAAGATTTTCTCTTAGACAGTTATGTTATTTCCTATAAATATCGGTTGAATGAAAATGAGAAGTAGTTAGAAGCTAGAAGTAGTTACAAGCTTTTTGTTAATACTATGTATTCAGACTTCATTTTGTTCATAATACAAACATCATTTTGTCAATGGTGGTTTAAAAGTGCATCTTTAAGTAGCTAGCATCCAGCCACATCAGTTGCAGAGGGTCCTTGCATCGAAGGATGTTTTTCACTTGTTGTTTTCACTTTAATTTATATTACTTTGTTTTCTACAAGTTTGTTTTCTCTAATCTAGAATGATGTTTCATTTCAATTTGTAACCAATAGTGTAAAGGTAAAATCACAGCTATGCAGCCTTGTTCTTCTAAGATATTTTATGAAAAATGACTAAATGAAGATTGAAGTAATAAGAATACAAAGTTTCTTACTGTTTTGTTACTCATTTTATTAGCATAGAACTATCAATTAGTTGGATTAATAGATGTTCTCAAAACCATTTCAAAATGATGATAATTATAACTTAAATGGTTAAATATCTAATTCATGTAGTGATTGAGTTTACTCAGTACATTATTATTTTTACGTGCTTTTATATTTTCGTTTCTTCTTTCAGTTCCTTAGTTGCATCACTTGACATTCCAAAAAATCATTTCAAGGAGATTGATTCTATCATATTCCAAAATTGAATTGTTGAATGGTTAAATGAATGAAATTATTGAATTACCTTCTGCATCAATATCACTTTTGGCTTTTAGAATTAGATCCATGGATTAGGACTAAATGGTAGGATAAGATAGATGCTCTGTTTTTCTTATTAGGTTTTAACTAGTTAGAACAGTTCTTGGTCCAGTTTTAGGAGATTAGACTAACTTAGGAACCTTTCCTTTCCTTTAAAACTCATTAGATCCATGTAAATCTCTCATAGATTGTAGATTCTTAGACATCAAAGAACAGAAACCCCAAAAAAAAACATAAAAATACAAAACAAATAAGTAAGAGACAAGTTTACTAAGCACATATAGTGCATCACACTTCATCAATCTACAAACCTTAGTTGATAATTCATGCAAGCAATTTAGGACTCTAAATTAACTAAACAAAGCTCTCAAGACAAAAGCCACAACTAGTATCTTAGTTTTAGGTTAATCCAGTTGACATTTGGGTTGACTAATAGGATGATGATGATGAGGAGTAGAGCTCACAGAGTATGGTGTGAAAGAGCAGGTCTTCAAAGTAGGTTCCGCAGAAGAAAGCGAGGAAGCCTTCTAGTTTAGAGGGAACGGTTGCAATGGTGGAGAACTTGGTAGTGTTGGGGAAAGATCTATGTGCATGAGGTTCTTTCAGGAACACCTTCCTCACTAAGAGGGAGTGTTGAAATTAGCAAGAAAAGTGATTTCTTGATTTGTGCCTTAATTCAAGGAGTCAAATTTGAGTTCCTTTTTGTGCATGGTCAAGTTCCTAAAATTTAGGAGTTTCCCTAAAAATTAGGAGTGCATGAGGTAGTTAACTGATGTGTTAAAATTGAAAGTCGATTTCTTCATTTTCTAGTGTGAGTTAAATTTGGAAAAAAAATCTTAAGTGGAGTTAGCCTCCTAAAATTTGGGAGGATCCAGTTAACCAGTTTTGTTGACTTTGTTAACTAGAAAAGCTTCAGTTCAATTCCTTAATTAGAAATTCATTATTTTTAACCATTTGAATTGACTTTAAAAAAAAGTAAAAAATGCGCAAGTTTAATCATTATTTTGGCGAGCACGAGTTGCTGAGACCAAACAATAGGAAGCACAAGGTTGTATGTGGAGCTTGTGAGAGAAGGTTAACAAGCCTAGGAAAGGCTTCTTGGAATTGGAGAAGGATGAATTCCTTGGGTAAGGAAGCAGAGATAAAAGTTCTTGCATAGGTTTCAAGCTTATATTAAGCAAGGAAAACAAGGTTGTTTTTGGATTGAAATAATTGTATTATAAGAGATATAATGCTCAATTTTATTCAATAAATTCTCAATAATCAAGCAAGAGGTTTTACCAGTTTGGTTCCCTATAAAAATTTTGTTGTTCAATTACGTGATTATGTTTTTATTTTTATTACTAATTCCACCGTAAATTGAGTAGAGAAATTTTTTGTTTTTAAGAAAAGAAAGTGTTTTTCAAATTTTTATTATTAGCAGATCAAAATTTCGCAAATTTTCTACAAGCAATCCTAAGGACATTGGTCCATTTGGGCTTTAGCATGTAGCGAGGAACTCCAACACTCTAGGTAGGATTTTGAGAATTTTCCTTCAATAAGAAATTCAAATCTATGCCCTGTAACATTTGCTTCTTTAACCATTTTTCTCCTTCGGTAGATGTAGAATTTCTCACTGTAGATCACTTGATAATGCAATATAATAAAGCAAAATACTTGATCTACTTCTACAAACAAACTTACGGAAGCTTAATCGATTTTGAGCAAGATCAAATAGAGCACATATAATAGAGAATGAGAAATCAATCACACATGAACACAGAAGAATACTCTGGGGAAAGCCTCAACTAAAAACCCCGATCTCTGTATTATCATACAAGTGGAAATATCTCTAAATTACACAAAACTTTAGCTCACAAGCTATCCAGCTCTCAGTACAATCCCTCAATGCTTCTCATAGACTGAATAGACACAACATATGCCTTCCCTTAGTCCTCCAAGCCTCCTATTTCCTTGTGCAGTTTCTCCTGGGTCCTCCGGCTGCCACCTATGTGAATTCACCTCTCACACAACTCACCAAACTTAGAAATAACTATGCAATCCTCAAGGAATGAATTCCTTCTGCATGTAAGAGATATCCTCTATGGAATATTCCTGCAACTGATAGTACATTGTCCCATCCTCTGATCTCAATTGGGTCTCTTACTGAACTGACATGCATGAGTTATTTATGAGAGAATATTCAGTTATCTAAAGTACACTAGTTACATGCATGCATGCATTAACTAACTAAACTCACAATCAATTCCACAAACTGTTGGAACTAATCTAACTGGACTTAACTCAATTAACTGAGCTAACTAATTACAACTCAAAGTACAACTCATCCTGATCTCCTTAATTAAGGGATAACTTCCTCAATCAAAGGAAAAATTGTTGCATGTCTTCACATAGACTTCATGTTTGATTTTCTCTAACTAATTAACTCAAGATTAATTAATTAATTATTTTTCAAACAACTGCTAAGATCAAATTCGAATTTTAATTCTCAATTTTAGTTCAGGGACTAACTAAAATTGGAATATCTCCCAAAATGCTATTTATATCAATGTTATTTTTAGCACTTCTATATTTAGCATTTCTTTTTGCTATTTTCAACACTCCCTCTCAACAAGAAAGGGATTATCTATCACCCCAATCCTGTCTCTATGGAACTTGAATTTGCATTTTGACAATGCCTTAGCCAAAATATCTACATCCTACTCCTCGGTCGAAACATACAACAACAACATGATCCTCTTCACAACATAGTCTCGAAGATGATGATACCGGATATCGATGTGCTTGGACCTATCATGAAATATTGGATTCTCAAAGAGTTTGATACAACTATGATTATCGCAATAGATCACAATTGGATCCATCCTCTGACCAAACAATCCAACTAGAATTTTTTGCATCCAAATGGCATCACATGCTTCCTGACTGGCAGCCATGTATTCATCCTCTGCTAAGCTAAGTGAAACTAACCTATGTTTCTTATAGTACCAAGAAAGTACAGCTGAACCAAGGTTGAAAATTCCTCCTGAAGTGCTCTTCCGATCTGATGGACTCCCTACCCAATCTACATTTGTGAAGCCCTGAAGCTTCACTCCCTCTGTCTGTCTGTACCATAATCCATACGGAGATGTGTCACTGAGGTATCTCAGCACATGCTTTGCTACCTTCCAAAATAGCTTGGTAGGCTGAACCATAGCTTGATTCAACTGGTTAACCACAAAGCACAAATCTAGTCGTGTTTTCACTAAATACATCAATGAACCCACAAGCTGCTGATAAACAGTAGCAGCTACTACCTCACCTAAAGTAGCATCCTCCTTCCTCCAGTTACCTACTAGAGGAGTCTTCATGGGCGTGCACTTCTCCATGTGGAATCTCCTGAGTATCTCATTGGCATACCCACCTTGAGACATAAACACTTCCCCATCCTTTTTCCACACTTCCATGCCTAGAAAGTAGTGCATAAGAGCCATGTCTTTCATCTCAAACTCTCTTGCAAGGTCCTCCTTGCAAGACTTGATCAACTGATCATCACCTGTCAATATTAGATCATCAACATAAAGAACAATGATCAATGGCTTACCTTCTACCATGATGTGGTAAAGATTCACATTTGCTTCACTCTTTGTGAAGCCCAACCTGGTGAAATAGATATCGATCCTGGTGTACCAAGCACGAGGTACTTGCTTCAGCCCATACAAATCTCTCTTGAGTTGGCACACATGCGACTCATGATCGAAGGTATCAAATCCTTCTGGTTGCTCTATGTACACCTCTTCATCAATCTTGCCATTGAGAAATGTAGTCTTCACATCCATCTGATGGATCTTCCCACCCACCTTTGCTGATAGTGCCAACATCAATCTGATAGATGAGTACCTTGCTACAGGAGAAAAAGTCTCATCATAGTCAATCCCCTCAACCTGTGAGAAACCACGGGCAACAAGCCTTGCCTTATGTTTCTCCACACTGCCATCAATTTCTTGCTTTACCTTGTAAATCCATCGGGAACTCACCACTAACTTGTCCTCTAGTCTTGGGATAGAATCCCAAACACTGTTCTGAACTATGGAGTCGTATCCTCCACCATAGCATCAACCTAGACTAGCTATTGCACTACTTCCTCAAAGGAAGATGGTTCGGTCTCTACACACTCCCCAACTAGGTCCTCTATCTGTGTTGAGAAGATGGTTGTCCCACATTCTGCCTCACATCCAGCATCAATTTTTCAGCTTCCCTTGAGAATTTTCACCCATATCTGGAAGACTCTGCATGAGTGGATGTCTCCACTCCTAGATCCTCTGCATGCGGCTACTCCACATCAGTCTGAGGCTCCTCATCCTTAGGAACAAAAAGTTCCTCCTCTACATGCAACTTAAGCTCCCTCTCAAGGGAAAATCGCATGGCCTTTTGCTTGTTGAACTTCAGATCTCTGCATACCAATGTCCTCTAACTGGTAGGAAAGAACACCCAATTGTTGTGGGGTGTATTAGTGTACCCCACCAGCATCCCCAACTCAGCTATTGGCTCTAGCTTCTTTTGAGCATCTTTGGTCACATGGAAAAATACCGATGAGCCAAAGATCCTGGAGTGACTCACATCTAGTCTCATCCCATATGGCATTTTCGCTATAACTTTTTTTCTGTGACGTTTCAGAAGTCGCAAAAAAAACCCATTTGAGAAGAAATCGCGCTGAACCTTGGGTCTGAATTTCAGAACATTTTGCACGATATTTGCGGAGATATGCTCTGAGGAAGTTGGTCTTTTTACGGACTCCTGAATTACATTCAAAACAGGTGACCTAGGGAAAATCGTCATAACTTTCTCTTTGGGGATCGGATTGAAATTTCGTAAGAAGGTAAAGAAAGAGGACAAACTGTAGTTTCTTGTATATCTTTTTCAGAACCAAAGGTCGAAAATTGTACACGTGGCACTTCATACAAGTTCACTCTTCTAGAAAGATCTATAATCAGGTCATCTTGGGAGATTGTGCATAACGCTTTCTTGGAGAATCCAATTTGGATCAGACTGGTGGCATTGGAAAGAGGACACAGAGAGCTACTACAAATCACAATTTCAGAACTAGGTGATGGGAAAGTACAGAGATACATCAGAGGCAATATCAAGCTCCTACAAAGTGAAAAAAGGTGTGTAGATTTTTTTAAATTTTTGCTTAAGCTTGGTTTAAAAATTTATTTTGAAGGAATTCAAAGGGCATAGTAGAGAATTATTATCGGTAACTGATGCCCCGAGGAAAGAAAATGCAAACACCTAGTAAGGAACCTGAAAGCTCTAGCATGACTCATGAAGAAGAGGAAGAAATGCAACATGATATATCAAAATTACAAGACCAAGTGCAACAACTGTCCCTTGCACAAAAAGGAACAGAATCTAAGATGGATGGTTTAAAGAAAGATGTAGAAGCTAAGATGGATGGTTTAAAGAAAGGTGTAGAAGCTAAGATGGACTGTTTAAAGAGAGGAGTAGAAGCTAAGATGATTGACGTCGAAGCTAAGATGGATGATTTGAAGATAGATTTGAAGACAGACATGGACGAATTGAAGATAAATATGAATAAGTTGCTACAAGAAATGGTCCCTAAGGGTGAAAGAGTACTAAAGGAAACTCATGATGATAACAAAATAAATGTTAATCATGATTCCATAGACTCTAATGTTGGATCGAAGACTCACCATGTTCCAAAAATCGATATGAGGAAGTTTGATGGCAAGGATCCCGCCACATGGATATTACAGATGGAGCAATTCTTCGATCTCAATAATGTGCAAAACACACAAAAGGTACGTATGGAAACTTTATATTTGGAACCAAATCAGTTTGTATGGTATCAATGGCTTTGTTCTCGTAAACAGTTTATCACTTGGGCAATTTTTACGGAAGAATTGATAGCACATTAGGAGTTCCAAAAATTGAACATAAGGGTAAAAGATATTCCAGAGGAGCATAGGATTGATGTGTTCATAGGGTCTTTAAAGGATAATATCCAACATGATGTGGCCTTTGGGAACCTGATTCATTAGAGAAGGCATTCATGTTTGCAAGAAAAATGGAAAGAAAAATTATGGCAACTAGGAAGCATACCATTCACAACTATAAAGATGGAAGTGTTATTGCCCATAGTCTTCCACAACCTACAAGGTTGACACCACAACAATTGGAAGGAAAAAGAGCAAAAGGGCTTTGTTACAATTGTGATAGCAAATACACAAAAGGTCATAAGTGTGCTGAGAAGAAATTATTCTACATAGATTGTGAAGAGGAAGAAGAAAAGGAGCAAGAAAGGTCAAAAGAAGAGGATATATTCCAGGAACAAAGCCTAGATGAAGAACAAATAAATCTGACCATATCTTGTAATGCATTGGCGGGAATTACCACTCCTCAAACCATCAAGATAGAAGGACAAATCAAGAAGAAAAAGGTAATAGTGTTGATTGATTCAGGAAGCACCCACAATTTCATTCATTGTAGGGTAGCAAAAGAATTGAATTGCTTCCTATATCCAGCACCAGAGTGTCAAGTGAAGATTGCAAATGGAGGAACAATAAATTATTCTGGAAAGTGCCATAATATCAAGCTATCCATGGGAGAATATGTATTGACTAGCCCAATTCTTTCCATTCCAATGGGAGGTGCTGATGTTGTACTAGGAGTCCAATGGCTACAATCCTTGGGTACAATAGCTTTTAATTTTCAAGAACTTTTCATGAAATTTTTTGTGGAAGGAAAGGAAGTTGAACTAAGGGGTATTGCAGGGAAACCAGGAAAGATAATCAGCTCTAATGGCATGACAAAGCTTCTAAAAAAAGAGCAAAGAGGTGTAATTGCACAATTATGTTCGCTAGATGTTTCCACATTGGAATCATCTATTTCTCCAGATATCCAAAAAGTACTGGAAAATCATTCCAAGGTATTTGAGACTCCCAAAGGTCTCCCACCTATGCGTGATCATGATCATGCTATTCATCTGATTCCAGGAAGTGTTCCTCCAAACATCAGGCCGTACAGATATCCATATGTCCAAAAAAGTGAAATTGAACGTATGGTTGCAGAAATGCTAGAGGCTAGTATAATTCAACCGAGTCAAAGTTCTTTCTCAGCTCCAGTAGTATTGGTGCACAAGAAGGATGGATCATGGCGCATGTGTCCAGATTATAGGGAGCTCAACAAGCTCACTATTAAAGATAAGTTCCCCATTCCTGTCATTGATGAATTACTGGATGAATTGCATGGATCAATTTACTTCACCAAGTTGGATCTTTGTTCGGGATATCATCAAATCAGAATGAAGATTGAAGACATTCCGAAAATGGCATTTAGAACTCATGAGGGTCATTATGAATTTTTGGTCATGCCTTTTGGACTTACCAATGCACCTTCAACATTTCAAGGTTTGATGAATTCAATTTTCAAACCATTCCTTAGAAAATTTGTGTTAGTATTTTTTGATGATATACTAATCTACAACAAGTCTTGGAAGGATCATGTTGAACATGTTGACAAGGTGCTACAACTATTGGAGGAGAAACAATTATATGCAAAAAGATCCAAATGTTTCTTTGGAGTCCAGGATGTGGAATATTTGGGTCATATTGTATCTCATGAAGGATTTAAGGTAGACCCTAGCAAAATTAAAGCCATTAAGGAATGGAAAATCCCCACATCCATAAAGCATCTGCGAGGATTTCTTGGGTTGACAGGGTATTATCGCAAGTTCGTTAAGAATTATGGGAGAATAGAAGCACCTCTAACAACATTATTGAAGAAAGATTCATTTTCATGGACTCTGGAAGCAACAAAGGCCTTTAAACATCTTAAAGAGAGGCAATGTGCCAAGCACCGGTCTTAGCTACACCAGACTTCACAAAAACCTTTATTGTGGAATGTGATGCTTCAGGAAATGGAATTGGTGCTGTTCTAATGCAAGATGAAAGACCCATTGCTTTTGAAAGTCGTCCAATCAAGGCAAAGTTTTTAAGCAAAGCTATTTATGAGAAGGAGATGTTGGCAATACTCCATGCACTTAAGAAATGGCGACCCTACCTAATGGGAAGACACTTCAAGGTAAAAACGGATCATGATAGCCTTAAATACTTTTTAGAACAAAGATTATCCTTTGAAGAGCAACAAAAGTGGGTCACAAAGATATTGGGTTATGAATTTGAAATCATCTACAAAAAAGGGAAGCAAAATGTGGTGGTAGATGCACTCTCAAGAAAGGATGAGGATATGGAAGCATTGTTGTGTGCCATTTCTATTATCCAACCAGATTGGATAAACGAAGCAAAGGAGGAATGGAAGAATGACGAAGAAGCGTGGGCACTTATTCGAAAGCTACAACAAGATTCCAGTACTTCTGATACATTTAGCTGGCAAAATGATTCGTTATGGTACAAAGATCGCTTATACCTCTGTAAGAATTCCCAGCTAAAACAAAAGATTCTTATGGAATTGCACACTTCTCCCTTAAGAGGGCACTCAGGATTTTTAAAAACTTACCACAGGGTTAAGAAGGAATTTTTTTGGGATGGCCTTAAATCAGATATTCAAAAGTTTGTGGCGGAATGTTTGGTTTGACAACAAAATAAAGTTGAAACAATTAAGACACCAAGTCTATTACAACCTTTATCCATTCCAAGCCAACATTGGGAGGAGGTTTCAATGGATTTTATCACAGGTTTACCCAAGTCTGAGGGAAAGAGTGTCATCATGGTGGTAGTTGACAGACTTACCAAGTATGCACACTTTTGTGCATTATCACATCCATTTAAAGCCAGTACAGTTTCTACTGCATTTATGGAAACAGTTCAAAAGCTACATGGAAACCCAAAGATTATTGTAAGTGACAGAGATCCCATTTTCACTGGAAATTTTTGGACAGAATTATTTTCTTGTCTTGGTACTCAGTTAGCTCATAGCTCATCTTATCATCCTCAATCTGATGGGAAAACTGAGATAGTAAACAAATGTTTGGAAGGATATCTTCGTTGCTTTGTATCTGATAAACAGACACAATGGATCAAATGGTTGCCTCTGGCTGAATGGTGGTATAACACTTCCTTCCATACAGCAACAAAAATGACCCCATTTATGGCACTTTATGGGTACCAACCACCATCAATCACATCATATTTAAGAGAAAATTCTAAGGTTCAGGCAGTGGAACATCACATCAAACATCAACAACAAGTCCTCCAACTCTTAAAGGATAACCTCGTGTTGGCACAAAATAGAATGAAACAACAGGCAGATCAACATCGCAGTGAAAGAAGTTTTGATGTAGGTGATTTGGTATTCCTACGGCTACAACCATATAAGCAAATGTCCCTAAAGCAAGCTAAGAAGGATAATAAATTATCACCAAAGTATTATGGTCTGTACAAGGTGTTGGAAAAGATTAGTACTATGGCATACAAATTGGAGCTTCCTGCAGCTTCTCGATTGCACCCAGTTTTCCATGTTTCATGCTTAAAGAAGGTTATAGGTGACAAGCTCCCAGTTCAAACAATTTTGCTAGAACTTGATGAGGAAGGAAAAATTATATTGGAACCGGAAGCAGTCACAGAAGCAAGAACTCGACAACTACGAAATCGATCAATTTCAGAGTATCTTATCAAGTGGAAGAACTTATCCGCTGAAGATTCCACATGGGAGGATGAGAATTTTATGCAGAAGTATCCAGAACTGCTCAAGCATTCATAATACTGAGGAACATCTTGAATGCAAAATACGATAAGCTATCGGACCCAAGAAAACAATAAAACACACTCTTTAAAAATAACGCATCTAGATAAATCACAAGAGTATTAACATGATCCCCACTTGTATCATTCCCAATTCCACCAATTGCGATAAATTTATTTATTAAATAGCATGCCTAAGGAAACTCATAAAGTTAAAGCTAAAAAATAAGATCTGCGCTTAATAATAAACCCATGGGCCCTCACCTCCTTCCCACCATAAGTGATAGGAAGTGTTAGGTTTCATGACTAAGAAAGCACCACAACCACACTTCCAAAGCCCACTAGCTCAAAAAATCCAACAGGGTACCTTCCCAAGGTGTCTCTAAACCTTACCTGTCTTATTTTAACCTTCTCCTTTATCGGTCGCCTTTCAATTGAAGAAAGAGACATATTTTATGATGATAGTTCTAACACAAATAATATTTTCTTGGAAGATAGCAGAATTTATAAATTTCCATATTGACCATATAATGTATAGAGGTAGGAATCGAAAAGTTTTGTTCTTTTTATACTAGAATTTGATGCATCTCGACACAGAATGAGCCACAGAACATACCTTTATGTTGAAATAGTTAAGCACCCCTTCCCAAACCGCCTTCGAGTAGGAACAATGCAGGAACAAGTGTTCTACAGTATCTGGTCCTCGCTGACAAAAGATACACATCCCTGGCCCAATAAATCCCCACATCTACAATTTGTTCCTGGTCAAAATACGATCATGTAATATCAACCATCCAAAACATTTCAATTTATTCAGAGTTTCCCCTCTCCAAGTAACTTGAACCAATTAAATTGTTCATATTTCTTATATGCATTTTACCTATGGATTATCCTTTTTCTTTGTGCCTCCCAAAAAAATCATGTCCTTCCCTATTTGTATGCCAATTCCAACATCCCTTAAATACATGATGTATTTCTCCCATTCCATTGCAAATTTGCCCTCAAGTCTTAATTCCTCTGTTGTTATCCATCTTTTTTCTGAAGTGGGATTATCTTGTTCTATGTTGTATTGTTGGAGGGAGAAATATCCCTTACTGTGAATAAATTCAATTAGCTATGAAGATAAATAATGGTGTCCTAACATTCCCAACATCTCATCTAGGCCTACTAAAATTGAAAATCCATCCCTTACTTCCCATCTAGAAAATGTCATCAACTGGATTATTTGTTTCATCATACCATTCCATATAGTCGAAGAGATAAAAGGCCCCTCCCATGATCCATTCAGCCAACAACTTCCCAGACATATATTTACCTCTAATGACGTCATGCCATAGGCCCGACCCATTTAATGCACGCCACATGTTTATAACTACAATGGATTTATTAAAGTTCTTTCACTCCATAAATCCCCACCCTCCTTCTATCGGTCATGGAAGTGTGGACCAACTAGCCAAGTGGAACTTACCCTGAAGCTTGCTACCAGAACATAAGAATTTTTCCATGATAGAATTAATCCTTTGAGATATCACCCCAGGAAACATGAAAAGTTACATCCAAAAAATAGTGATATGTTGCAATACTGCTTTGACCAAAATCAATCCTCCTACCCGGAGAAAGTATTCTATGCATCCAAATCGCCAATTTTTTCTCCAATTTTGTAACCAACCATTCCCAGTCACCGATCCCATAATTGTTCTGTTTGTATCTAAAGCCCAAATACTTAATTCCCAATGCTAATTTTTGACATTTAGTATTAAAAAGAATACAGATCTGTCTTATAACTCCCTCCTCCACCTCGTTGAAAACCAGTAATATTTCTCCTTACTCATCAAGAGGTCCGATGCCTTCAAGAAAGCATCCAGTGCATGCGAAATTTTAGTCCATTCCCCAAAGGATTTCTGACCACCAAAAAACAAATTTCCAATAAAACACAGATGTGTCATTTCTTTATTTCTCGACAAATTTAACCCTTCAATCATCCCCTTATTCTGCATTTCCTGCATCTTCAAGATTAAGCAATCGATAACCAAGAAAAAATGTAAAGGAATAACCTGCCTCAAACCCTTGTACACCCTGAAGAATTTAGTTGGGAAACCATTGATAATAACCACAAAATTGGAAGTCCTAATGCAAGCCATGATCCATCTCGAGTTGAATGAAGACAAACCAGTTTTAATCAACACCAAATACAAAAACTCCCAATCCACACTATTGTACGCTTTAATCAAATCCACTTCATCAAACATGCATTTCCATGCCTAGTTTTAATCGAGTGCACAATAACCTGAGTAATAGCTATAGGATATTGTATTTGTCACCCCTCCAAGAAACCAAATTGTTCCATTGTTATAAATTTAAAGAGGAATGGTTTAATCCTTCTTGTAACAAGTTTAGAAATTAATTTGTATATAGATTTACAGAAGGAGATAGGGCGATAGTCGCCAAAAATTTTGGACCTTCTTTTTCAGCTATTAATGCTATGAATGAAATGTTAATGGCCCTCGAGATAAAAACATTAATTCAAGAATCTTTCGCAATAGTAAGAAGGTTTAGAATCATCATCTTAGAGAAATGTTGGAATGAGTCCATGCCCCAACCATCTGGACCTGGGATTTTTTCGTTAGCCTTAGCACATACCACTAATACATCCAACAATTCCCCCTCGGTAATGGGTTTCCAAACTATCTCATTCTCCTCCCATGATGGGAGGAAAACATCTTTGATACCAAATATATAAACTCCTTTTGGACAAAAAAAAAATCATGTGCCTCTTCCCCATAATAAGATATGAAAAGATCTTTCACTGCTTCCTTTTCCATTCCATGCTAATCCAAAATTTTATTCCCATCACCGTCCCATATCTTCATGATAGAGTTCACCTTCCACATCATATTCACAAAATCATGGAAATAACTATAATTATTGTCCCCGGCCGCTAACCAAATGGCCCTACTCTTAATCTAACCATCCTGCTATATGGAAAGTAGAATATCCATTTTCCTACCTTCCAGTTCCAAGATTTTCGAACAATATAATTTCGAAAAAATCAACGGATCCCGAGGATCATTATATGCCCAAAGAGAATCCTCTAGGTAAGCCAAAGCTTTGATCTCTCTTATCCTCCTATTTTTTACCCACACTCTAACCTCCATTTTTAGTCCCTTCACTTTTTTGGAAATATTAGACATGGATCATTCTTGTCGCCTTGAAGATTTTTTTTTTATCATATTATATTTGTTATATTTAGAAATCAACAATTAGATAACATTTCATTTACCCAAACTTAAAAGGCATTTCAAATTATGCACCTAGATTTGAAAACACCTCACCATTCACAATATTTAATTAAAAGAAAAATAAAATAATAAAATGTAATTTAAATATCCATATAAATAAAAAAATATATGTGAAGATATTAAATATAATTTTAAAAGGTTATTTCAATTTCTAATACATAGTTTAATATTTAATTAAAAGAAAATTAAAATAATAAAATTTATTATAATTATTTATATTTATGTAAATATTTATATAAATAAAATATATATATATGAAGATATTAAATATAATTTAAAAAATCTGTTGCAATTTTTGATATATAATTTTTTTAAATAATATCTTTGTTTATAGATGTTTTTGGGATTAATCACATTACTAGGATTTGGTGGATGATTTGAACCAATTAATGTGGTCCATCCTCGGGACAAGGTGAAGAATCAATCGATCTTAAGGAATAAATAGCATGGATGCATGTCGTTGATAAATTAGTTAATAAGCTAGGTAAAATATTATTTAAAAATTAGAGGTAAGGAGTTATCTATTAAAATATTGTATATTTAGTTAAAAACTAGTTGTTAGGAATAAATAAATAATTTATTCCAATATTTTAATAATAAATTATTTAATAAGGTAAGTAAAATATTATTTAAAAATTCGAGATAAGTACTTATCTATTAGAATATTATATATTTAGTTGAAAACTAGCAATTGGGAGTAAATAAATATAAAATATTCCTATTCTAATATATTAATAACTAATTATGTGGTGGGAGATAATTGATATTATCAATTTATGTAATATTATTAAGGGTTAAATTATTCCAAATAAATAAAAATATAGCCATGTTTAATTTATATAATTAGAGTTAGGAATAATTTATCATAATATATAAAGAGAAAAAAGAGGTTACTTATTATTATTTAAATATAAAGAGGTTATAAAGCGTATTACCTGACTTAATAATAAAAATAAATAGTGGAGAAAGACTCAAGTTTTATATATATATTCAAAGAGATGAAGGTCAAGAGGCGAACAAAATAATAACTAATAACTAGAGGGTTTCAACAACTAATTCTTGGCAATGATGCATCCATGTTATTTATTCTTTAAGATCGATTGATTCTTCACCTTGTCCTGAGGATGGACCACATTAGGTGAGGATGGACTACATTAGTATGAAAGACATCTATCTACATTATGGATCACAAAAGTCTTAGATCTAATATTATCTTTGTTAAGTCTTAGATCTAACAGTATCTTTGTTTTCTTATTTTATTTATTTATTTATAAAAAATATTTGAAGTTTTTATAATGATTATTGTAAATTTATCTTGATTTAGATTTATAAAAAACTTAGGTAATCCAAAATTTAAAAAATACACATATTTTTATGAAGTCTAAACATTTAAGGAAAAGTTTATATTTTCAAAAATGTTATCACTCTTCAAACTTTAAAAATTCAAGGTTGAGAATGATGTGTGTGTGTGTCTACCTTCCATTTTCTTTTAATATTAATCATTATATTTATCTTATTTATGCCACATTGACTTACATCTCCTTAGATCTTCCCCTTCCTAAGCTATAGGAAGCACATTTCTTTCATCCTCAGTTGTGGACAACACCTTTGGACACAACATATTAGAGGTGTGTTTGGAAGAAAATTCTTGTTAGCACTACTTTGATAAGAATAATCACCATCACCATCCTTAATGATATCATTCTTGTGAGTAGCCCCTCTAACCTTGACCTCAAATATTTTCGTTGATGGTTACAATATGTCTATAAGTATTGATAAAACAAAGGCAATGGTCATTATATCTATGGAAATCAATTATGTGTACAAGAAATAAGTTGTGTTTGAGCTACTTTGGATTTGATGTCATCACCATTCTTCTTTGTATTCATGATATCATTCTTTTTGGAAATAGACCCCTTTTTTTTTACAAGCAAGTAATAACTCAATGTCTTTTGTTGTAGCTTTGGTATGTCAATAAACACTAACAAGGCAGAGGTTAGGATCATCAAATCCAATAAATTCAACTATATTATTGTCACCCTTAACAACACTATAAAGATACAAAAACAAATTCTAAGAGTGAAAAAATTCAAGCCTTCCTTATGGTTTTTCAATTGACCGTATATTGTCACCCTTAACAACACTATAAAGATACAAAAACAAATTCTAAGAGTGAAAAAATTCAAGCCTTCCTTATGGTTTTTCAATTGACCGTAAAGGAAGCAACCCATACTTCCCTGCATTCCTCAAGATTTAGCTTTGCATGTATTGAAATATTATTATAATCCCCAAAATTATAATGTCGAAGGACAAATCAAAAATATCATCAAATAGTCGAGGGGATACTTATTTTGAAACCCTTCCCATGTTCAAATACTAATGAATATAATAATTTGAAAAATGGTAAATGGTTGATTCCACATATACTCCTATTCATTTCAAAAGGAAAATTAGCTTGAATCTTCTCTCACTTTTTAGCTCCAAAATGTCTCAAGATATCGATAAATATCACACCCTCAATTATTTTTAGAGGCAGTATGATCTTCGTTTCAGTCCAAGTCTTGAGCTCCTCTTGAGTCATCAAATATGTATAAACCTCAAGATAAATGCTACTCCAAATGCATTTCGAAAAGCTTTCTAGTCCTCATCCTAGTTTTTGGTCTGAGTCTAAATTAGAAAAGGATGGGGACATAATTTTTATCTCCATTTGTTTTAGGGACCAAATATCATTGGAGAAGAACTCAATATAATCCTTGAAAGACATGGCGATAATAATATATGTACAGTAGTAGATCATTTCAAGACAATTCAACTCAATATCTTATCATCCCACCATGCCACCTATACACCCTTAAGCCCATATGTCTCTCTAAGAACTCATAACATGTAAAGGTTGGCATATGGGAATGAAACATTTGGAAAAATTTTAAAGGATAATAGGTCAATTCCAAAGATCTTCCAATAAACTTAATGAAAATCAAGGTTAGTTGTGGTTAAGTCATTTGATGTTTTGAGAACACATGCTATATCTGCAAATTATGGATGGTATTTATTTGTGATTTGAATTTGATCATTATATTATTTTTCAGCTACACTGATTCAAGAATCACCTCAATTTGAGCTTGTTACGTCTCTTTTAGGTTGACCACCATGGTATGAGTGGATGCCACATTATCCCTATTGAAATGTGTAAATAGGTTCGGTCTTAATAATGAAATATGTAATCATGATTTTATGTATTTGATGTAATGAGAAAAATAATTTTATATTTTTGATCTTGAGGAATGGGTTTCATGTTCAAGGAAATTTACTTTTAGGTCAACCTCCTATTGTGAGCTCTTAGGGCTTGTCATTGATTCTAAAAGTAATTAAATTCATTTTCATGTATGAAAGACACCTTTAGGGCATGTTACATATTGTAAAGAAATTTATTTGAGTCAATTTTAGAGACAAGAGACCCTCCAAGACCTTGTCACAACTGCTACAACAAGTCGGCCTTTCAAAGGAGCAGTTGACCTATCTAGAAGGACAAGTCAGCCTAGGTGCTATGTCAAGGTGGCCTACAAGCATGTGTGAGGAATCCTATATATAGAAGCATTTGGCCGCATTCCAAAGTGGATCAATCAAGCATTAATATCAAGAAAAGAAGTGTGAAGGAAGGGATAAAGGAATCTTCTTGATCATCGAGTAAAAGAAGGAGAAGAGCGAAGTCTTCTAACATTTATTTTAGTCCCTCATCTCACATGTGTGACTACAATTAGGGTTTCTACGGTAAGGTATAGTAGTAATTGAAAGAAGTCGAAATATAATTCAAGTATAGATCATTTTTGCTATCCTAATTCGCAAGGAGAAGAATATAAGTCAAGCAAAGAAGTGAAGCCATTGGTTTTTCCCTCATCATCTCTCATGTGTGGCCTAGGGTTTTTGAAGCAAGGGTCGAAATGTGTAGAATTTGTAGTCAAGTCAAAATTGCAGAAAGATAGGTTTAAGTTGTAGTCAAGGTGTTGGAAGGTCAAAGTCAAATTCAAGCAAGGAGCAACCAAATTGATTTGAAAAAAGAGGCAAGGTCGACTTGGTCTTGAAGGAGTCTTGGTCAAGAGTCTAAGTCTTGGAATTCCTCAATTGAAGATTCCATCAGAAGAAGAATTCTTGTGGGTTTTCCTCTTAGAGTTGGAGATTTTTTGGCCCTGGATGATGCCTATATCTTGTGTCCTTTGTATTATTGTTCTTTGTGATTTGGTATTTTTTTATGAAGAAAACACTAATAATAAACTAAAGAAGAAGAAGAAGAAGTTAATTAAGTGAAGTAAAAATACATCACAAACAATTATCAAGCAAGAGAAATCATCCTGTGTTGTTTCCCCTAGATTTATCAACACGGTTTCAGTGTTAAGGCAACAAATCAAGAAAAGGTGGCTCAAAGAAGGACACTCAAGGGTAGAATCCCTAGAACATCATCAAGAGCTAAGGTATAAATATAAGGAAAGGCAGCTTGAAGAGAGCCATCAAAAGGAATATCAAGAAAATTCAAGGCATGAAAGAAAATAACAAATCTTCAAGAATACTTAAGGACCGAGTTCAAATCAGAAAGCTTGATCGAATTCTGGGCACAAAATTCTCAAGGTATAATATAAAAATAGAAAATAAGTTACCATAGGTTTTCTCAGGACATTGAAAGGAACCAAACTCATTCCAAAATCAAATGAAAGTTCTGACTACAATATTTTCCCTTCACCAGGAAAGTAAATTTACAAACTGTGGGCATAATAAAGTGATTTCTAAGGGATATTAAATCATTTTTTCAAGATGTTGAAAGCATAATTCAATTACTCAAAATTGGTATGAATATAAAACATCTGAGCCTTGAGATAAAGAACGATTTAAATTTTCTTTAAAGGGCTATCCTACTAAAGCAACTTCATAGTCAAGTATCTTGACATCCTCATAATCACCAATTAATGAAGGTAGTAAAGATATATCATATTCCTTTCACTGATTACAAAACCAAATTTTGGGGTGAGTCAAACATCTATGGCACTAAGAGTGAAAACATCAACAATTAAAAATGTACTTGTTCTCTATAGAATGATCAGTCAATCGAGAAGGATAACCTTTTAATAGAAGTTCCTTGACAATCATTTAATACATTCTAGAAGGCAGTGAAAACAAGAATCTACAAACAATATAAAAATACAACAAGAATATTATCTACTATAAATACTTGTAGCAAAGAAGTCATGTAACTGTCAATATAGAAGAAAAATGCTCGTGGAGAAGTAGGTCCCATCATAAGAGCAATCATATCCCTAGTTGAAGCCTCATTAAAAATAAAGTCTTGAAGGTAGAAAATGGTCAATAAAGAGCAAGTACCTTTATGAAGTAACCATGGAATTCTAAAGAACTAAGCACTACAGGTAGGTATCCATGAGGTATGTAACCATGGCATTCTGAAGAACTAAGGACTACACGTAGGTATCCATGAGGTATGTATATAATTTTTTATTTTATTTATTTTTAAGGGTTGAAGTTATGGCTCTAGGGTTTGTATTTTGAACTATAGATATCTCATGAGAAACCATAGTGATGAAAAACCCTACGCTTAAATTACTTGTTCCCTATGATTTGAGATCTAGGGTTTGTTAGGATTCTAGGACATGGGATAAACACTAGAATGACATGAAGATAAAACAATATGGTCTAGGGTTTGAACTTAATAAACCCTATATGATTTCTTGATTGCATAAAAACCTAGAAAGATAACTTGACATCATGTCTTCGTATTGTATACTTTGCTTGGGGTGCTTGTTAATAAATATTTCAGGTACAAGAAGTAAAGATGGATGGGTTATTCCTTTATTTTAGAAAGCATGATCAAAGGAGGGAACTATATGGACCCTTGGGAATTATTAATGATGTAATTATGGATACCTTGAATAAATATAAGGTGGAAGACCTCTACCATGGTTAAAGAACTATAGCCAGATAGAAAGCACATTAAATTATGATAGGATGGACCATATTAGAGTACGATGGAAATAAAATCTCGTGATATCGTCATAAGAGGATAACTGAAGTATCTAAATATTTAAAAAGAAGGAAGAATATCTTGGTAGCTTCCTCAAAAGCATACGTAGTACTTATGGGTAGATTCATCTAGCATGAAAATTCATCACACATCACTAGGAAAGGAGCATTTCTAGGATAAGGATAATCAAGATCCTTCATTGGAATCTTCATTAGAAGGTTCACCTATCTTGGAAGAAGAAAGTGTCTTGATGAGAATTCCATATTGTATGGGATTCATTATTTAGAAGGATGATGGTATGATGAAAAATAAGCGAAGCAAGTCAAGATTATTGAAGACCTCGCAATCAAGGAAAGAAATATGTTGAAGGAAGCCTAAATGACCAAAAGAATAGGTATGTATGCATGTATTTAATTGAGTCATGATGTCATATAGTTGCATGGGTAAATATGATGTCATGATCATGATCAAGGAAAAGGGATATCCTCCTTTGGAAAAATACATGAAGGTGTGGTTCTATTGTGTTGTACAACAACCCCCATTTATTTTTCATAAATAGCTTAGGAGATTATTGTATAAATAAATGCGGACAATTAAAAATTGAAAACATAGTAATATAGTTTAGTTTAGGGTTTTTGATAAGAAGAAATTTGATTTTTTTAATAAAAAAATCCTCATAAAACCTTCAATGACTTGAATAAGGCTTACCTTAAAAGAAAATGTGACAATATCACATATCGCAAAGTTTCGAAGAGACACAGTTTCATTTACCCTTTCGAAACTTGCGATTGGTATAAAATATAGCCCCTAGGAAACAAAACATATCTATTCCTTAAAAAATCTTAAGTATTGATGATATTCCTTCACAGCGGAAATTCCCCACACCGCAATCTTATAAAAAAAGTGATACATCGTAAGACCAAGGAACATCCCGATTGTGAAATACAATAAGCTACCGGACCCAAGAAAACAATAAAACACACTTTTTAAAAATATCGCGTCTAGATAAATTGCAAGAGTATCAACATGCTCCCCACTTGTATCATTCCCAATTCCCACGATTGTGATAAAGTTATTTCTTAAAGAACGAGCCTAAGGAAAATCATAAAGCTAAAGCTAAGAAAAAAACGTGCTTAATAATAAACCCATGGGTCCGCTACAATGCCACGTCACTTCTCGCAAATTCAAAATTACTTCAAACTTTTAGCGATATCCATTTTGTGCTACTCCCAAAACCATCGATTGCGATATTGCGTAATGTGATTATCCGAATCACACATCTCTCATACTTAATAAACCGATACAGTGATATCACTATCACATATCGGCGGGGTACTTGAAGATAAGTTTTATTTACTATTTGAAAAGGTTTTGCGATGTGATATATTAATGAATAATAAATAGCCACACGAACCCATGATGTCAATTATTAAAGGATTATTACGGTATTTATGATTTCAAAGCCCAAGGAGATCTGATGACCTATTTGGATTGATTTTCATTTAAAATTCCCTTTCTGTCATTTCAAAACCTTGTGTGTTTGAATGCTTCTGTGTTTAACTCCTATTTCTCTTCATTCCTTTGTATTTGAAATTTCAAGGTTTTTCCCGAGAAAGAATTGTGTAACAGGGTGACTAAGTTGAAGAATGGAAAGAAACCCAACGAAGCCACACAATATTATTCATCTGATGTAACAGAAATGTCCCCATTTTTCTCAAACACAACATGAACTATCGATAGCGGTACTTCCTCATGGGAAACTATGTACCATTTTCTATAGAGAGAGGGTCCAAGGATAATTCAAAGTAAAGCAACAGTAGATGCCACTACATCTTTGGAAGCCTCCTAGTTTGAAGTTGCAATATCTTTCCTTCATAGAACTATTGCTAGACCGAATATTTTACCATACACCGATATGGTAAAATGAATAATAGACAATATTAACATTGTCGACCAGGCATTCTAGACTTCAAGGAAAATGGTTATTGGGTCCTTCACAATAGAAGACTTGAAGAGCATGTATCATATACCGAACCCACATAAGTTGTATGATAAATCCTTGCTCGAGCATTTTGTAGCCAAGAATGAGGAACCATCAGACCCAATTAAGCAATGGAGGTCCAATTCAAACAAGCACAAATATGAGAAATTGGGTATGTATTCTATATCATCTCTCATTCCTCCCTACTCTTATATTGCAACTATGATGAGTATATTGTTTGGATATGCTGATACCACCAATTTATTTGTTGAATGGGTTCCCCTAATCGATGCAACAATAAATTATTTTATAATGGATCAGTGCACTATATTGTCTAACAACCTTGCCTTACAAATTCGGGAATATAGAAAACATCGATATGTCACCTCTAGAATAGTCCAACCATTTTTTATGAGTGCCTACTTTATGGATGTAGTCTATTTCACTACCAGTTTCCCAACTATGGGGTGGAAATGGACTATTCAAAATCCTACCCCCATTCACATATATCACAAAATACTGTGGGAATCAAATTTACAAACCCATTTCTACAAAATGTGCTAAGGAATTATGCTAGCCATCCACTAAGTTGCTTTTTACAAGAGGGCCCCAAGGTTATCTGATGAGGCCAAGATTGATATTTTACCAATAGGTAGGTGGTTCGGGAAAGAATTGTTTACTTATGTCTGAGTCTTTGGAAGCATATCACCTCCCCATGTTCTCCCATGGTATGTACCAGATAAACTACTCGCTAGAGAAATTTCTTACCAAACTATAAGGGATGGGATAACCAAGACCCTCAAAAGAATCTAAAAAGTCTCTTTAGCCTTCATTTCCCCTACAATGTGGTGTTTATGCATTACACGATTTCAAGCATTTTTCACTTGAAATCGATCACATTAAATGTTTAAATCTTGCCACCATTCTTGGGAGACAGTTTGACGCCAATAAGGTCGCATAGAACTTCACTGCTTCAGTGAAAATAAGATAGATCAACCATGCAGATGATGATTTTGATGACTTGTTTGAGTCAGCTGAGTTGTTTTCATAAGTACAACATTTGGCTACTCTGAGATTGTGCCCACAAGAGTTAGTTTGATTCCACTAGTACAGGAGAAACATGTTACAAAAGGTCCCTTTGGATCTGTTAGAAATCCCTCAGCCAAATTCTCAAAAGGAACAGAGCTCAAGACAAAGCTCAGAAAAGGGCTTGGAATATAGTTTTGAGCATCATTCAGAGAATAAATTAGAACCAGGTTTCGAACATACTTCAGAGCATAAATCGACACAGAATTCAGAACATGATTTAGAGCATAACTTAGAGCATGACTCACAGAAGAGCCGAGAGAAGAGTCTAGAGAAGGACACTGAGAAGGAATATGAAAAGGTCTCAAAGGAGAGAGAAATTGAATATGTTTCCACTAAGGTGCATACAGATTAATCCCCTCTGAAAAATCAACTAGATGAGGCATGGAAATAGTTTGACCAACATCTAAGAGGACATCAAGGAGAAAAACATGTTGAAATGGAAACAACATTCAACACACCCCAATACACTGGACAGAGCTCGCTCACTGGAAGGGCTACTGACAAAGTTGTTACCACATGAGAATCTGAGATCATCCCGACCTTCCCTTAAAGCGAAATCATTCTCAGAGTGGAGGAAATTCCTCCTCTTGATGTCTTTTACAGTCCCAAGCATTGGGTTGTAGTAAAAAGACAGAGGAAAATGAGGAAAACAAAAGCATCATCAACAATAATTCCTAATAATGAACCCATGGATGTAGTATGGAAGGACACCCCCATGTATCCTTCAGACAATTTGAAAAAACTATCACAGTTTGCAGGTGCTTATGTATCTACTACTATTGACAAAGTAGTGGAAGTAAAACAATTGGTAAGAGACAAGGAAGAAAGAATACAGTAGCTAGAGAAGAAGTTGGCAAAAGAGAGATAGAGTGTCGACCATCAAATGAAGGCACAAATGGACCAATTACAATAGAGCTTTGACCAATTGAAGCTCCATTACCAAGAAAAAACAAGTGCCAAAGATAGTCAAACACAACAACTGTAGTTTTCTATGGATCAGTTGAAAGATAATCCTAAGGTTGATGATTTTATAAAAGAAGCATTAGAGCTCAATTATTTATTACCTAAGCAACAAGTTACATTCGATTAGAAGCTATCGGTCATCAATCCAATGTGAAAGCAAAGCGATTCACTAATGAATCAAGCATCTGATTTAAGGATCACTTTTAATGAGATTGATGATAAGATTCCAAGATACTTCAGAGGGCAGAGCAACAGATCTTCCCAGGATAGAGGAATCTCGTAAATACATCCTCTTTACCAATTGGGATATTTAGCTAAAGCAGGTAGAAAGATCAGTTTAAAGAGCGACTGATGCTGCAAAAAATATCAGTAAGACCGTCAATGATAATTTTCACAATGCTAATTTGATACAGGAATTCCCACCTGGGAGTCCTCCCGATATCAGAGCCCTAGAAACACACTGGCAAGAAACTTTCAGAACGAGAGAAGAGGTAATTAAATATCTAACAAAACTTGATTGGCAAGTACATTGGAGATATCTGGTAAAGCCACACAATTAGTGGCTAATGCTATGCTGCCTCACTGACTCATCCATGCACATGCTTCCTACTCTCTCAGATGAAGTGTATACAGGAAAATTGTACATGAGGACATTTTAGCCTCCTAAAGTCAATCCAATAATGGATATCTATGAGCTCATACAACGAATGAAGGAATAGACACCATTACAACCTTGAGCTCATCATTTCAATCATTTCTGTTTTATGTAATTATGTCACTTATTTTAAGGAGACTTGTTTAAACCTCCTCAGAACTTTCATGTAATATCTATTTTGTACTTTATTTTTATTATATAAACCCTTTCATGTCTTTGAAGAAAGGGTCCCCAATTTTATAAAGAAACACTTTAAAAGCTTTCACTTCTATACTTTTAAAGTTTATCCTAGTAGAATGACTGGAACAGAGTCCTGAAGTTTTATGAAGAAGTCATTTGGAAGCTTGCACTTTCGTACTTTTGGAAACCATCTTAATTGAAAAAGACTAGATTGGAGCTATTTACTTCATGAGCATACCTATATGCATTGGGTACTTCTATCATTGTGTATTTATTTCTTTATGAATTAATAGTCAGTTCTCCTTATATTGTTTGTCATATGTATCTATTTTCATGTAGTTTTGCATTCATTCACTTTTGAACATGCTTGGACTGTTATCTTTAATACATTGATGACCAAATGTTTGAATGATAGTTGATGCGATACGTGTTTAGCAATTATTTTGATTACTATTTAATCAAAATAATTATTTTAAAGTCTTTACATTTATGTTAGTGTTTGATTAATCTTCATTAGCATACACTAAATATATTCATTGTAGATTGCATATGTATAAGTAAAATCCTGGGTAATATATTGATAGGTTAAGTATATATGTATTTCAGTTAAAAACCACCCCATATATCACTTAGTTTTTGGTAATCAACACCCTATCCATCCTATCACATTTTTATTGGGAAACTGGCCCCATTATATCCAGTCGGAGAAACTAATCCAAATAGATAAGGGATGGTATTCAAGTCCCCGACCGGGTGGTTTTCCCCCATGTTGTTACAACAATATTTTAGGCTTCAACATTTTGGTACTAGAAGGAGGGCAAAGACTATGAATGGAAAAGAGAAATCAATCTAATTAACAAGCCATTCCGAGTGTCACTCCCCCTCAATATCACCTCCAACTTCTAGATCCTCATCTAAAACTCCTATTTCTAGATCAGAAGTTGAGCAGTCACCTTCGAAATCTCCTAGTACAATTCCTAAAGCACCTTCTTCATAGTATAATCCTGAATCACTTGAGGTCCAGACTTTAATAAACAAATTAGATGAAATCTTTATTTTAGTAGAGAATCCTGTGCCATCTAAAGCATCTGAAGGAAGTATCACTTCTATTTTGCAACCCACTCGGATCCTAACTTGTTCTCGGAGTGAAAATATTGGATTTCCTCCATTTGAATTTCTTATTCCTTCTTTCAAAAAGAATACTAAGACATATGAGTTGCAGACATCAACTAGTGAGGTTTTATCAAATTCCCCTCCACAAACACCTTTATTTCCTCCATTAATTCCTCTTAAAACCCATTCTTCTCAAGGTAGTGGTGTTAGTTCATCTAGCCCAATTACACAACCTACCTCTTCTTCCACACAAACTCCCTCAACCACTTCCACTCAAACTCCAATAATGGTAGGACAACAACCACCACTAGTCAGACCATGGGCCAATCTTGGAGCTGTAAAAATGGCACCACCTCTCCATGATCTACCAAAGCATCCTGAAAAATGGATGTCAAAATGTAATCCTGATGATGGATTTCCCGTCGAATAACATCTCCATAATTATATGTTAGTTATTAATCTTAATGGAGTTGTTGAAGAATATTTTGTAGTAAGATTATTTCCCTACACCCTCCAAGGATCAGCAGGCTCATGGTATTTTTCATTACCACCAGTATCTATTACTAATTGGGACATGTTTGAAGATAAATTTTTAGCCAAATTTGGTGATGACTGCACAATCACATCCCTTATCAATGATGTTTCTAATTTAAAATCTAAATCGGGAGAAAAGATCAAAGACTTTAATTCCATATTCAATAAATTGTTAAACAAAATCCCAGCCATATCAAGCCCTGGTGTTGATGTCCATATCGAGTGGTATACTTCTTCTCTCCCTTCCAATATAGCAATTTTTGTAGATAGAGCCAATAAGGCTACTTCGGTAGAAAATATGAAAGAATCCCTGCCTTTAGAAAAGAGAATAATCAAATTAGAAAGAAGATAGTCCAGGAAGATAGGAAAATGAAAAAGGTTACATTCAAGGATGAATCAAAGAAGAAATCCCCTAAGGATCCTTTTGATCTTGAAGGCCTGCAAAAAGTCCTTAAAACCATGTCAAATGAAATGGTAGAGATTAAGAAACACGTAGTTGAATCCTCTTCTAAGAAACCTTTTAGATCCTTCAAGAGGAATCATGCATCTAATCCTCAACCACCAAACAAAATATCCAATGTTGAATATGATTTGGATGAAGATGAAGAAGAAATGACATTGACTAATGAAGAGACTGAAGATGAATATTTGGTTGAAGTACATGGAATGTGGGATTTTATCCTCCCTGTTTTCGATAATGAAGAAGAGCTAGAAGCTCTCCTTGTTAGCACTAGGAGTAAGGGCCCTCCCGATTCAACACAATCAAATCAAAAGAAAAATCCCTCAACCTCTGCTACTAAGGATAAAGTGGCCAGTAAAAATTCTTCTGTTAAATCTCCTCAACCAACTCCATCCTCATCTAATCCTCCATGTTCATCTAAAACCTTGGTAGTTACTGGTACCATGGAGTATAACATAGTGGAGGACATGAAGAAAACTAAAGCAAATATCTCTCTTCATGAGCTTAGTAAACTTAAACATTACTAGAAGCTATTGTTGAAAGAATTGAATGCAGTTCATGCTTCTCCTATTCCTGCTGTTGTCCTATCCAAAGCTTCTGGAGGAATGGGTAAGCATCCCAATGATTCATCAAATAAGGTCGATCTTACTGATGCTATCTTAATCAGTGACAGATCCAATTCACATACTCCCCCTTTCCTCTTGATTTATGAAATCTTCAATAAAAATATGCACAACTACTTAATATACTCAAGGGCCTCTTCAAACATTATGCCAAGAACAATATACACTAAATTAAATATTTCACCACAAAATTCTGTTGTTCATATTATGCAACTTGATAGAACAAAAGTTGATGTCCTAGGAGAAATGAATTCAGACACCATTAGACTCTCTTCTAATCCGAAAGTTTGTCAAGTAATTGATATATTAGTTATTGATATTCCTGAGTTCTATGGTTTAATTCTTAATAGAGACTGGTCTGAAAATCTCCACAACTATTTTGCAACAGATTGGTCTCACATGTGGCTCCCTTACAACGGAAAGCCAAATCAAATCAGAATTGACCGAGAAAAGAATTTGAAGCACACAGTAACTAATTTTGAAGATGTAAATGAGTCAATAAATTTTAACAATAATATCATTGGAAACCACTCTGTTGAGTCATTTTTAGGAAATTTAAATGCATAGAAGCCACCTTTTTTGAATAACTCTGCTACTTCCTAGATTGAGAACTTTTCTAAAACATATTCTTCCAGATGTATAAATCTTGTAGATAAACCATTAGTTAAAACTTTGTTTTGGACATTATATTTTGATGGATATAAATCCAATGATGGTGTAGGAGCAGATTGTATATTAATTAGTCCAAAAGGAGAAAAAACCACGCTAGAATGTAGGTTATAATTTGAATGCACAAATAATACCATTGAATATGAGGCATTGATTCAAGGTTTTTATAAAGCATTAGGCCTTGATATCAAATATCTCCGAGTTTTTGGAGATTCAGAAATAGTTATCAAACAAGTAAGAAACACCATTCATTGTCTCTCTGGACATTTAAAACATTACCAATCATTAGTCTAGGATCTTACTTCACATTTTTTAGCATTCAACATCTCTCCTATACCTAGACTTCAAAATGCAAGTGTTGACCTTCTGGATAATATAGCATCCAAGCTTATACCATCAGAGGATTATAGTCCAGATAGGATTTCCATATAATTAATTTTATGACCATCCATTCCTGATAATGTCACCAATTGGCGAGTATTTAACGATGACGAGGATATCATAAGACTTTTAACATCTAAAGGGTCATACAAAAATTAGATAATTGATGAGAGTGAGCATGATAATCAGTTAAAACAAAAGTCCAATGAGAATCCCATACCTAAATCTATTGTAAAACTTGAATATATTTATGATCTTAAGGACAGATTTAAGAAGGTTACTAATTCTAAACTCCAAATTTCAACCTTAAGGTTTGAACTAGTAAACCTTGGAACTGATACCAAACCTCAGAACATCAATCTAGGACATGGTCTCTCTCCTGATGAGAGATCAACCTTTATTAATTTGTTAAAAAGGTATAAATGTATATTTGCTTATAACTATGATGATCTCAAAACGTATGATACCTCCATCATACAACACACCATTCCTATGATATCTAATGACAAACTTGTACAACAGAAATTAAGGAAAATTCATCCAAATTTAGAAAGTCAAATCAAGTCTGATCTAAATAAACTCCTTGAAGCCAAGATTATCTTTCCTGTTAGGCTCAAATGGGTTTCAAAGTTAGTACCTATCAGGAATAAGTATGGTGACATTTGCATCTGTACCTTAGAAATCTCAACAAAGCCTGTCAGAAAGACAATTTCCCATTACTGACTATGGAGCAAATACTGCATTCAGTAGTTGGTTCAAAACTAATGTCTTTTCTTGATGGATTTTCAGGATATAACCAAATCCTGGTTCATCTAAATGATATATTAAAGACTACATTCAGGACTAAATGGGGAACCTATGCCTACCAGAAAATTCCTTTTGGTTGAATTAATGCAGGGGCAACTTTCCAAAGAGCTATGGATATAAATTTCAAAGGTTTGATAAACAAAATTTTTGTCAGTTATTTGGATGATATAACCATTTATTCCAAGAAGAGAAATAGCCATTTACATGACTTAAAGAAGATATTTGAACATTGCAAAAAGTATGGAGTTTCATTAAATCCAAAGAAGACTTATTTTGCTGTAAATGAAGGTAAGCTTCTAGGGTTTATTGTATCCAAAGATGGCATTTGTATTGATCCAGACATAATAAAACAAATTTCTGAAATTTCTTTACCCCATAATAAAAAATCTATGCAGTCTTTTCTAGGTCAGATAAATTTTGTTAAGAGATTTGTCCCTGACTTTTTCCAAATTGTTTTATCATTACAAACCATGATTAAGAAAAATTCAATATTTAAGTGGGGACATAATGAAAGATAAGCTTTTGATTTAATCAAACAAGCCATTACGAATTCTCCCTCTTTAACAACTCCAAATTTTTCTAATCATTTCATCCTATATACATTCTCTTCTAAAACATATTATGTTGTTGTTTTAATGAAACTTAATGATAAACAAATCAAAGCACCCATCTCTTTCTTTAGTTCTAATTTTCAAGTTGTTAAACTAAATTATTCATAAGTGGAAAAACAATATTTTGCTATTTTCAAATCTATAAAGCACTTCAGGCATTTTCTCCTCAAAATCCATACTAAAATAATAGTCCCATTCTCAGTAGTGAGACAATTACTTATGCAAAGGGAAGTAGGAGAAAAAAGGGAAAATTGTGTAACAGCTATGTAAGAATATGATATTGACATTAGACCAGCCAAAATTGTCAAAGGACAAGCCTTTTTCCGATTTCTTACAGGAGATTCCAACCTACCGATAGATGAGGACTTAGGTAGTATTGTACACATATCAGAGGTAAGGCTAAATGATATAGAGTCTGAATATGTTGATCTCATTTTCTATTTGAAAAATGGATATGAAACTCCTGAACTCAATCACAAAAGGAAATGGGCTTTAAGGTTAAAAGAAAATCAATATGAAATCATTAATGATGTGTTATTCAAGAGAAATTACAATTATGTATTATTAAGATGCCTTGAAAACTCTAAAGCACAGAAGGTTTTACAGGAACTTCACGATGGACCAGCTGGTGGACATTTTGGAGGAGATACTACTGCACATAAGATCCTACATGTTCGATGCTATTGGCCAACCTTGTTCAAAGACACCCAAGAATATGTGAGAAAATGCAAAATATGTCAAACTGCTACTGGAAGACAACAGAAACCTGCCTTACCTCTGCAACTAGTCAACATTGAACAACCCTTTGAACAATGGGGATTGGATATCATAGGTGAGATTGTTCCTCAATCCTCAAAGCAACATAAGTATATCCTTATAGCTATAGACCATTTTACTAAGTGGGTGGAAGCAATTCCACTAAAGGTAGCTAATTCTGATGTTATCATTGAATTCATTGATCAATTCATTATTACTAGATTTGGCTTACTAACTGTACTTATGTTTGATAATGCATCTTACTTTTCAGGAAAAATATGACTGAATTTTCTCTTAAGAGGGGTTTTAAACTGAAGTACTTGGCTAATTACTACCCTCAATGAAATGGTTTAGCATAATCAACCAACAAGAATGTCATAAGGATTATTAAAATAACTATTGATTAGAGCCAAAAGAATTGGCATAAATCTTTGACATTTTCTCTATGGGCATATCGAATAACCCAGAAGGCCTCAATAGGCACTTCCCCATTCAATCTAGTATATGGGAAAGAAGCTATCATCCCTTCAAATTTAGCCCTTCCCTCATTAGCCCTATTCCAATTTATTGAAGAAACACCTTCTTCTTCTTTACAACTAAGACAATCTCAAATTCTTAAATTAGAAGAAGAAAGGGAGAAAGCCAAACTTACACATACTCGCCATCAACAGCTAGTCAAATCTTCCTTTGATGCAAGTTCTATTTCCACAAAATATTTTCAAATTGGAGATATCATCCTTAAATGGGACAAGGCACATGAGGAAAAAGGAAAGCATACTAAATTCCAGAAAATGTGGCTTGGACCATTTCAAATTGTTGAACAAGTAGGCCCATCAACATTCATATTGAAAGATTTATTAGGAAAGAGAGATTCTCTTCTTGTCAATGGGCTTATTTTGAAAAAAATATTTTCTTAGAAGATTACATCTTCTATTGTAACATTATTTCATTTACTTTTTGTGTTTTCTTAGAAAAATAATGTTAAATAGTATCACTTTTGGCTTTGCAAATAAAATCTCTTCAAATATTTTATGATCTTTCACTTTGAAAGTAGAAATTATTAAGGAAATGATCACAACATTTGAAAATTAGCTAAGTATCATAAAACTCTGAAATTTTATTTTCCATTGAAGTTGTAAATTCTTTGAAAACCTCAACTTTATAAAATCCTTTTATTCTATTATCAGTCAAGAAAGGTTATCTTTAACAAAGTAAATACTATTTACTGCTAAGCATCTCCAACTCTAAAATTGTCATCCAAAACTCTTAAGGAGTCAATGATTCTCCCCATCCATTAACTTTACTATTTTTAGAGTGTAATTCAAAAATATATTAACCTTAAAAGATAAGGGGTCTCATCACGAGCCTACTTACCATGTTCATAGGGAAATAATAGACTAACATTATCAACACTGAATACCAAACGAGGGTAGTGGCTTATGATTATTTTAATATTAAGACAAGGGGTCTCATCACGAGCTAGCTTGTTCAGTTCAATTATAACCAATGAATGGCATTGTCACTTTCTGGTCACCAAACCAGGACAATGGCTTTTAGGTAATAAAAATTTGTTAAAAGAAAAGTAAATAAATAAAAAAGAAAAAATGAAATATATATACTTTTGAAATTATCTCTAAAGACTGCACTCTTATATGGATGGGATTCTGAATAATTGATGGTTAAAAGGTAACCCTTTCAAGGCTATGAATGACTGCTGGCAGCAATGGTTCTACCTATGACAAATGAGTATATTAAAAAAAACGCTAAGTTGTAAAAGCCCCCTACTTTATCTTTATAACTAATTGATCACTGATATAAACAAAAAGGATTTTCATCTATAAGAGGATATAAAAAAGAATTATAATTAAGTGACTTTTTTTATGTTCAGAGTAATGTTACTTATCTAAATATTTCAAAATTAGTTCTCCTTTCCTCAATTATTTTTACTTAGAAAAGCTTTAGAAATTTCACTATTATCAGAGATAACTGGTTCTTCCAGTGAATCACCAATTTTTGTGTTGTACAACAACCCCCGTTTATTTTTCATAAATAGCTTAGGAGATTATTGTATAAATAAATGGGGACCCTTAAAAAATTGAAGAAACATAGGAATATAGTTTAGTTTAGGTTTTTTGTTAAGAAGAAATTTGATTTTTTTAATAAACAAATCCTCATAAAAGCTTGAATGACTTGAGTAAGGTTTACCTTAAAAGAAAGCCCAACAATATCGTATATCGAAAAGTTTCAAAGAGACAAAGTTTCATTTACCCTTTTGAAACTTGCGATTGTGATAAAAGATAGCCCCTGGGAACCAAAACATATCTATTCCTTAAAAAATCTTAAGTATTGACGGTATTCCTTCACAATAGAAGTTCCCCGCATCACAAGTTATTACAGAAGCGATACATCATAAGACTGAGGAACATCCTGAATGCAAAATACAATAAGCTATCGGACTCGAGAAAACAATAAAACGCACTCTTTAAAAATAACACATCTAGATAAATCACAAGAGTATCAACATGATCCCCGCTTGTATCATTCCCAATTCCCCCAATTGCGATAAATTTATTTATTAAATAGAATGCCTAAGGAAAATTATAAAGTTAAAGCTAAAAAATAAAATATGCGCTTAATAATAAACCCATGGGCTCACTACAATGCCATGTCACTTCCCTCAAACTCGCAATTGATTAAATCTTTCGACCATATCCATTCTCTACTACTCCCCAAATCACCGATTGTGATATTGCGATAATTCAATTATCACAATCACACATCTCTCATACTTAATAAACTGATTCAGTGATATCGCTATCACATATCAACGGAGTACTTGAAGATAATTTTTATTTACCATTTGAAAAGGTTTTGCAATGTGATATATTAATGAATAATAAATAACCAGTCGGAGCCATGACTTCAATTATTAAAGGATTCTAATGTTATTTATTATTTCAAAGCCGATGGAGATTTGATGGCCTATCTAGATTGATTTGGATTTAAACTTCCCTTTTCGTCATTTCAAAACCCTATGTGTTTGAATGCTTGCGCGTTTATCTCCTATTTCTCTTCATTCCTCTGTATTCACAATTTGTAGGTTTTGCCCGATAAATAATTGTGTAAAAGGATGACTAATTCAAAGAAATGAAAGAATCCCAACAAAGACACACAATATTCTTTATCTAATGTAACAAAAATTCCCCATTGTTCTCAGACACGACATGCACTATCAATAGCGGTACTTCCTCACGAGAAACTATGTACTAGTTCCTGGAGAGTGAGGGTCCAAGGATAATTTAAAGTAAAGAAACAACAGACGCCACTATTTCTTTGGAAGCCTCCTACTTTGAAGCTGCAAGTTCTTTGCTTCACATAATTGCTACTAAATCGAAGATGTTGCCATACACTGATATGGTAAAATGGATAATAGACAATATTAACATTGTCGATTGGGAATTCTAGACTTAAAGGCAAACGGTTATTGGGTTCTTCATAGTAGAAGACTTGAAGAGCATGTATCATATACTAGACCCAAAAAAGTGTATGATAAATCCTTCCTCGATCATTTCACAATCGAGAATGAGGAACCATTAGAACCAATTAAGCAATGGAGGTTCAATTCAAGAAAGCACAAATATGAGAAATTGGGTATGTATTCTATATCATCTCTCACTGCTCCCTACTCTTACATCACAACTATGATATGTAGATTGTTTGGATATGCTGATACCACCAAGTTCTTTGTTAAGCGGGTTCCCCTAATTGATGCAGCAATAAATTATTTTATAATGGATTGGGGCACTATATTTTCTAACAACCTTTCCTTACAAATTTGGGAATATAGAAAACACCGATATGTCACCTCTAGAATAGTCCCACCATTTTTTATGAGTGCCTAAATTATGGATGCACTATGTTTCACTACTAATTTCCTAACTATGGGGTGTAAATGGACTACTCAAGATCCTAATCCCATTCACATATATCACAAAATCCTATGGGAATCAAATTTCCAAACCCATTTCTATAAAATCTTCCAAGGAATTATGCTACCCATCCACCAAGTTGTTTTTGAAAAGAAGGCTAAAGGTTATCTGATGAGGCCAAGATTGATATTTTACCAATAGGTAGGTGGTTTGGGGAAGAATTGTTTACTTATGTCTGAGTCTTTGGAAGCATAGAACCTCCCCATGTTCTCCCATGGTATGTACCAGATAAATTACTCGCTAGAGAAATTGCTTACCAAACTATAGGGGATGGGATAACCAAGACCCTAAAAGAATCTAAAAAGTATCTTTGTCCTTCCTTTCCCCTACAGTGTGGTGTTTATGCATTACACAATTTCAAGCATGTTGCACTTGAAATAGATCACATTACATGTTTAAATCTTGCCACCATTCTCGGAAGACAATTTGACCCCAATAAGGTCACGCAGAAGTTCACTACTTCAATGAAAATAAGACATTTCAGCCACGAGGAGGATTATTTTGATGAATTTTTTGAGTCAGCTGAGCTATTTTCATAAGTACAACAACAGATTTGATACTCTGAGATTCCAATTCCACTAATACAAGAGAAAAGGGTTACAAAGAGTCCCTTTGGATCTATTAGAAATCCCTCAGTCAAATGCTCAAAAGGAACAAAGCTCAAGCCAAATCTTAGAAAAGGGCTTGGAACATAGTTTCGAGCATCATTTGGAGAAGAAATCAGGACAAGGTTTCAAAGATACTTCAGAGAATAAATCATCATAGATTTCAGAACATGATTCAGAGCATAACTCAGAGAACGACTCACATAAGAGCCCAGAGAAGAGCTTAGAGCACAACCCAGATAAGAGTCCATAAAAGGACACTGAGAAGGAATCTGAAAGGGTCTCAAAGGAGAAAGAAGTGGAAGATGTTTCCACCAAAAGTGCATACAGATGAATCCCTTCTGAAAAATCAACTAGATGAGGCATGGAAATAGTTTGACCAATAGCTAAGAATACAACAAGGGGAAAAAGATGTTGAAATGGAAACAAGAGTTCAACACACCAAAAACATTAGACAGAGCTCACTCACTGGAAGGGCTACTGAAAAAGTTGGTACCACAGAAGAAGTTGATATCATCCCAACCTTCCCTTCAACCGAATTCGTTCTTAGAGTGGAGGAAATTCCTCCTATTGATGTCTTTTACAGTCCCAAGCATCAGGCTATATTAAAAATACAGAGGAAAAGGAGGAAAACATAAGCATCATCAACAATAATTCCTGAGAACGAACCCATGGATGTAGTATGGAAGGACACCCCTATGGATCCTTCAGACAATTTGAAAAAACTATCACATTTTGCAGGTGCTTATGCAGTTGCTACTATTGACAAAGCAGTGGAAGTCAAACAATTAGTAAGAGAGAAGGAAGAAAGAGTACAACAACTGGAGAATTAGTTGGTAGAAGAGAGATAGAGTGTTGGCCATCAAATTAAGACACAAATGGCCCAATTACAGCAAATCTTTGACCAATTGAAGCTACAATACCAAGCAGAAACAAGTCCCAAAGTTAGTCAAATACAATAGCTGCAGTTTTCTATGGATGAGTTGAAAGATAATCCTAAGGTTGAGGATTTTATAAAAGAAGCATTATAACTCAATTCTTTATTATCTAAGTAACAGGAGACATTTTGTTAGAAGTTATCAATCATCAGTCCAATGTGCAAGAAAAGTGATTCACTGATGAATCAAGCATTTGATCTGAGAATCACTTTTAATGAGATTGATGATAAGACTTCGGGATACTACAAAGGGTAGAGTAGCAGATATTCCAAGGATAGAGGAATCTCATAAATACATCCTCTTTACTAATTGAGATATTAAGCTAAAGAAGATAGAAAGAGTAGTTTCAAGAGTGACTGATGCAGCAAATCATATCATTGAGACTGTCAATGGTAATTTGCACAATGCTAATTTGATATAGTAATGCCCACCTGGGAGTCTCCTGATATCAGATACCTAGAAACACACTGGTAAGAAACTTTCAGAGTGAGAGAAGAGGCAATTAAACAACTAACAAAACTTGACTGGGAAGTATATTAGAGATGTCTGGTAAATCCAAATAGCCATTGGCTAATGCTACAATGCCTCGCTGACTCATCCATGCACATTCTTCCTACTCTCTCAAATGTAGTGTATACAAGACAATTGTGCATGAGGACAGGTCAACCTCCTAAATTCAAGTCGATGATGGATATCTATGAGTTTATAAAATGAATGAAGGAATAGATACCATTACAACATTGAGCTCGTCATTTCAATAATTTAAGTTTTATGTAATTTTGTCACTTATTTTAAGTACAGTTGATTAAACCTCCTCGGAAGTTTCATGTAATATCTATTTTTGTACTTTATTTTTATTATATAAACCCTTTCATGTGTTTGAAGAAAGGGTCCCCAATTCTATAAAGAAACACTTTAAAATCTTGCAGTTATGTACTTTTAAAGTTTATCCTAGTAGAATGATTGGATAAGAGTCCTGAAGTTTTGTGAAGAAGGTTTTTGGAAGGTGGCACTTTTGTACTTTTGGAAAACATCTTAATGAAAAAGAATGGACTGGAGCTATTTACTTCATGAGAAAACTTATATGCATCAGTTACTTCTATCATTGTGTATTTATTTGTTTATGAATTAATATCCATTTCTCATTATATTGTTTTTCATATGTATCTCTTTTCATGCAGTTTTGTATTCATTCACTTATAAACATGCTTGGATTGTTATCTTTAATACATTGATGAGAAAATGTTTGAACGATATTTGATGTGATATATGTTTAAAAATTATTTTAATTAACTATTTAAACAAAATAATTAATTTAAAGGCTTTTCATTTCTATTAGTGTTTGATTAATCTTCATTATCATACACTAAAAATAATCATTATAGATCGCATAAGTATAAGTAAAATCCCGAGTAATATATTGATAGTTTAAATATATATGTATTTCAGTTGAAAAACACCCCATCTATCACTTAGTTTTTGGTAATCAACACCCTATCCATCATATCACATTTTTATTAGGAAACTAGTCCCATTATATCCATTCAGAGCCACTAATCTAAATGGATAAGGGACGGTATTCAAATCCCCCACCAGGGGGTTTTTCGCCATGCTTTTGCAGTGATTTTTTAGGCTTCAATAGGTTCACATATTTACTAGATGAAATGAATATAATATTTCCTCATATGGAATATGAGGTGGTTGAAAGATATGAAGGAACTATGGATGGAAGTTCTTGGGGAACAATATGTGAAGAAAGAAAGAAGAGATCGTCAAATATGCAACTATGGTCACATAAGAAAAGGGAATCAACATTTGATGACTAGAAGGAAATAGTATTACATCTCCGTGAAGAAGATCTTGATATGGTCTATAAAGAAAGGATACCCTTGACATATGAATTCTTGGAGATTTGGTTATGAATATGCAAGATATTGATGTTGTAAGCAAGTTGTCACGATGAAAGGTCATCACAAAAGGTAATTTTTATTTGATGTTCATTTTTTATTTTTGAATAACATTTGGATGTGCTAATGTAGGGCTGATGAAAAGGAGTTGTAGATGGCACCTACAACTAGCAATCATGTGGTGATATGGAAGATCATGAAGGAAACATGACGTGGAAGAGGTAGTTGTATGAAGGAAATTTGGATGTGGACTAGAAAGATCACTTTCTAATAATAATAAAAAGGATGACATGACTAACTTGAGGAAAGTGATAGATGGCCTGTTCCCTACGAAAATAATATTTCTTCACAATTTTTGAAGATGAATTTCATGACATAGAAAGAAGGAGCTTTCTAAGAAGTTGGAGGTCCCATGATCTCCACCTAGAGCATAAAGTTGCTGGAAACAAGTTCCTGGTTAAGAGGGAGCTTGGGTACATTCCTTTTATAGGAATGGGTACATTCCTTTTATAGGAATGGGTACATTCCTTTATAGGAATGGGTATATCCTCCCCAATTGAGAGGGAGAGATAGACACATCATTCTTGTCTTCACTTTGATAAGAAACAATGGAGAATTGGGTAAGCATCTAGCATCCAATACTCTTTGAGGATGTGGTAGGGCATCCAAGATAAGAGTAGTCGTAGAGGACTGATATTCTTTGAGGACTAGGAATCCAAGTTAAGAATAGTCATGGAAGGACATACCCTATGAAAAATTGGGTTGGGTATGTTCCTTGAGAGACAATGATGAAGGTGTCTATAAATCATTGGTCTCACCACTATTGTGATTTAATATTATGGAGAGATAGATTTGTTAGTCAATGCCTTTTGATGTGACAATTTTGGATGATATGATGATAAACATATGGCTTATCAATCTAACTCTTCTTATAAAATTTCTTCAGATTGAGAATGTCCAAGCACCTTGTATGGATTATGAATACCTCCTGAGTTAAGAGGGAGTGTTGAAATATGTAACTAGTTTCGGTCTTCATAATGAAATATGTAATCATGATTTTATGTAATGATAAAAATAAATTTATTATTTTTCATCTTGAGGCATGGGTTTTGATGCTCAAGGAAATGTATTCTTAGGTCAAGCTCCCATTATGAGCTTCTAGGGCTTGTCATTGAGCCTAAAATTCATTAAAGTCATTGTCATGTATGAAAAACCCATTTGTGGAATGTTATATATTGTAAATGTTTTTTTTGAGTCAATGTTAGAGTCAAAATACCCTCCAAGAACTTACCACAAGTGCTACAACAAGTCTACCTTCAAAAGGAGCAGTCAGCCTAGTTGCTATGTCAAGTTGTCCTAGAAGCATGTGTAATGAATCATATATATAGAAGAATTCGACCTCATTCCAAATTGCATCAATCAAGCATCGATATCAATAAAATAAGTGTTAATGGAAGCCTCTTGATCAGCGAGTAAAAGAATGAGAAAATGAAAGTCTTCTGCATTGTTTTTGGGTCCCTCATCTCACACATGTGACTGCAATTAGGGTTTCTGCAGTAAGGTATGTAGAAATTGAAAGAAGCTAAAACATAATTCAAGTATAGATCATTATTCCAGCCAAATTCATGAGGAGAAGAATCTAAGTCAAGTAAAGGAGTGAAGCTATTGATTTTTCCCTCACCATCCCTCACATGTGGCCTAGGGTTTCTGAAGCAAGGGCTGAAAAGTGAAAAGTGGTAGTCAAGATGAAATTGTAGAAGGATAGGTCAAAGTTACAATCAAAGTGTTGGAAGGTCAACGTAAAATTCAACCGAGTAGCCAAATTGGTTTGACGGAAGAGGAAAGGTTGACTTGGTCTTGGAGGAGTCTTGCTCAAGGGTCTAGGTCTTGGAATTCATCAATTGAAGATTCTATAAGAAGAATAATTTATGTGGGTTTTCCTCTTAAAGTTGGAGAGGTTTTTGGCCTGGATGATCAACTATATATTGTGTCCTTTATATTATTATTCATTATGATTTGGTAGTTGTTTGATGAAGAAAATACTAATAATAAAATAAAGAAGAAGAAGTTAATTAAGTGAAGTAAAGATACATCACGAACAGTTATCAAGCAAAAGAAATCATCCTATGTTGTTTCCCCTATATTTCCCAACAATCCCCTTTACTCGCACATGTGCGACTAGCCACCCATGGGGTTTCAAGAAGCCTTTACAAGGCCCAAGAACCTGATCACTAGTTTAGGGTTGAGGAAGTCAAACCTTAGACCTAGATGCCCAATGGGCTATACTAAATACCAAGCCACTAGAAGGAGTAGGAATTCAATTATATTTATTGTATCTTGCTCCATAGCATAGCAAAGCAATTTAGAGTGGGAGTTAGAGATCCTAAAAGAGGGGTTTAATATTCTATAACAATCTAGCATGCCACAAGTCTTAGGAAACTCCATTGAGAGTTTCTTCTCATTTATACTTGCATTTTTTCCATACAAAAAAAAGAGAGCAAAGCAACCTCACCTTCTAGCTTAATTTTCTCCCTTAAGAGTTTTATAGAGAAATTGTTTGTGTTGATTATGGATTTTGTGGGATTGTATTTATTATTCTTTATTTTCTGCATTTTATTTCTTTCATACATAAGCATAAAATAAATAGCTAACAAATTTTGAATCTAATGGAATTTAACCTTTATGATATAGATTTTGGTTTATTTATTAGATTTTTTGTAATCAAATATCGGGTGTAATATCTAGGGTAGTTTATAGATCATATTGGTATCAAAGTGGGCTTCATTAGGGAATTTCATGGAAATTTGCAAGGGGTCTAGGAAGTGATGTAAGAAAAATATCCCAAAATCTTAACCATGGTCAATGAGTATATTCACATTCACCCTAATAAAATAGAAGAGATATTCATGAAGCTATAAGTGCAATTCACCAACATCATCCACAATATGAACCTCCTTATGGTGGTTCTAGCAAAAAACTTGGAATTGGATCAGATGGAGGTTCCAACTCAGAGGTCAAATTAGAGGGGAAATCAGGGGATCATGAAGACAAAGAAAAAGAGTCAGGGAAGTATTAGCTCTTTATTTTGACCCTTTTTTACCATACCTATTCCATCATTTTACCATCCTTTATCATTACATTTCAATCATATTTTCCATATTTCACCTCTTTCTTCACACCAAGGTAAATTAATTACGTCTTTTGATTTTTAGAGTTTTTAGTAAAAATTGAGAATTAAATTTTAATTTTGACAGAAACAGAATTTCTCGTAATGGCTTCATTAAACTCGTATGTGTAGGACACATGTGCATGAACTAAAGGCATATTGAAAACTACATGAACCAAGGATGGAGGGACTCCTATTGGCTCACTCCAAATCAATTAGAATAGGCTCGGTCAAATTTGGTCAATCTTGACCAGTCACATGAGAAATCCCCTGATTAAGGGGTAGTTTTGGGATTTTGTGGGATTTTTCTATATTTTGTATAAAAGAGGGATGAGTTCGACTAGATGAGATGGTATAGGACTCTTGTTAGTTGTTACAAAAATTATAGCTCATATGTTATATTATTTATTTTATAGCCTATTTAAGCAAAGATACCAAGAAAACATGAACATATGTTATGATTATTATTCTATGAATATAATTAGAAACTTGCCTTCTATCTCTTGTGCATACATTTATGTGTGATGTGAATGGTGAATTGTTGTAGTGGATTTTTCTAAGGTGTACCAGGAAAATGTGGAGGGCCCCCAATCTAAGCTAAGTACACTCCTGTTAAATTATCTGCATAAATGTACTTTATTTTCATTGTTAATATTGTGAATATTCCTTGTATGAACTAACTTGTTTGCTATGGTTATTGATATAGTAGAAATTATTTCTCTCAATTTATTATCTTCAATAAGGAAGGAAAAAAAAGGTCTCTAAGTTAGAGCCTCTTCTTCGTTAGCTAAGATTGGATTGAAATCAGTCTTTGTGCATCCATTTCTTCTTGCTTTATTACATTAGACGTTTAATTATTTAGTAGCTTAGATGGTGAAATTGGTCTTGTTGAATGAATAAAATGATAAGGAAGGAAAACCAGGACCTATGAGACAAGAGCCTCTTCTTTGTTAACTAAAATTGAATAAGATCATTATTCACTTATTGCTTTATTCACATTCATCATTTCATACTTGTAGCTTTCTATTTGTAATATGCATTTCCATTCTTTTAAATATCTAAGCAACTACTTCCTAAACTAATTATATCTAAGAACCATATACTTTGGGTGTTTTCTAAGTTTACCAACATGGATTGATATTAAATATATGTTCTAATTTATCTCAATAAATTGGACTTACAAAAAGTACCAAAGAAATAGAAAAATTACTTTTAGTGTCATTACATGTTCACTGTCCCTATTCAAGATCGAAGCAAAGGTATACATATAATCGCACCAAATCGTTGCACCAAACCTATATCGATGCCTTAATATTAAATCATTGGTTGCAACAAAAGGATATTTTATCATTCACCACATAGATGAGGAGAAGAAAATAGCATTTTCTAAATTGAATTTAGATGGCCATGTCATAACCTAGTGAGAAAGTCATACAAAGGCACCTAGACTAGAGGCTAATTTCACAGTAACTAAGTGGGAGGACTTCAAAACCATCATAAATTTATAATTCTAATCTATCGAGTGCTTAGAGGGCTAATGGATCCAATGGAGCTACTTTAGGTAGAGATAGGGGAAAAGCATACAGGAGTACACCATTGAGTTGAAAAAGATATTCATCAAGCTCGATACTCTCTTTGTTAGAAATACTGGGGGTGAATCATAGTTTCATTCCCAACTAAACCTTAATTAACTTATTCTTTCATTTATATTTATCTTGAACCATTACTTCATTAGAAAGAGACTGTGTGAGCTTATCTAATAAACCATGAGCAACATTAATAATAAAACATGTAAATCATAAAGCAGATCAACATATCAATAACATATGAACACTAGGATTTTAGGTGGAAAAACAACATGGGAGAAAAGAATTGGTGTTTTCGTTATGTATTATTATTTTATTATAATGAAAATGTGTACTAGCACAGACTCTTGCCATCACGAAATCTCCTACCTCCACTCATTCTCCAGCACCCACTAGAAGGGAATTACAAGCCCCTAGTCAAGTTTACCATCTCCTACCAGAAGGAAGCTCTAACTCCCTCACTAAAGTCTACTACCCTCAACACCTCATGGACCATGTTTCATAATGTTTCATATTGAATCCACTTGTCTCAAAAAAAGCTCAAGACTCATAGGCCACCACCCACAATAACCATACACCAAGATTCCAAATATTAAATCACTAAAGACCAAAACCAATACTAAATACCAATGTGCCAACCCTGAATCATTGAGAACAATACTAATGCAACTAAGTCAAACCAATATACTGAATCACTGAAGCATTGTTGACCAAATGAATCACTGACGCATTGTAGACAAACTGAATCATTGAATACCAATATACTAAATACCAAACCACTGAATATTGAATCACTGAATCACTAAAAACTAATATTGAATCACCAAGTCACTAAATCACTGAATACAATTGAATCACTAAACCAATATCAATCACTAAGTATCCAATCTAAACATGCCAATTACTAAAGCAAGCCAATACTAAATCACCATATATTGAATACCAAGAAGATCAAATCAATATGCTAAGCCATAGCCAAACTACTAGAAATACTAATTCATCTAAGCAATATCAATACCATCAAGTACTAAGACTACTCATCGTACACTAATTGTCCAAGATTGTCAAATACCATGCCAAAACCAATCCCCAAGTCAAGCAGATCTCATGTTCATCATCCTTCATAAATAATCCAGTCATAGATACATGTCAAAACTCTAACTAGCCAATACTTGTCAAGACATCATTAATTATCCAGTCTAGCCAAACATAGACCAACTCTATCAAGTCATAACAAGAAAAAGTAACAACATAATAATGTAATCTTTGTCCACAAAATGTGCAAAAATTTGTACTCAACAAAGCTAATATCAAATCCCAAACTCAATATGTAATATCAAAAACAAGACATGAATGGTCTCTATTACAACAATCTATTTACTCATCAAGTATTCATCAAAATGTAGCTCATCTCAAGACCAAATCTCTCAGATAAATTAAATCAAATGTTCATTTAGCCAATTCCATTCAATCCTCAATACCAAGGCAAAAATTAACGTCTCTTTCAAGATTATAGACAATAGAAACATAGATGTTAACATTTGTTCACTGTGAGTATTCACCTTGACTTGACTATAGAGTCACTACAACAATCAATAACCTCTTCAGATTAACACATCAAGAAGTAGCAAATGGATCTCTGCCAAAATGGTTTCTACATACGCTGTCTTCTACAATAAGTCATTGTTCATTCATATAAACCATTACAAAGAACCATCCAAGTTGACATAAAAAATACACAAGTCTAGATCAAACTGTGATTATTCATTATTCATTCAAGCAAGACAAGTTCTTCCATATGAAACAAGACCCAACATTACATATTAGTCTTTGTATTAGATAGACAGAGGCAAACCAACGATTTCACTACCAGTTGTAAGATTCAAGTACTGATCACTGTGAATTCTGACTTCAATTTATCATTCAAGTTCCAACCAAGACATATAAACTTGATCAAATATTTCTCATTGTTACAATATTGATCTTATAAATCAATGCCATTGAGATATCTCTACAAATCAGTCTTTGAATGAATGAGCAATGATAAGGTTCTTCAAGCAGACTAGTCATAAATCAAATCAATCTCTACAAGAAATATTTCATATCTCTGCATATGACAATATTACGATTTATGCAATAAAAAGAAGGGGCAGTGCAAATATGATTTTATATTCATATGTATCATTGGGCACCAAATCAGATTCATGTAGCTAGTTAGCACATTTGAAAGGTATAAGTTATTGCCACATCTGCATATACATATATCTATATGTTTTGAGCAAATGGAGATAGGTACATTTCATCAAACTCTCTTCTATAGATCTTCTTCATATAAATTCTATTACACCTACAAAAACATATATTTAATATCTTATTAAACCAACTTCAGATCTTTGGGATCTGACTCTCCTCATGCTCCTGGTGCACTCCTGATCAGAACTAATTCTTTGCAAATGCACACACAATGCCTTAGATTGACCTCCTTTATATATGATTTTGATCGTCCACTACCTTAGGGCAATTTCTATTGTATTGTGAATACCACAAGCAAGAAATCTAAGGTAAGTTGTTAACCATGTCAAGCAATCCCATGCACTCATGATTTATTTTCTTCATTTATAGGTTTGGCTGCACCCACAACACATGGTATTTTCAGCTATAGCCGCCTTGATGGGCCTTCCTCCATGTGGTTGGAGCCTTCTAGTCATACTTCTAAGCCTCCCTTCGTGTGGTGGGGCTTAGACTAGGAAAACCACCTCCTCTACTTCTAAAACACCTCCAAGCTTTTGCCACTTGTTCTTCAACTCCTCTACATGCCTATGAAGTCTCTCTAACTCAACCATTAATCCATGATGACATGTTCCAATGAACTAACATATCCTTCACTCTGCCCTAGAAGTTTACACATTAAACATTTTCCAGGTAAACATAGTGTGAAAGTAACATAGATAGGTTGACATCAGTATAGGTTTCCGTCAAGTACAACACTAGAGGCATAATTCCAACACTCTTATGAGCCCAAATATACCCTACAAGTATATGGGGAGTCCACACATCTATTTATGAAAAAGGTGATGTTTTTTAAACCAAGAATAATGGATGAGGCTTATGTACAAGCACAATACCTAGAAAACATATTCTAGAAGAAGGGTATTCAAGTGGTTTGAAGTAGAAAGAGTACTAAGAATATTTCAAGGAAGGGGAGAAGAAGTGGAAATGGGGAAAGGATAAGAAGATAGTAATGACCACAAATCATCATAAAAATCATCATAACCACTACAACATTGATGGTCACACTAAGGAAAAGTGTTAGAAATTAGAACCAAAATTGAACTTGAAAAACCATCAAAAGGATAGGAAGAAAAAGAATATTCTGACCACAAATTCAAGCAATCAAGTGGAAGTAAAATTCAATCTGGATGAGAAAAAAATCACCTCAATGCAAAAGGAGGTGAATCTGAGAAGTTTCCATCACCAAGGAGCAAAGGAGATGATCGAACTCTTCCATATTAAGATCCAGGTCAAGAATACTAGATAGATTACATATTTGACTCAAGTTCATAGGCTAATCTCATAGCAATGGATTTGGTCAAAAAAATTGGATTAGAGCTTCATGATCATCCTAGCCCATATCCATTAGGATGGGTAAATAAGGGTGTGAAATTGAGATAACAAAGAAACATAAAATGAAATTTGTTAGCAGTGTTGAATATATTGATGAAGTAGAATTGGATGTAGTGCCACTTGATGCATGTGGAGTTGTGTTTGGGAGTCCCTACATGTATATATAGGATGCAATCTTCATGTGGAGAAGCAATTAATACCTCCTCATCAAGGAAGAGTTTCTTATAGCAGTATCATTTAGTCATCAAGTACTAGAAGGGTAGAATAAATACATATGTCTAGATTCTTTCAAGGCCACCTAAATAGAAATTATAGCTTTGGGAAATTTAATGGACATGGAGTCATTCATCCATGGTGCATACAAAGAGGCATATATAGAGGATGAGGACTTCAAAGATATATTTCAGTAGTTAAAGGGCTAGAGTCATGCAAATGATGGTGAAAACATAGTTGACTATCATCTCCAAAATGGGTTAGTACTCGACATCTGCATATGAACTTGATTTGCATGAGCATAAAGTGGGAATATCAACATGTAAATGAGAAATAAATTATAAAAGCATTGAATATATCTTGTGTTTGGCAAAAATTTTGGACTTGGATCTAGTTTCACATGAGACATAGTTCTTTTTGTGACTAGTAAGGATGACCATATAAAAATTGAGTTCTTGTAAAGTGTACCACTCCATATTACTTAATTATTGAAATATACTATGGAGAGACCCTAAATATTTCTTTGCAAAGAGGGAATAAAACATACACCTAAAACTTAGTATGGATATAAAGGGAACAACAAAACATAGTTTGAGATTCTATAACATAATAAATATAATTAACAAAATAGATTAAATCAAAACAGCATAGTTTGATTATATTTGTACTTCATGCATACATAATTTATAGTTCTAAGTTATTATTTTAAAGGACATTAGAGTGTAGTTTTTTATAGGTTCACAATAGAAATATTGGATTTAAAATAAATTTTCGGTCATTACTTCAACCTCTATTCATTTCAACAATGGGAAACCTTATTATGGAATTGTAATTTATATTTTATTTTTTTTATGTAGTATAAGCCACCATTAATGCTTTGGTATATATGTGGATATGTTTGGGATATTTTCCAACAAAATAATATTATTTCAAGCATTTCAAGGTAAACAATATTGTTATAAGCATTAATATGTATAAGAGATACATTGAAGAGGCATTTGGATTGCTTTACAGAGATACAAATAAAGTTATTGGTGAAGTTCTCTCAAATATGTAACATTTATCCTTTATAAATTTATTCAAATGTCTAATTACTACTATTAATATAATAAATATTGTTGGTCAATAAACCACTAAAAATTTTGTTTTGAGGAAGCTAAGGATACTCAAAGTTTGCCATGGGTTTCACATCTTTTTAGCAAGAACATTCTCTCCATTGAAGAAGTTATTATATTAGGAGGTATCTTTGATACTTGGATTTTGGCACATTATAGATCTGTGTCCATATCACACATGCAATTTTGAGCCACCCAAAACTCTTGCAATATTCTATTTTGTTATATATAGATATTCCCATCGATTAATTAATACAACTCTAGGTTATAAAGATAATTTGTATTGAAGGATTTAAGTTTTGAATTTTATTGTTATTCATTTACTTGTCTTACAAATTTTTTTTCTAGAGAGAGCTACCTAAAATGCTTCTTTATTGCATGTAGGTATAATTTTGATGTTAAAACTAGTTTCTTAATGTAATCACATGCTTGGAATAATAGTCTTTGATAGCTTATTCAAAAATTAAAGGAAAAGAGATTAAACTAGGCACTGACTTATTGAAAAATGTCTAGATAACATGAATTAGAGCCATGTTTATCATTCTTGTGTCCATACCACATGCGTTTTTTGGGACACTCCCAACTCTTGCAATATTCTCTATTCCTATGGATAAAATAGTGCAACTCTAGGTTATAGAGCTATAAATTATGTTGAAGGATTTAAGTTGTAAATTTTATTGTTATTCATTACTTGTATTAAAAAAGTTGCTTGTATAGAGAGAGTCACCTAACATAGTAAGGCTTTTTCTTACACGTAAATAAAATCGTAATGACAAAAGTAGTTGCTTCTTGTAAGCACATGCTGCTAAATAAGTTTTGATAGATTATTAAAAAATTAAAGGATAAAAATATTAAACTTAGTATTGGCTTATTAAAAAAATCTAGAAAACATGAATTATAGATATGTTTTCATCAAATTGAAATTGATATGAATTTGAGCATTCATAGAAAGAGTTCTCTTTATAAAATACCACTTGTATTCAGCTATACCAAGTATGGAAAAAATGTATTTATTTCTTGAAAATGTTTATTACGTATTTATCTCTCCTTAAAGATTGAATTAATGCGTTATGTAGTCTCCCATGCATCTACTCATTAATTATTTTTGAAGAATTGGCCTACAATCCAAAGCATATTATTGGAATCCTGAAGAGCACCTGCCTCTCAATGCTTATGCTAACACCTTCAAAACAGGGTAGAGATTAATAGGATATGCATATTCCACTATAATTTGTTAGAAACTCCCTCATGTTGCATTGGAATAACTAGGGTTGAGTAAGAACTTCATGTTTGGGATAAAAAATTGGCTACCAAAAATGTTATGCTAATTTAAAATTACCGAACTTCCAAACCTAACAAATAAAAAATTCACAACCATCCATAAAAAGAATAATGATTCCTTCATCAACTCAATGTTAGGTGATTTATTAAAAATTAAACACACATCTTCTAGGTTGAAAATAGTTTAATGTTTTCTGGGCTCTATATAGGTTTTTCAAAAATTATTTACCGTTGGTACCACTACATTTTTCAATGTTTTACATATGCTTGAATAAAGCATGAGAGGATCATCTACTATTTTTATTTTTGTAGTTATTATTGATGTTGAGAATATCATAGCCATGGATTTTCATTAATAAAATAAGCATTGCTGTTGTTACAAGATAGGAACCCTTTAAGATGTATACTTTTCAAAGTATATAAGACTCACAAAAAAAATCAAAGTGTCATAATGAAAATGATTAAAAGTGTCGTAATGAAAATGATTAAAGAATGATTTTCTAATAGTTTCAGTGTAGTTTAGTGTGTGCATGCATGCCATGAGAAGTTTTTTTATGTTTTCATTGTTGGTTCCATTTGTATGGAATGTTTGCTAATAATATAAGATATATGATAGTCATTCAATTGATCACACACATACATAAATTATATGAGGAAAATATCTAACGTAATGGAGTATGTTTGCATTCATAAAATAGAATTGTGACTACCCTATAGTAAATGATTCTTGAATAATTATATGAGCGATAAATGTTTGTAAATATTGATTTACTATATTCATAGAGGAAGATACATTTTAACAAATTGCTTATAGTTCATGTAATAATTCAAGAAAGTAATAATGAGCCATTCGTGTTTGAATTAATTATTAAGAAATTGCTTGCATCTATAAAGAACATCATGGCACCAAAGTTGGAGTATGCAATTGCATAACATTCTAAATCAAAAGCAAAAATGCTTTAGGAAGAAAATAATGACTTATTTTGGATATATAAAAATTGTAGTAGTGGTCAAGAACCTTAACATCATCTTCGAAAACAATACTTTCTCTTGATACCCAAGGTTTGAATATTATAGAGCTACACGGGAATAGTAGTATATAACTCAAACAACAATGCTCTCGTATAAAAAAAATTATAAAAGCATGATCAACATAGAAATGTATACAAGTTGAGAAGTTTGGACTTAAACAAAAAAACGTATAATGCTAACTAACCATGGCATGGATGCATGCTATATAATTGTGCATATCTTTAAAAAACAATCTCTGAAATGTAGCATACCAAAAAGGTGAGAAGGGGTTGAAGAGCATGAAATAGAGTTGGAATAAATTATTAGTAAAATTACAACCAATATAGATAGGAATGAAAAAATACAATAAAAAAAAATCTTACTATAGATTAAGTG